>CM056610.1:3853450-3996520 GCA_029721355.1 Tegillarca granosa
TAATATTTTTCTACCCTCATTACTAGCAGTCTGATAATGGCTATATCTTTATAATATTTTTCTACCCTCATTACTAACAGTCTGATAATGGCTATATCTTTATAATATTTTTTCTACCCTCATTACTAGCAGTCTGATAATGGCTATATCTTTATAATATTTTTCTACCCTCATTACTAACAGTCTGATAATGGCTATATCTTTATAATATTTTTCTACCCTCATTACTAACAGTCTGATAATGGCTATATCTTTATAATATTTTTCTACCCTCATTACTAACAGTCTGATAATGGCTATATCTTTATAATATTTTTCTACCCTCATTACTAACAGTCTGATAATGGCTATATCTTTATAATATTTTTCTACCCTCATTACTAACAGTCTGATAATGGCTATATCTTTATAATATTTTTCCACCCTCATTACTAACAGTCTGATAATGGCTATATCTTTATAATATTTTTCCACCCTCATTACTAACAGTCTGATAATGGCTATATCTTTATAATATTTTTCTACCCTCATTACTAGCAGTCTGATAATGGCTATATCTTTATAATATTTTTCTACCCTCATTACTAGCAGTCTGATAATGGCTATATCTTTATAATATTTTTCCACCCTCATTACTAGCAGTCTGATAATGGCTATATCTTTATAATATTTTTCCACCCTCATTACTAGCAGTCTGATAATGGCTATATCTTTATAATATTTTTCCACCCTCATTACTAGCAGTCTGATAATGGCTATATCTTTATAATATTTTTCCACCCTCATTACTAGCAGTCTGATAATGGCTATATCTTTATAATATTTTTCCACCCTCATTACTAGCAGTCTGATAATGGCTATATCTTTATAATATTTTTCTACCCTCATTACTAACAGTCTGATAATGGCTATATCTTTATAATATTTTTCCACCCTCATTACTAGCAGTCTGATAATGGCTATATCTTTATAATATTTTTCTACCCTCATTACTAACAGTCTGATAATGGCTATATCTTTATAATATTTTTCCACCCTCATTACTAACAGTCTGATAATGGCTATATCTTTATAATATTTTTCTACCCTCATTACTAACAGTCTGATAATGGCTATATCTTTATAATATTTTTCCACCCTCATTACTAACAGTCTGATTATGGCTATATCTTTATAATATTTTTCTACCCTCATTACTAACAGTCTGATAATGGCTATATCTTTATAATATTTTTCTACCCTCATTACTAACAGTCTGATTATGGCTTTATCTTTATAATATTTTTCTACCCTCATTACTAACAGTCTGATAATGGCTATATCTTTATAATATTTTTCTACCCTCATTACTAACAGTCTGATAATGGCTATATCTTTATAATATTTTTCTACCCTCATTACTAACAGTCTGATAATGGCTATATCTTTATAATATTTTTCCACCCTCATTACTAACAGTCTGATAATGGCTATATCTTTATAATATTTTTCTACCCTCATTACTAGCAGTCTGATAATGGCTATATCTTGATAATATTTTTCTACCCTCATTACTAGCAGTCTGATAATGGCTATATCTTTATAAACCCCTTCGGTCTCAGTTGGACAAAATAACAAATGTTAGTCTAGAAATTAAGTCTAAAATTTTCATGGTTTTTTTCTAAATATATAAAATATTCCTTAAAGCTTTTACTTGTGCGTGAAGGCTTTTAAATTTAATACTTAATTATACATTGAATATCAGTAATGATCATCAGGTCAGCATGATCAAAGGATTTTAAGACGGTTTTATGAAGATAAACAAATAGGAAATTAGAGGGAAAAAATATTATATATATATATAAAAGTTTGCAATTACTTAAAAAGTATGGGGGATTTGTATATTTTGCAACAGCCAGTTCGTAGATACCTGAAGAAAAAAAAATATATATAGAATAAAAATAAAATCCTTTAATTATGCTAATCTTATGATCATTACTGATTTCCAATGTATACATACATACATACATACATATATATATATATATATATATATATATATAGCTTTTGTTATGTCATTCAAAAGACATCAATGGTAACGTTAATTACAGAACAGAAAGACTTAAATCAAAGGCATATGTCAGGATATATTTGTCATGAAAAAAAATAAATAAATAAATAAAGACCAAAGGAATTGTTTAATAAGTCCCGATGTCAGTAACCAGAATCGCCAAATTATACAAAATCTGAGAGAGAGAGAGAGAGAGAGAGAGAGAGAGAGAGAGAGAGAGAGAGTAAATAATATTAAAATGTCATGTTAAATGATATGCAGCGATGTTTAAATACTTTTTGTCATGTCTTAACTATTCTTACTATTTCATATTTTATTATCGAACGAGATAAGACGTAAAATTGTTTTAAATTTGACAATTTTACTTAGGCGAAGTAAACACCAGGCAATTCGCCGGGGTTTTAAAACCAAGAGTATTAAATTTCATTTTCATTAAACCTAATTTACTTTTAATTACATAATTTCTGTCTTTTCTGAATTTATTCTAAAATATCTTTAACCGTTTCTGTAACACCAATAACTTTAACTCAACACGTAAACGTCTAATATTAGACAAACCGCTTATATTTGGCATACCGCTTAATCCGAATATACCCTTCATATTGGACATACCGTTCATATTAGACATACATCTTATTTGGGGCATACCGATTATATTGGGCATACCGTTTATATTGAACATACACATTATATTAAGTATACCGTTTTTTTTTTGGACATACACCTTATATTGGACATATCACAAATAATATTGGGCATACCGCTCATATTGGGCATAACGTTTATATTGGGTATGCCGCTCATATTGGGCATACCGTTTGTATTAAACATACACCTTATATTAAGGATACCGGTTTTATTGGACATACCGATCATATTAGACATACCGCTTATATTGGACATGCCGCTCATATTGGGCATACCACTCATATTGGACATGCCGCTCATATTGGACATGCCGCTAATATTGGGCATACCGTTTATATTGGACATACCATTTATATTGAACATACTGCTTATATTGGACATACCGTAAAGTTGTGTAAACCGTTTATTTGACTTATCAACACAATACTATGGTTAAAAAGGTTATTTATACAGGTTAAACTGCATTGTACAATACAATTTTAAAGTTTTATAATTGAAAACATTCAAATAATGATAATAAAACACAATTATACCAGTCCATGCCCAAAATCACAATCCCCCTCCCAAAAAAAAAAAAAAAAAAAAAAAAAAAAAAAAAGTAAAAACTTTGAAAACTGGCGAATTTAATTATACACGTGAACTTCCAAGGAAGTGAGGCCTGGTGCTACGGAAGGGTAAGCGACAATGACAGTTTTAACACTTCGCGGAATAATGATTAAAAGGCACTTACCATACTTACCCGGTTTCGTAAACTTGTGTAATCAAAACATTCAATTCCAAATTAATTTGAAACATGTATATATTAATAAGGGGAGCTAAACACGTAACTCAAAATTCATTTAACACAGATTACCGTTCATCTTCGTTTATGATTGCATATAATATATAGTGAATTATACACTCCTATATTTCAAAAGTGTTTGTGCTGTTTACATCATTACGGGGGCTATATGAATTCAACAATCCCTCAAATATAATATAGATGATTAAAAATCTGCGTGAGATAGATATTTACTGTAACAAAATATTTTTTTTAAACTTGCATCATTTTAATTATTGTAATTATCTGAAAAAAGTGAATCTTGCCTTCAAGACAATTATGTCTGTTTAACGAATAAAAAGAATAAGAATATAGCCTCAAGAAAATCTCCACTATTATTCAAGATGCAGTAAATGACAATATCTATTTTGTGACGAAAATAAATTGAGAAAAGGGATTCTCAGCAATATTAATTCTTAACTATTATTTCGCAGTTTATTCAGAAGTCGCCAATAGCTAGACAGAATCTATGTATATTCTGTAAAATATATCAAGAAATTTGATTCAATTTTATTTTGTCTTCATTATGTTATTCAAAATAAATAGAATAAAATTCGACATTTTTAAAATACTTTTCTCAGTAATTGTAAATTCTACGGGGGTATTATTATCAAACTTTTCGGTCTTAGTGTCACTGATGAGGAATGAATTTCCGAAATGTGCACATCTGGCACATCAAAATTCAACTGGGACTTGTATTATATATTTACTACCCCTGAGCGGGTACCGCTGCTGGTGGAGTAAAACTCCCCGAGGGTATCCATAACTCAGTAGGCAGTACTTTGTGCTGTCAGAAAATGTACAATTTATCAAAATTTTCAGTCGTCTAAAATTTGAAATTTATTTAAAACTAAGATTTGTTCCCTCATGCAAAGCATTCCTTAGCTGGATTTGGATTTATATAAATTTGAAACTTTATATTCATTATTTTCAAATGTTTGGCTTATATTTTTTACGTATCAAACTTTTCGGTCTTAGTGTCACTGATGAGGAATGAATTTCCGAAATGTGCACATCTGGCACATCAAAATTTAATTGGGACTTGTATTATATATTTACATTGTATTTGCTTAAATTTACTTCAAATATCTTTAGGGTAACTTTCAGAAAACTAACTTACAATGTTGAGCTAAGAGCAAAGATAAACAAATCTTTTAAAAACAATAATTTCAGGTCACAAGGCAACTATGAATTTGAATACATTTCTTTTGAAAAACACTAAAACAATAGGATTATTTTATGAAGACAACTAAAAAAATCTTTTTAAATTTAAAGTTCCTTTGTGACCAGTTTATGTCCTAGTTTGAGAAAGGTTATAAACAAAATACTATATTTATAAGAATACCAATAATCTCCGTAATTTTTTATTCAAAACTGAAAAGCATGTACCTTGCAAAAGCCACAGTAACCAGAACTACACAAGGTAATGACGGTTGCAGCAAAACAAGATATAAAAAGACAAACGCCTATTTTGACCACTGATTTAAAATTTTTGCAGTTTGTGGAGAAAAGCCTTAAACTGTGCGACCGGAGCCAGGTCAAACAGAAAACTTAAAAAAATAGGTACTGCCTTTCGCCTGGAGCTCTGCATTTGAAGATCAGAGTATCAACTTGTTCACCAGGTGTGACTAGCGGAGTGACATGCTTGTCTGCGACTTACTGATAATAAGAGCTCAGTTCTCGCTGTTACAAGGCAGATCTAGATACGCTTACACATCCACCCATACACATTTGATCTAATGTTATCTTTTGCGTTTGAAAAACTTGACTCCGTCAGGAAAAGTTAAAAACATTGCTGATGCGACGTTAATAACCATGAAGAACAACCAATAGTCTTAAACGTTTGTTGATCTTTTGTGATGAAAATATTCTATAGGTATACGATATTTTATTTCAACAAATTTTATATCCGGACATTATGCGATCAGATTCCTTTTTAATGACAGTACTGTAATACGAATCAATATAAACATTAGTCTATATCCACCTGTCATCATTTGATACGTTTCATAGGTATGTATTATTGATGTTGCATTTAAACTAAACAATGGCGTTATTTGAATTTTTAGAGATTATTGTTCGATATATTTTTTTCTAAAGCAATTTATTTCTAAAAGCAACTTTTATGGGAAAACTAATAAAAAATGTATTGAGCTTCCTTTTGTATTTATATTATAGTTGATTATGATTTTGATTACACAGCATCAGCAATTTTTCACCTATTCGTGACGAGATCAAAGTAAACTAATACCAAAGAATAAACTCAAGAACAGTTTTATGTATGCGTGAGATAAGCGAGAGAGTTATATTGGAGTTGAATTGAGTAATGGTGTTTAACTATCCAGTCAAGAATAGTTCACTTATATCGAGATGTCGCCAGCTATAGGCGAAAGTGCAGAAATTTTGCCTGTGTGTTTCGCTGATGGCATTATACAGCAGGGTTCTTTATCGTGCCATGCCTGCCAAGACACGGGACCTCGTTTATTTTAAGTTCCCATCCGAAAGAACCGTGACTTTCATCTCGTAATGCCGAGTGCTTGGCGAAAGAACAAGTCACTGCCCACTTTCAAGTCTTGGGTCAGACCCGGCAGAGGCTCTAACCCACGACCCTCCGCTTACGGAGCGAGCACTCTACCAACTGAGCTACCGCAGTGGCCTAGAGTCATATTGGGATTTTATAATTCAGGACGTCTTTAACGTCCTTGCTCACATAATCACATTACACCTTTGAAAAAGCAGTATCTTAAATGTCGGTAACGTGTGAACTGGCTGGGTTTGAATCCACAACTGCCGTTTTGATCGGCTTTATTCTCAAAAATCAATTCAAGAGGTCTGTTATGTATCGCCCGAACGGACTCAAATCCACATCTTATTCACATGGTGAACGCTGTACGTTTAAGCCGGCAGACGGTTACTTGTTTTTTTTTTAACGGTTCAACTTTTTTGTTGCTGTCGTTGTTATTATTGTCTCGTTTTGTGTATCACATGTATCAAATACTGTTCTTATTCGGATTAATGTGTTGCCAAGGATATTTATTTCGTTTAGATTTTTCTCTATTTCAAAATATAATTATCCCAGTTAGCCACAATTGTTCAACCATGAACAATAACTTTACAAAACAAAACAAAACAAAACAAAAATAAAATAAAATAAAATAAAATAAAATAAAATAAAACAAAATAAAATAAAATAAAATAAAATAAAATAAAATAAATAAATAAATAAATAAAATTTTATTTATTCAATTATATATAAATGATATGACAAATCATAAATTTATTAACATTTTATAAAGAAAACACATCGAAACTTTTAATATTTTAAAATATTCAGAGACACAGCAACTTCCTGATATCGTGATTAACAAAATTTGTTGACACAATCAAACCAACCAACCAACCAACCGACCAACCAACACCAATCGATCTACATGAATATGTATCAACTGGCCTTAAAACGAAGCGTTTGAAAAATAATATACTTGAAGAAAAACTCGCGTAATTGAGGTCATCTATACAGTTCATTAGTCACGGATTATTGAACAATATAAGCATTAATAAGTTTGTGAAATAATAAAGATCGTCGATACTCATTCGGCATCAATAACAATAAAAGTTTGTGAAATAATACAGATCGTCGATACTAATTCGGCATCAATAAAAATAAAAGTTTTGAATTACCGACGTTACAATTTCAACGATGTGATTCTATTCCTTTCACGACTGTTTGCGATGGTGTACTAATTAACTAGATATAAGAAATACATGTAGGTCTTGAGGCAGGGATTAATCAGTTATCTCAATCAGTCGATAAGCGTGTTACTAATGGTGTTTTTCTAACCCATTTTATAACCCTTACACAGGTCAGTAAAGCATTAAGTTTGAGGAGAAAAAAACGAATCTTTGTCAAAATTTGAAATAATACATTTACGTGTTTTCATATTAATTGAAAAATTGCAGAATATAATTTTGTATTTTAAATTGGTAGCCGTTATAATTATATAATGATATGCTTTTTTTCATCTGTTGTGTTTGGCTATTGCCAAAGGCGATTTTTTTTTTTTTTTTTGAAAAAGGTCATTATTGATAATACATTATTTTGTATATATATATATATATATATATATTTTAAACTCTAACTCAAATCATCTCAATCGCATTTAAGAATTAGTTTTAGTTTTCAACAAATTTAAGATTAAGAATTTAATTATGTAATAAGGATTTTTAATGACCAAGGGAAAAGCACCAACACTGATTTCAATATTAAAATTTGCAACGGTTAATGAAGTTAGAGACTGCTTTATAAATGAAATAAAAAAAGTCATATGTAGATTAAAAGAAAATCTGGTGAATCTAAGCACCTTGTTCAAGATTCAAGGTGTCATGTGCTACTTTTGAATTTTTATGAAGTAATACAATTCAAAAGTAGCACAAGGAAAAATTATATTAACAATGTTGAAGATATGTAAGTGAATTTATAAGTGATAACAATAAAGGCTCAGCTGTTTCATAAAAATTTAAGCCACCAATTAACCTTTCATAAATAAAAAAATTCTGTAGAACGATCCTAACTAAAAAATATCACTAAAAATAGCATATTTGATTCAATAATGGAACATTAATTTTTTATCCAATGTTTTTTTTTTTAAATTTGTATAAATCATTGATAAAACTAATTAAACTTCAGATCTTTAAATTAGAAGAATGCTGAGAATAGCAACTTTGAATTTGACAATTAAACTGAAACAAATGATTTTTTGATAAGATTTTTCATAGAAGGGAAAATAATTTCTCTTCTATCACTTGATTAATGATAGATTTTGTCCATGAAATAAAGCCAGATAAGAAATAATCTATTGTATCTTTTTTGCACGGTGTGAGCATTCTGTGATCAAAAATTATGTTAATTTGTGACATTTTTGTATAAAACAGGTCGCAGTCGCCACTATAACGTAACGTTTGCAAGCACTAAATCTATCTCTCTCTAGCAATTTACTTTTGTGCATGTCAGTTACTAGTATCTATAAACGTACTGCCATTAAATCTGTGTATTGATCTACATTTACAACGATATCTGGAATCTAATATCGCATATTAGACTAAAAATATTTATCTAAATTTATTTGATAAGTATGGACAAGTCGAACCTTGATATATGCTGATATTTGAGGATCCACCAACCATCAAAATGAGCAGTGAAAGCTAATATCGTATATAATATAAATATATGAACAATAAATTGAAAACACTTTTACAGCTCTCAAAATATTTTTCAAGTAGTTTTTAATAAAAAGTAACATCTATATATTCAGATCATCCGTGGAATTGACAAATGTTGAAATAAATCTCTGATATCTGCGCGTGCGTGCGTGTGTTTGTGTGTGTGTTTTAGGGTAACTAAGTCAAACATGATTCTTGTGCTTTAAAGCATCCTATTGGTTCATTGATGTTTCTTTTTAATTTAACAAAAGTAAGTTACAATCTTCAATTTTGAAACTAATTTTAATATTGTCATCTTTTTTGATGGATACTATTTTTATCAACTCAGGGGTACTCTTTGGCAAACTATGCCACATAATAGAAAAAAAAAAGAAACATGAAGGTACACATATATTATGAAATAATAAAAATGAATTTGTTAGCAAGGATCATGTTCACATGGAAAATGTAGCAGTTGTACTTTCTTTCTAATCTTTTAAAAAAACCTTTTGATATTGTAATTTTTCTAAATAAGATTTACTGATGAATATTTTCAAGTTTAAAAATACAATGGACAATACAAACTCCCCAAAATTGAAAAGAAAAACACACAATGATATATTATAACTAAGGACCTATTAGGTCAAATATTATACAAAACGGCGGCGAGAATATGTTAAAGTTTGACACGATATGATTCCCACTAGATTGTTAACAATGACATCCGAAATATCAGGGCCTAATAAAATATCATTAATTGTGTACGGCTAACCTCAGCGATTAATCTGCCATCTTCTTGTAATTTCAAAAATATTTATGTATTTAATATCTTGCAGCTTGTGATTAATACTTTACCGAGGTGAAAGGACGGATCAGAACACAATTTCTTATAATTCCCATATGGTCATGGCAATTATTAATTTTATTCTAGAGGTCAGAACGATATTGATACTTTAAGAGGTTTAGTTATTACATATATATGTACAAATAGGTCATTTGCCAGTTAGAGACTGGGTTGCGTTGTTTAGTTTGCATTTGACAATGGTCATGCTTCAACAACAGGGAGTTTAGTTAACGCGTCATTTTGCAACATTACTGCTTCCTTTTCAATGTCATTACTAGGGGAAGCAACCAACAAACTGTTCCGGAAGTGGTTTTTGTCTAGTTTGTTGGATAAGAAAAATATTTCGTCAGAAGCAAACCTCTAACAAAATAATCACTCATACCGGAAATAGGTTTTGACCTTTTTGTCGCTGACGAATGAGAAAATATGTCAAGGTCAAACCGCTAACAAAATGGAAAGTTATTATTAATTTGAAATATCATTTTGATTAAAATGGGAGAAAATATAGAACCCCATTTACTTTTGCGATTGAACTGTATATCAATTGTTTGTCCGCAGTCTGGATATTTAAATATCTATAGTTTTTCTTGTTACCTCCCTTTATTATGTATCCTGTTCAACAACCGCTTTTGTAGTTATTATTTCTTCATTTTAATTACAGTGTTACATATAGAAATATGTAAGCATATTTTTAAATTATGATAAATAAATACATGTAAAACAAAATAGATAAATAGATAGATAGATAGATAGATAGATAGATAATTAAATAAATGAATATATAACAAATACCTGCTAAATTTTGATGTGCCAGATGTGCACATTTCGGAAAATCATTCCTCATCAGTGACACTACGGGCAGAAAGAGTTGATAGATTAAAAAACATACGTCAAACAGTTGAAAATTAATTAATCTAAAGTTCAAAAAATATGTAAATCCAAATCCAGCCAAGGAATGTTTTGCATGAGGGAACAAACCTTAGTTTTAAATAAAAATAAATAAATAAATAAATAAATAAATAAATAAATAAATAAATAAATAAATAAATAAATAAATAAATAAATAAAGTCACAACTATGAATAAAGTGTGTCTTGAAAAACAATTTGTTCTAATACATGGTGGTCATTCGCATAGTTATGAAATGCTGAATGACCTGTCAGAATTATTCTGTATTTCTAACAAATTTGTTTGCAACATTTTAATTATCATTGACATTATACTCAAAGGTTTTTTAAGGACATTAATATTGGCAGACCAGACTAATTTGTTAAGTAAGTATATTTAGGGCTTGACCAATAATTCTGCCAAGCTCGGTAATTACTTGAAAAATGATGACTGTTTCCAGGATTAATTATAGAACAGACTCATGAATTGTGGACTTAGTATAAGAAGCTTATCATCAATGAAGAAAAATGACATGTAACTTCATATTTTGAACTGAGCTAAAATATCTTCATGTGCCTGCTAGATATAGCCGTTTCGATGACTCGGTGGCGACCGTTTATCTCGAGAAAGGGAGGTCGTTGGTACCAACTCCGAACAGGTCATACATAAAACTTTAAAAAAAAATTTAGAAACTGCTACCTTTCATGTTCATGGCGCTCGGCATTAGAAAGACAGAGTATAGACCAATTCTATCAGTGTGAGTGGTATTGGTACACTTGTCTGCAGCATTCTAACTCGTTGGACTAACAAACAGTTGCTCTCAGTGCCCGCCTGTACAAAGCTAACCATAAATCACGTTATCGTAAACATAAACTTTTTTCCTAGAGATAAATTACATTTCTAACAAATTGCTCCTTTTGATACTTTAAACAACCTAACAACCTAAACATTAACTAACTAGCTATATATATATATATATATATATATATATATATATATATATATATATATATATATATATATATATATATATATATATATATATATATATAGCTTGATCTATTTTGCTAAGGCGGGCACTAAGAGTGACTGTTTGTTTATTTTGTTTGTTTTTTTTTAATTGTTGTTTTTGTTTTTGATTTTTTGTTTTTGTTGTTTTGTTTTTTTTTTGTAAGTACTTAATCATTTGTGACGTTAGGGTAAAGAAAAGTAAAACACAAATATGAAACGTCCTTATTGATATGTGGCAAATACATATTTATCGATATATGAGATACCTTACAATATCGCTATAAAAATTGAACTTTATCTGTTACAATATCACAATTTTAATTGCACTTTATCTGTTACAATATTGCTTATAAAATTGAACTTTATCTGTTACAATATCACAATTTTAATTGCACGTTATCTGTTACAATATCGCTATAAAAATTGCATGTTATTTGTTACAATATCGCTATTAAAATTGCACGTTATTTGTTACTATATCGCTATAAAAATTGCACTTTATCTGTTACAATATCGCTATTAAAATTGCACGTTATCTGTTAAAATATCGCTATTAAAATTGCACTTTATCTGTTACAAAATCGCTATTAAAATTGCACTTAATCTGTTACAATATCGCTATTAAAATTGCACTTAATCTGTTACAATATCGCTATTAAAATTGCACTTTATTTGTTACAATATCGCTATTAAAATTGCACTTTATCTTTGTCAGCAAAATGTGGTACATGCAACATCCCCATTATCATTGAGATTTGATAAATTGTATTACAATCTTCGCTTTTAGTGTTTAAATATTTTGACATTTAATATTTTCATTTAAATATAACAAAAAACAGAAACAGAGTTTATGAATTCCCAGGAGTGTCTGGCTTAATTTTTATAATCGATTTCACGTGTATACACGTGTAAACCCGATAAGAAACTAAACAACTAAATCTTAATATACTTCATACTTTCAAGACCACAAAAATCTCGTTTGGTTAGAGATATTGATAATCTATGTAGAAATCTCCCCTGATACATTTACACTTTCAATTACCATTCAACATGGTATGTATAATCATTTAATGATAACTTGTCCATAACACAGAAATCTTATCCCTAACCTAACAGAGGTATTTATAAGAGTTATATTGTTTTTTAAATATCTAAGTCTCGTTTTTGGCTGAGCGGTTAAGAAGTTAGCCGAAGTCGAACGCAAATGAAAAAAAGTATTTTCCTTGTCGTTTACCTTTATCTCGAGATTAATTAAATTGTCTTGACACGAACAGCTAAAAATACCGATTAGAGATAAAGCAACATTTAATCAACTAACTTTGCTTTAATACCGATTGTAGTTAAGCTTTAAAATGACTTTAGTTCATACATGACTACTGTACGGAAGACAAAACATGTAACTATAAAAAGGCTATGAAAAAAGCCTATGTAATTAGGTTTAAATAAAACGCAAAGATACCAGTCCATGTCTAAATCATAATCTCTAAAACCAAAGTAAAACTTTGAAAACTGGCGAATTTAATTATACACGTGAACTTCAATCAAGGAAGTGAGGCCGGGTGCTCTGGAATGGTAAGCACCTTCTTTCTAGCTAGCTACACCCGTCACCTGCAAAGTCAATTTTCAAAATATAAGGAACAAGGAACTATGGTAAGTCAAATATATCCATTAAAAGTCTGGATACAGTGACTTCATACTTATCAACAATATTTGATACAAGTAACTGACAGTACAACAAATAAATATAAGACAGGAAAAGGTTGAAAACATGATGTAATACTTATGTTTAAATTTTCAAATTACGAAGATCACTGGATTTAAAATATAGTAGTTAAGCTAGAATATCATTAAAACGTACTCCAACTCTTTTTGTATTAGTAAAGGATTTATTTCACTTCATATCTAATATATAAACGTACAACTTTCAAGATCATCATCTTAGAAAATACAAGATATACCAAAAAAAAATAATATGGGCGTTCATCAAATATTTAGATTTTTTACATTCTCTACGGTGTCAGGGTAATCAATTATACCAGCTAATATTTCAAGAAACACAATTATCACAAGATGTTTAGACATCTTTATTGATAGCTAGAGAATTCAGGTTGTTTTGTCACCTTAATATTTGATATTGAAATTATCAGAAATGTTTTTATAAACTTTTTTCACAAGAAGCAAACATGTTTTAAAAACTAAAAATATTGATCTGATAAATGACTTAGTGTTTATCTGTCAGATTGATAAATCAGTAGGCAGTTCTAAGTGCTGTCAGAAAATATACCATTTAGCAAAATTTTCAGTCGTCTTAATTTTATAAATTTATTTAAAACTAAGGTCTGTTCTCTCCTGCAAAACATTCCTTAGCTGGATTTGGATTCATATATTTTTGGAACTTTAGATTCATTTATTTTCAACTATTCGGCGTATGTTTTTTGGTCTGTTAAACATTTCGGCCCCTAGTGTCACTGATAAGGAATGATTTTCCGAAATGTGCATATCTGGCACATCAAAATTTAGCAGGTATTTGTTATATATTGGTAACATTAAGGCTTCTTTTTATTGATGTAATGCGATGTTTAGAGTATTATGGTGAAGAGAGTGGAACCTCATTACTGAAAACATTTTTTGATATAGCCAAAACTAATCAGGTTAGGGTAAATAATGAGCTGTTTAAATATGTTGTAATTAATTATAAACAAAAATACAAACATACCAGTCAATGTCCAAATCACAACCCTCCCCCCCCCCCTAAAAAAAAAATAAAATCTTTGTAAACTGGCAAATTTAGTTATACACGTTTTATCTGATTTCTTACTTAAAATTACTTACAAATAACGGATTTACATTTTTTCATATTTACTATATTTACTGTGATATTTAATAAAATTACCTGTGTTAAATTTCGGAAAATCATTCCTTATCAGTGACACTAGTGGCCGATAATTTTGAAAGATAAAAAAAGATAAGCCAAACATTTGAAAAATAATAAATCCAAAGTTCTTAAATTAAATGAATGTTGTTTATATTAAAATAATTACAAAAAAAAAACTTTTATCCTAAATTGTCTTAGATTGTTGTCGAGCATTAAAATAAGGCACTTTAGCTAAAAAATGATACGTTTACTAATATTACTAATTTAAAATTTTCCTACTAAAACGTTATCAGATTCTGATTTAGAAGATATATAAAATGTAAACGTAATCTACACAAAAGCATACTTTACCATTTGATGGTATGCATGTCTTTTTATCCGGACTCAGTTTCACAATCATTCACTTAACCGAGTGTAGACTTAACTAGAATATTCAAGTGTTTGGTCATTGATATTTGGTCATTGATATTTTTAAAAACATATTTTTAGAGGTGTTTTGTTCAACAAACCTATGCTAAACAATTGAAATAACATCAGGTATTCAATTTTAACTGTGTAATATCTTTTAAAATGACATCGAAATTTTCCCTAATTTGAGTTGAGTAAATGATACTGAAATTATCTAATTTATTTTTTTAATGATATTACGATTTTTAAATTAAATGTTTGATTGTGTAATTTACTTGCTTTATTTTCAGATAAGAATCTTCTGCAAAACTAAAATCAATTATCATACAATAATACTCTGTTTGTTATAAAAAATATACAATAATCCGCGAATTTTGACGTCCGTCTAGAAAGTCACCAAAAAAAAATAAGTATGGTTTATGCTTAACGATTTACTCATGATAGCTCTCTCTCAATCTCACTCTCACTCTCACTCTCTCTTTTAAAATTGTTGCATCTATGGTTTACGTATTTTTTGCTGTATACATTGTTTTCACACACACACACACACACGCACACACACACACACACACCCACACACACACACACACACATACACACACACGATAAAATTGTTCATTAAAAATTAAGACGTTTTACACTGTCTACGGTGTCAACATTATCAGTTATCACTTACATCAGACACCATCTCAATCATCAGCAAACATTTGACTGATTTATGAGAAAGCAGGAAACTTGCTGATACATTACCATTTTAATATTTAATATGAACATTATCAGTAATGTTTTCAATAGATCATAAATTATATCAATCAAAAGAAACCATGTAGCGAGAAATTAAATAACAAATGGACTTATAAAGGAACTAAAGAGTATTATATGCCAAATTGTCGGGGAAGTGAATTTGTTTTTATTTGATAACCGTTGTTTTATAGTCTTTTAGTTTTAATTTCTTTATATTTGTTCATTCTTGTCTCCGGGGATTTTTTTTCGGGAGATTGCAGCCTCAATAACGATACGTTTGTTTTATATCGATTTATCAATCAATTTTTTTCTAAAATGCAGTGGTTTTTTAAAATCGATATTTTTTTTTCTAAAATCGTAGATATTGGTGTGCTAAAATATGAATAAATAAGTAAAGAAACCATAAATAAATAAATAAATAATAGATAAATAAATAAGAAAATTAATGAAAATAAATAAAAATAGCGGACACCGATAATCGTTCAATTTTAAATACAGATAAGCCATTAGCTTTCGTCGTTGCTGTGTTTCTTTTTCAGATTCGTTTGGTCGTATTTCGATCAGAGTATTAATTGTGTCTACAGTGTCCAACATACACAAACATCACAAACTTTTCTAAGCTTGCTACAAACAGCACATTCTTTATATTTATTTTTTTTGTAATAATCTCCGTTTGGTTTAGATAATTCCACCAACAAACAAGCTGTTGATACATCGCTCACCTTTCGTAAGGTTAGACTTTTTTTTACATTTTCATAAAAGATATCAGTATATATATAATACAATACCAGTTAAATTTTGATGTGCCAGATGTGCACATTTCGGAAATTCATTCCTCGTCAGTGACACTAAGACCGAAAAGTTTGATACATAAAAAATATCAGCCAAACAGTTGAAAATAATGAATCTAAAGTTTCAAAATTATATAAATCCAAATCCAGCTAAGTAATGCTTTGCATGAGGGAACAAACCTTAGTTTTAAATAAATTTTAAATGACTGAAAATTTTGTTAAATGGTACATTTTCTGACAGCACAAAGTACTGCCTACTGAGTTATGGATACCCTCGGGGAGTTTTACTCCACCAGCTAAGGTAGACTTTAAAAATCTGTTTTGTTTCGAGGACAATACACAAGTGGCAGTTAAAATAATAATGTTTTTAACTTCAAACATATTTAAAGCTTTTGGGGTTTAGAAATCAAAACCATGCATATATGTTAATGAGCCTATGTTTATATGTTAATACTAAAGATCAATTGTCAGGTTCTCAAGATAAAATACATTGTATTTTAGTAGTGTTGATTAACTGAAGTGATTATCTTTTTTCTTAGTTGTTGCCTTGGACCATTTTAATTATGACTTACTATCATTATCAGCTTAAATTGTGCATGATCGTATTCCTTATTCCTAAAGAATTGATTCTTTAACCTTTCTCAGTTAGTTACAATTTGAACATAATGATGTTTATCAATTTCTTTTGTAAATAAATCCCAAAAATATAACTTCGTTTGATGAATTGATACGGACATTAGGAATTCAATAGAACACCTAAAGTATAAGAGTTTAACTTTTATCAAAGCATCAGAATAAAAGCCTATAAGTTAGAAATTCTATCAATTGGAATATGTTTATCTTAGTTTCACTGATAAGGAATAAATTTCCGAAATGTAAACATATAGTACATCAAATTTACACAAGTATTTTTGTAAAATATTCCATGCGGTTTTTTCTTTTCATTTTTTTTTGTTGTTCTTTTCTTTTAAAAATTTTTTTTGGTTTATATATTTCTTTCTTTAATTTTGCGTATTACACTACTATCATTATATGATTCTGTATCAGAGACATCACAAAATTATCTCTACGATATTTTGATGTTCACAATGTTAGACACATTGATAGAGTTTATTAGCTACTGGACGTAGGAATGCTTTCATCACCAGTAATATACCATTCGTTTTGATAGCTGGTATTCTGTTTATATCAACATTTTCATATTTTTTTCATATAACAAATAAAGTTGATTGTAATACACTTTTAAACAGGGATTTTGATACCATAATTGATCATGAATAATGATATTTTCAGCTTAATATGTACGTATCAGTGGTCAAAATAGGCAAAATGCACAAAGAACAAAATTCAATTTGAAACTTAAAAGCCAAATGACAAATTAAATCCCATCTTATAAAAACATTCTATTAATAAATCGCTGTTTGCAAGCTAGGCTTATTGAAAGTTAAAAATTTTCTGACATACCACTTTGATATGGGAATTTCTAATAAAGTTATTGACATTTCATAGGGTACACCTGTAACATTGCTACTTGTTAAAAATATATTTCGTAGTATAAAACATATGTACGGATCACTTACTAAATCAAACAAAGGCATGCTAGAACAAAATCTCAATTTGCAACAAAAAAATAGGATTAAATTATTGGGTGTTTAAGACCGATTCAATATTCTTTTTCTCTTAAAGGAATGGTCATATTACGGATTGAATAGAAAACCGGAGTACCTGGCGTTAACAAAACCTTTGACAAGCAAACTGATTTTCTTTTTCATACCTATATCTGCCCTAGTAGGATTGAAACCTAGGATGCGAGTGGCGATTTGATATTCGCTTTGGTCACCGAAAACACACGAGTTCAGAAGAAAAAATCATTTTGAGTTTTAATTTTGCTTGGTTACATCTTTTGTATATATACGTTAATTGCAATTACAAGAGAAAACATACAGAGGAAAAATATTTGACAGAGAAATAAAAGAAGAAACAAACATATAAGAATCCATATCCAGTAATTAACACTAGACCATCCAAATAAAGAAGAGAGATAATAAGCAGATTTACCAACGTTTGACGTTATTGCTAATGACAAGATGGGCTTCTTTGATGTTTTTGATTGTGTATCTGATTTAAACATTTTATTTGCAATGTCTTGTCATATGACTGACCTTTTATGGATTCCATAAGATGTTGAAGTACAGTATTAACCATTCCTTGGAAATAATTAAACCTAATAGATTTTAAATTGACCTGTTTTAAAGAAATACTCTAAATGCTACACAAAATCAATATCCATGTTGATTATAATTATTAGACATGTTTGTTTTTAAACATATGAAGATTAGAAAATGGAATTTATTAACGAAATTGGAGCTTTTTTAACATCCAATTTGCAAGTAAGACAAAACTGTCTGAAGAAAAAGCAGTAAAACAACAAAGATTTCATGTAAACAGATTTATATGTAAGATTGGTTACTTGTGTTGTTTATCATTATATCAGCATTCGTAGCTATTTGCAATTTATCAGATTATATTTATTTGTAAGGGTTAATGTTTTACAAAAATACCAGTGTTAATAATGATGTGCCATAAGTGGACATTTTGGAAATCGATTCTTCATCAGTGAAACTAGGGAACGAAGATGTTCATGGAAAAAATAGAATTATAGATAAATACAAAAATTTAAAAAAAATCCAAAGTTCTAATATCAAATGAATCTAAATCCAGTTAAGTAATTCTTTGCATGAAGGAACAAATTTTAGTTTGAAATAAGTTTAAAAGTTTAAGACGGAAGAATAGTTTGCTGTAGGGTACATTTTCTGACAGCACAAAGTACTGCCTACTGAGTTATGGATATCCTTGGGAAGTATTACTATTTTGTACATGTGAGATATGCAAGTTTGTTGTATGTTCTACCTTGTATTACTATGCATTTTTTGTAGGTTGACGTGTTTGTGAAAAATCATTACGTCGCCAACAAGCATACCACGAACCCAGTTTCATTATCCTAACACTTGATGTACCAGTCCATTCTCTGTTTTCAAAATTATCGAGTGCTAGATGAGAAAGAAATTATATATATATATTTTAAAAAAAAACTTGCATAGCCAAACCATTTTTCGAACCCACGACCTTCCGGTTAAGCTCTTAACCAGCGATTCAGTCTACGTGAAAAGAGAGGTTTGAATGTTTGTTTCTTTTATACTTTATAAACCCATTTAATAATTATTTTGAATTAACTTTTGCGCTGATCAACGAACAAATTTGTTTGAATAATAACTGTTAGAGTTATGAGTAAAGGTTTTCAATTGTTTCATTTCGTTTAAAATATAGGTTAATTACATCGTCCAATTACAAATATGACAAAAAAATGAAATAAAATAAAATGATGGATTAACATTTTAATTGATTATAAATTTAGGCTAATATAAACTTACCATTCGTAATGGCATTGAGAATTCCAAACAATAATTTTTACACATTTATACACAATTTTAATGGTTCTTCAAGCCTTTGTTATCATTATGAAGCTACATTAATTCACTTCCTTCTTCAGCAGTTGTCAGCGATTTTATCGCGCATATAACATTTGTTTTTAATATCTTAATGCATATCATCGTTTGATGATCTGATACACTGTTTATGGCTTTTATATCAAAATTCCTCAATTATTTATCAGTTATCTGGCTTTATAAAAGCGCTTTGCTAAGATGACATATCCGTGTTAACAACAACGTATATAAAGGTGCTTTCAACTTTGAAATCCGTGTCAGTATTATCATCAATGCCAGATAAATGTAGCTTACAAAGCATTCACAAAGACAGTCGCTTTAAAATAAATTAAGAACACGTTCGCATCAGTCGAATTAAAAAAATAAGTAAAAAAACTAAATGTTTTTTCTTAGGATGACAATCTAAGATTTAATGATTAGGTATTAGCTTCTTAAGATAACATATAGAAGAAATTTTCTGTTGATGTTTTCTCTCGGAGAAACTTTAAATCATGAGTATACAATCGTATTTACTTAGAGTATTAAGGAAGCTTAAACACAAACATTTCTTTATATAAAGATATAAAATTGAATCCAACTGACCAACTGCAATGGTTTTAACAAATAAAAATCTTTGTAGAATTATCATTAAAGATAACTGAAAATTACTGATTTACAGAATATCATAGCTTGAAAGAGATGTGCAGTTGAAACATTGCCACTGAAGCGATTAATGAGTTAAACATAAATCCTTTTTCTTTTATGCAAGTAAAGACAACGATTAATTTAACAATTTTCTTGTTGAACTTTGTTTGAACTTTCTTAAACAAATGATCAACCTGTTTTTGGAATTGTGCTCTAAATTCGGTAAATCATTCAGCAGTTTGGTTAATCTATTGTGAATTTTGATTTATTTTTTGTTCATGTAGAATCATTCATCTGTTAAATCAGAAAATATAAGAGATTTTATAGCATCTCTTAACAAATTGATTTTGTAATATTAAGTTAGACTTTGTTTTACTTCCAAAATACAAGTCCATTGATTCCTGAATATAAAAATAGTGTTCTTTCATTTTTTAATTTCTACTATAGATTATTTAGTGGCTTAAAATAATTCACAATGAACGATAAATAGAAAATTATCAAAATTTAACTGGAATTTGTATTTTATATATATATATATATATATATATATATATATATATATATATATATATATATATATATATATATATATATATATATAAACAAGAGATTACAGTAACACTTAATTCTCTTAAATAGTTCATTCATACAGTGTGTATTTACTTTGCTGAATCAAACCCCCTTTGTTAATTGTATCAATATTATTAAGAAGTTAGAAATAGCTGTACATCTATTTTAGTTTGAACAAACTTTGAATTATTTGTTTTCACTTTGTTTTTTTGGATTTTGATATGGACAAGGACTGGTATGTTTGTTTTATTGTAATGCAATAAGTCAAAATAAAAAAAGTTAACCTATTATTACATTATTCCTGCCTGATATATTAACTCTCGAAGTATTTCACTGAAGCGTGAAACTCTGCTTTGTGTTTTTCAATTTATTTGCTGTATGCTTAATAGATTTAATGGTCTTTTTAACATTTTGAACTTTGTGTGAATTTATTGATATTTGGTTCAAATTATATGAAATATAACTATAATGTTAATGTATCATTTTTCTTCTTTGTGTTTCTACGATTTTGAATTGACCTTTATTTAACAAGTTTACTCATTTTTACCCTTCCGGAGCATGCACCGGCCTCACTTCCCTGATGGAAGTTCACGTGTATAACTTATTTTTCAGCTTTCAAAGTTTTTACTTTGTATAATTTTGGATTGTACTTTCCGGAGCACCCGGCCTCACATCCTTGATGTAAAGTCAAGTGTGCAACTAATTTCGCCAGCTTTAAAAGTTTTTATTTTGTTTTTTTTTAAGATTGTACCTTTCGGAGCACCTGGTCCCACTTCCTTGATTAAAGTTCACATGTATAACTCATTTTGCAAACTTTCAAAGTTTTTACTTTGTTTTTTTGGATTGTACCTTACGGAGCACCCGGCCTCACTTCCTTGATGGAAGTTCACGTGTATAACTAATTTTACCAGCTTTCAAAGTTTTTACTTTGTTTTTCCAGTATTGTACCTTCCCGAGCACCTGGCCTTACTTCCTTAATGGAAGTTCACGTGAATATGTAATTTTGCCAGCTTTCAAAGATTAACTTTGATTTTGTTTTTAGACTGTAACTTCCGAAACACCCGGCCTCAGTTCCTTGATGGAAATTTACGTGTACAACATATTTTGCCAGCTTTCAAAGCTTTTTTGGATTGTGGTTTAGATAATGACTGGTATGTTTTTTTTATTGTAAAACTTGATTATGTTTCGTACAGTTGAAATCGCCGATGTGTAAATTCTGGGTTAACTGTAATTTTATGAAATTTTTCAGCACATCTGTTTCAAAAACCACAAAGCACTTATACAACACTTTAAAACTAACAACCTAACAATTGTTCAAATAATCAATCATACTTTTAATCGAGTAATTTCGTAACTTAAACACTTAAATTTTCATCTGTAAAATTATAATCATGTTTGATAATGTTATCTGTTAAAATAAATAAATAAATAAATAAATAAATAGATAAATAAAAAATTGTAAGCTTTTGCACAAAATCTTATTGAAGATCAAATTAAAATGAAAATAAAGCCTTTTTGTTGAGAATACAATTGTATATTAGCATAACTGTTAAATAAATTCTATTTAACTCGTTGAATGATTAACACACGTCGTTGTTTTCTTAACCTTTATTCAACATTTTTAATATCAGAATAATAATATAACAAAAATGAACGATCATTTTTAGTGTATAAAACCTTTTTCTATTGAAAAGAGAATATTTTTATCTTAAAACAGTAGAGAAACATCGATATCTTTTAGATCGGAATGTTAATTGCACTTGTTTATTGTAAATTTATAACAAAAACCAAATAATAAAATCACAAACATACAGGTCAAAATTGAAATCACCAACCAATGCCAGATCTATAAAAACTGGCAAGCTTTGTTAACACATAATAACTTCCGTCTATTTTCGCTGAAAGTAATCTAGCAAGCTATTTTAACACATAATTATCCACCTGGGAAGTCAATCCGGGTGCTCTGATATGGTAAGCACCACCTTTTTTGCTAGCTACAACCACAACGTGAAAAAGAAGAAAAAAGAAAAAAAAAATTAAACTTTGAAAAAATTTGGATACACTGATATAATTATATTTTTATCAACAGTATTGTGGTAACGGTCAAAAACCTTTTTAAATGCCTTGACAATTATTGCTTTATAATTAATTTGTAAGCAGCTTACAAGCTCTACAATACTTTATAAACTGAGACACAAATACAACACATGCAGAAGTGGTAATATGAATTAAATTTTAAAAAAGCTTTATACATAAAGATATATTTTACGTTTTTACAGTAGTTTTATGATCGTTATGTAAACGACATTAATTTTTAACATAAAGGATTTTGTTTATTTTCAAGGTGACCTCTTTGGCCGAGTGGTCTAAAGCGCGCAAACACAATGGCTTTCATTGCCTAGATTTAATCACACTCGGGAAGGTGAAAGTGTGAGAAAGTCTGTTAGTTGCCGAAGGTCGGTTTTCCGTGATCTCCCATTTCTTTTCCACCCAAAAACTGACCGCTACAACAAAAGTAAAAAAAATGCTTGAAGCAATGTTAGAGAATGATATATTTTTCTTCCATATGTTTCGAAAAAATCGATACTCTTCTTATTAAATACACTGGAATTCTTTTTTTTTCAGATACAAAATGTTGAATTATTTTAAACAGATAAATTACAAACAGAATAATAAAAAAAGTTGCAAGAGGGTCACGTCAGATTTATAGTAAGCAATTGTACTGTCAACAATGTAAATAAATGAAATGCCACATTCATACTTAATAACCGTAACCAATCAAACATTTTAAAACGGTTAGAATATATAGAAAAAATCTATACTTTATATTTTCCCCCACTTCTTACGTTCTTGCTTTGCAAAATATATTAAAAAGATTGTACTTTTTAGTTTTACAAAAAATGTCTGGTCGTTGACCAAGCAACTAACAAAATTATCTCGAAGGTATTATTTATTGAGTATAAAGTCCTGCAGTGAAGTAAAATATCCTTGTTATCAGATACCTTATCTATTGTAATATGAACTCTAAACCATGATGAATAATCTAAATACGTTAACACTCAGAGTCAGGTTTCTATAAATCATTATAACTACTTATTATTGGAAAATGCAATTTAAAACTGAAATTGTCCAAGAAAGAACAACAATAATAGTAATAATAATAATTACAACAACAACAACAACAACAATAATAATAATAATCAAAATAATCAAAAAAAATTATAATTATAATTATAAAAAAAATTATAAAAATAATAATAGAAAATAATATCTGGACCCTCTAAATGTCTAGATGATATGTTGATGATATTTCATTCGATTCTTCAAAGTACATCAAAGACATATTTACATTCCTTGCTAAAATGGTTCTTATGTTTTTTTTAACAGCCATCCTTCCCCCGAAGTAAAAATAATAATAATAATAATAATAATAATAATAATAATAATAATAATAATAATACAAGAAAAGTTTACATAACAGACAATTCAGATTCAGAAGAACTGCGATTTCTTCTTCAGGTGAAACATTTTTGTAAGTGATTGTGACTTAGCACATAACTAATTTTTTTTCAGTATAATCATCATTTAATTTGATGAACAGTACTTTACATTTCAATATTTCTGTTTTTTAAATTGCATAGAATAAAATTAACAATGAAGACAAATGGTATGGTAAAGTTCAATGTTTGAGGCGAGAGCTACGATTTTAGCCTTAGGTCTGTAATTTTGCGCAATTTTTAATTTGAAACAAACGTTTACCGAACTATAAAGCTTTATAACCACTTATTCATTGCCAAAGTAATCGACCGTAAAATCCAGTTAATAAATGATTAGTTGTTCAGATACTAAATATAATTGTCCATTACATGAATGAATTTGCCAATATTATCTAAGATAGAGATATTGTTCCATTAATTAACTATATTAATAACGTATCAAGGGACACAATTTGTTATTAAATATAACAAAAGTGATAAATCACATGTAAATTTGCTCCTAAATTAATTATAAAATAATTCCTAGATATTGTGATTAGATAAGGCCTCTATATATTGGGTTAGTACTGTATACCCTATAAATGTTGACTCTTAGTTATATAATGCAGGGCTAATTATGTAACACACAATGCGTGATTTATTTAATTGCTTGAGAATTTTAAACTTACTTATTATAAACTGTACAAAAGAAAAGAAATAAAAATATTTGGTAAAAGTTAATGCATTAGAGTACAAAACGTCAGAAAATAAATATAAGCTGGTATTTAAATAACAGATTATAAATAAACACTAGTTTAAGGCTTTACTTAGGGTAGGCAAAGCTGTTCATTTAAAATGTCAAAGACTGTATTTTGCGACAAAATATGATAATAATAAAATAGAATAAAAAATTTAAAAAAAGCCTTACTGATATACCTTTTTGTAAAAAAAATATTTATTTATATACATCATATATTATATCATTATAAAAATCATATATTTTTCAAGATAATTGTTGTTGTGTCCAAAAACCCTACCTTCAGGAAATGTTTATAACTAAATAATATTATAAAAATGATTAATATTTTAATGCTTTTATTCTATCAAAAGTAAATATAATCAAAAATATGTGTCATAAATTGGAGTATAGATCAAGTTTATAAGAAGAAAATATTACCATCGTTACCGTTTTATTTACTTTAAAACATTCGCAGAGGTCCGTATACGAAGGGAAACTGTAACCTTGAAATAGTTGAATATTTTACAAATTAATGTTTTTAATCGATGGATCTACTTTGATTTACAATTATTGTTAATTATCTTGTTAACAAAACACAATGTAAAAACTAAAGTAATAAGAGAAGCAATGCGAATAGGGATGAACACTGTTGTTCATAAAAGTAATGTATGGAAATCTTAAACCAATGCTTTTAAAGTTGATATTTATTCTTTAGAGATCAATTGAACTTTGTAAAAACGTTTAAAATTGTTTCTGATTGTATTTCTAATAGTTTCTTATTTAAGCTGTTGACTGGAGCGCAAAAAGCCATTTATCCAATTAAAGCGATCAAGATGTACCTTAATATCTATGATATTACTGATAATAAAGAAGAATGCATTGTAAATGTCTAAGTACTAAAAGAAGATTTAATGAACTAATCTAATTTTTTTAACATGGACTGATATGTTTCTGTTTCATTATATACAAAGTACACTGCACCTATATGGGTATATATAATATGACAATATGTCGTCATAGTTACGCTGCATAATTTAAGAAACAACATGAAATTTAATATCGAAAAAATTGCGATACATTTTAATTACAAATTCAATACAAATTAAGGTGTATACAATTTTAGGTTCCCTGCATAAGTACATATCCTTTTACTTTTACGATTAAGGGTTCTGTATAGAGCTGTATAGGTTGAATGACAATTGAAGAAATCGTTGAGGATAGTGACTATTCTTGAACTATTCATAGACCTAACATTATTAGCCTTGTTTTAAATAATTTTTTAATGTTCTCTTATTTCATCTTAGTATTTTATTGTTATCTGTGTACTTTGTCGCGTAAAAACTAATCTCGTTGAAATCATTTTTATACGTTTTTTGTAAAATTGAGATTTAAGAACAAATTACTAGACGTATATAGTCAGTCATCTGTAACTGAACAAGGACTGATATGTTTGTGTTTAATTGTTAATTTTGTTTCTTGTAGCTTTAGTTTGTTAATTATTTTTTAATTTTTATCTCTTGTATGAGTGCATACAAACATACACATGTAAATTTAACGATGAGCAAATGTTATTTATGTCCTTGTGTTATAATAAATTTTAATAAACCGTAAAAAGTTTTAAATCACCTATTTTTTTAATTTTGGGGTCATATGACCTTTGTTTGAACCTTTTCAAGTTATGATTTCATGTTTCTTTAATATTATTATCTTTTACCTCTATAGGAATCAAATAAGAATGACCTGCATTTCACATCAACTAATCTGATTTTTATACTATCTTATACTACACGTTTGTTCAACCGTGAGATCGATTAAACAAATGATACTGATGGGCGAAAAACAAATGTACAAACACGTTCATATATGAAAACAGTGAAAATATGATTATTTTTGCAGTTTATGAAATAAATTTAAAATACTTTTCCGAAGTATCACATAAACACAGTATGTTAATAATTAATTTAGCAGGTATTTGTAATTAACTACTTAATTTTTGAAAATTATTTAAAACCAAGGTCTGTTCCGTCGTGCAAAACATTCTTTAGCTGGATTTGGATTCATATTTTTTTGGACCTCTAGATTCATTAATTTTCAATCTGTTTATGTAAGTTTTTTAATCTATCAATTTTCGACCCCTTATGTCACTGATGAGAATAATTTTCCGAAACTGTGCACATCTGGCACATCAAAAGTTAGCAGGTATTTGTTATATATTTCCTACAAAATCTAAACAGGTAAAATTTGAGTGCATATGTTAAAATTAAAGTAATTCAGAAGTTTATCAAATGTTTAACTGTATATATTTGTGTCCATAATTTATCACCAATTCCTTCAGTCTTAATATGACGTATTTTACCACGAGGAACTAACCATAAATATTCAAATTACTTTTTTCGAAACTTCCAATTATTTGAAGCCACTGTGCTCTAAACAAAGAGAAGTCGATTATATTATTTATGTTATAGAATATTAGTTAGATAGACATATAAAATAAATCCGTACTTAAGTCCCCGTGGGAAAAGTATAAATCCTGTAAGGTAAAAATAATCTTTAAAAACAAAGCAAAATAGAAAAAGTCAGTACATAGATCTACTTACATTATGGTTGAATTAATCTTTTCAGAATAAAAACTTTATTCGGTGAACTTTTCTTTAAATATTGAAAGTACACTACAAGAAAATATTACACAAATTTTAAGCATGATTTTACTTTAAAATAAATAGCTTGATAAAAGCATTTGATTATATGTAATTCTGTATTAAATGAAAATTGAATGAATGGAATTAAACGCCTGTCGATACTGTAAGTTATATTTGATTGTACAAGGTATTATAAAAATGGAGAAAAAATCTGTTAACTATGTGACGGGTGTAGCTAGATAAACAGGAGGTGCTTACCCTTCCGGAGCACCCGGCCTCACTTCCTTGATGGAAGTTCACGTGTATAACCTATTTTGCCAGTTTGCAAAGTTTTTACTTTGTTTTTGGGATTGTGATATGGACAAGGACTGGTATGTTTGTTTTATTTACTACTAACTTTGTTTCCATTATGCAAAATATTTTAGGTGGATTCCGATTTCTGTTGAACATTAATTTCATTACTTTTCAAATGATTTATTAATTTATCCTTAATTTGTATTGTATTTTTCAACTTTTTAGACCCTAGTGTCAATGATGATGTATAACTTTTCGGAGAGTGCACTTATGGCACATCAAAATGAAACAGATAATTTTTGTTTTATTTATATATAAGAATTATAATCAGTCAAGAAAACACAGTCACTTTTTTAATTTTTTAAAACATCATATCGATGTTCTTACATGCATGTTTGAATTATTGATTGAGTCTAAAGAAAGTTTTAAACTACCAGTCCGGTAATTAAAATATATTAGATTTGTTACAATATAAATTTATTACCAAATATATATTTAAACATTTTATTTATAATGCGCTCAATGGTCAGATAATTAACATCATGAAAATCTGCAAATAATTATATCATCATGAAGTTAAAAACGTTTATATAGGTCAAATGGCATTGAAAACAGTTCGAGAAAAATTTAAACATAATCTGGAATTTTTTATTTTTAAGGTCCAAGATATGTTTTATAGAATTCTGTATTCTTCAATGACAGCTAAAACCATTCAAGTCGCATACTGAATATACTTTGCTTACTATAGTTCCTTGTTCCTTTCATTCTCAAAATTGACTTTTCACGTGACGGGTGTAGCTAGCTAAATAGAGGGTGCCTACCCTTCCGAAGCTACTGGCTTACACTTCCTTGTCAGAATTTCATGTGTATATCTTAATCGGCCACTCTCCGAAGTTTTTACTTCATTATTATTATTATTATTATTATTATTATTATTATTTTTGTAAAAGCACTTGCAAAACCTTTTAAAGGGCACATGACTATTGGAATGCAATACAACTCAGATTTACTTAACAAAAACCGGTCATAAAATGATAAAAAATTTCAACTCAATAAGTAGGTAATGTTTCAATCCTATATGGTAACGGGTTTCTTTCCTTACAACGATTTAAATGGTGTATAATATAAGACGATATTTATAATTAGCCTCACAAGAGAATAAATTCGATAATATCTCAACTGTTTTGTAGGTTACATTTAATATTTATCTGTTTGTATTATTTTCTTATTTTTTATTGATTTTTTTTTGTGGTCAATACTTACTTCAGTTTTTTTTATTGGTAGCAATATAGCTGCCCTCTCTTTTTATGGATAACTTGTTTTATAGTTAAAAGGGTTCAGAACTATGGGACTCTATACAACAAAGTTAGCTTGTAATATATAAATCGTACACTCAAGGGTATTGCAAGCGAAGCCTCCTAAAGGCTGTCATAATTTTATTTCTAAATATAATGTCGCTCAACCAATCCAAATTTATTTTTAATATGTTGGACGGATTTTGTTCTTACGGTTCTCAATTATGATTTTAGACGTTTTGGTTAAAGCTAATTTTACGTATTATTCATTCCGTTCTAGAGCACACGGCCTTAATTTCCAGTTGAATGTTCACGTGTTTAGCTTAATTTGCTAGTTTTTATAGTTCCGTATTTTTATTTAAACATTGGCCATTATGCTTTTGTTCGATTAGATATGCTGTTAATATTTAAGTATTTATGGTTAATGTTTCGAACTCAAACCCCAATACCTACAACAATAAAATTATTCTAAATTTTTCTGTTTAGATAGCCACTTCACAACGAGAAGTCCCGTGTCTTTAACTGAAACCGTCTTGACGTCAAAATAATCACGAATGTCTGTAGTATTTGATCTTGTTTCAAATACAAATTAAATGCAATGAATCATTATGAATTAAAACAAACGATATGAATATAAAACGGATAAGGAATGGTTTTCTTTAGAAAACTAACTTTTGAAAATTTTACTACACGTTACATTTGTCTGTCAGCACAAAGGATGGACTATTTATTTAACTGTACCTAAAAATTCTGAAAGATTAAAACGTTTTTATGTAAAAATACCTATAGAAGTGGATTATGCTTTTAAATTTAATGCCTTTATATTTGCTCACCGTTTTATTAATGATAAAATTATTCTTTTAAAAACTTTCGGGTAAAATGAAAGTTAAAATCCGTTTAAATGCAGCTTATAAACATTTAGGAGGAAATATATAATACGAATACCAGTTAAATTTTGATGTGTCAGATGTGCACATTTCGGAAATTCATTACTCATCAGTGACACTAAGACTGAAAAATTTGTTACATTAAAATATAAGCCAAACAGTTGAAAATAGTGAATCTAAAGCTTCAAAATTATATAAATCCAAATCCAGCTAAGGAATGCTTTGCATGAGGGAACAAACCTTAGTTTTAAATAAATTTCAAATTTTACACGACTGAAAATTTTGATAAATTGTACATTTTCTGACAGCAGAAAGTACTGCCTACTGAGTTATGGATACCCTCGGATTTTTAAATGCGCAAATATAAACAGATAGATAGATAGATGCGTAGATAAAAATCTTGTAAACAGGAGAAAGAACAGTGTCCGGCAAAACAAATCAATTGAGCTCCTTGGGGCGGAGCAATACGTTGGCAGCGTACCAGTATTATTCAGTTGAAACTTTATATTGCTATATGTGTTATAAACCAACAATTATTTATTAAATAATCCCTTATCTGGTTTATTCAGAGCTCCTTCTAACTCCAGGACGTTTTACTGTTTTAACCTCGGTATAGATAATTCCAGTCCTAACGTCAGTTGTAAATTACACATCTTAGGTGTTAAAATTCATTTTAATATTACATATAACTCAAAAGCGCCACATGGCTTGTAATTTCAAACATGAAGGTGCTAAAATTCATTATTGTAGTTTGAAAATAGTTTATTTTTGATGGCAAAATTTAATTAAAAGTTTTAAAACACATGGGACTCTGAGTGCAAAAATACATTAAAAATAGTTTTGTTCAGGGTTAATAAGTTGTGAAACTAATTTTTGAAACAAAAGTGAATTGATTAACAAAACAGTAAAAATAAAATTTACTAGTTCAATAATCGAGCTCATTAACTATAGAAACCTAGTTTTTTTCTTATACTAAAAATGTTATTTAAATTATTTCCGAATAAAATTTAAGATAAAAAAATTTTACTTTTTGAAATCAAAATTAAGTTAAAAGCCATTTTGCACTGTGCATTGAAAAAAAGAGGGGATACTCAACCAGTTACATGCATGACAACATACGATAATGTTTCATGCTGTTAAAATACGTTTGGTTTAAAAATAAATGTTAAGCTTATTAAAAAAGTTATTCTGTCAAGGTAATTAAATGGATTGATGTTGATAACATGAAGCTGGTAACTTAGTTTCAATGAAAATATGCCACACTCTTCAAATGACAGAGTTAAATATAATAATAAATTAAAATATATATTTGCCTGTTGCCGATTTGTAGAACGTAACTAATTTACTTTGTTAAAGATTCTATCGCCAAATTGCTTATACAATGTTGTCTCCAACTATAACATTTTACAATATAAACACACACACACACACACACACACACACACACACACACAGGTATATGTATGGTATTCTTTTTAAACTGTACATGATATTTGTCTGAAACTGGTTCTTAGCTTCCGTCTTCTCCGTTTCTATAGCTCAGATAATTATATCATAGATAAAAAAATCAGGCCTTTCCCCAAAAGACAATTACGGTTTTATTTTCAGACATATTATGTTTTTCAAGGTTCCTGAGGGATATGGATGCTTGGTATATTTGTTATCTTTTTCATATGAAATGTAGAATAAGACAATAAATTGAACATATATCATTGCATTTACGAAGGCTGAGTGATTTTATATATAATAATTTATTTCATCTAATTTTATTTCTAGAATATTAAATTCTCAAAATGACCAAGGAGACTATCATGTTGGGAAAATATTTGACTTAAGCGACATCAAGAAAGAAACAGAGGTCAATCGTTATCGATTGTTTTAAAATTGTATATATAACGCAATGACATAAATAAGTCAGTTTAATAGTTTAATAGCCAAAGGACGGAAGTTTTCTCCGGGTACATCGGTTTCTTCAAGTACTCCAGAATTGACCGAATTGATATTAGTGAAAACCCTAAATAATTGTGCTAAATACATATTCTCCAATACACTTGATTTCTTTATATACAACCAATTTTTGTATAAAAAAGAACTGTTATTTCTTGAAACATACTGTATAAAAGTAACTGATAAGTGTATGTATGTAAAACCAACTTTTACATATATGACTTATATATGAAATGTCTTCAAAATACAAGTTTGGAAATCTTATTGTTCCTTCACAAAAACAAACTATTTCGTTCTTAATTTTCAAAATGTTTTAAATAATGAATAAAAATACCTTTTTATTTTGCCCTGTCATATGTGCCCATTTCTGAAATTCATTCTTCATTAGTGACACTAGCGGCCAACAAAAATCATAGATGAGGTTCATAGTTTACAAGTGCTTTTCATTTATTTGATTATTTATTTATTTATTTATTTAATAATTTTTGGACTAAATTTAACTGTTGCATAAATTCGTTTAGGAGGAATTTTAGAGGAAACAAAATTGGATTTATCAACCCATGTCCGGTAGATAGATTTATTTTTTTAATAAATGTCAATTGATTTAAAATTTTGAATGTTATTTAGCACGCTAGGCATATATCAATACGATAAGCATTGAAGTAATTTCCTGGATGTTCCTGATGTTATTAGCTTCAGATATTTCGTTTTGCTTGAATAAGGGATGGTGATTAAACAACTGTCATTCTCAATAAATAAGTAGTATGTAAACAACAAAAAGAGAAAACAATTCAAAAGAAAAATATGTTCTACAAGAATTAACGAGTCAAATCTTATACCTCTGTAGCACTTTTTATAGAATCGCTCTAAAAAAAAGTTCATTAAATTTCCAATTCTTGAAGTGTGCTGTATTGTACGTAATATTACCGACTGATGGACGCCAACAATTACAGCCATCTTACAACCAATGACCCCTCGTATTCACATACAATAAAACATTTAATTTTGTAATATTTTGGATATATATCGTGATATCAGCTATTTTTCTTGTGTCTTTTGTGAATGTATTGTAAAAATCTCCAATTGCTATAATAATTCATGTGTCATTTTGAACAAGTGAAAAGTACATTTCTATGACGTTAGAAAAATCATTAATTTATGAAATTGCTTATGTGAAATATTGCGTACACAAATCAATAATAAGCAAATATTTTTGCTTTATGAAAATAAAACAGATATTTCAGACTAGGCGATTCATTTTCATTAATGGGTGTATAATATTGATTGTTAAGTTAGTTTGATTAGATCTGTAGAGTAATCTATGTATCTATATGCAACCTTTCTTCCATTGGAATATTTATATATTCCGTCTCTCCAATACAAAGTAAAATTCTAGGGACTGCTCAAAAACGAAAAATTGTTCTCCAAAATCCCATGTTGCATCATCTTTGATCTTATTCCTAAAGAACAAGTCAGATACATAATGAAACATTTCACTTAATTTGATTTGCATTTACGACATTGTATAGACATAGAAAAAATATAAAAATGGTATTGATTCATGTTTGATTCAAGCTGAAAATACAATATAATGTCAAACAGTTTCGGCTATGTTAAGATGTAAAAAGGACATAGAGTTATTTTAATCATAGAGGTTTTCTGAAATGTAGCTTATTAATTTAGAAAAATTAAAGACGGAATCGATTCTTCGACGTTTTCAACAAAACATAGTCAAACACTTTAGTAAGTACGCACGAATATAAGTTTACTCCATATCGTTATATATCTAACACATGTTTAATTATAGATTATTTGTGTACATCTACGAAAGTCATTTCTCATCAGTGACTATAGGGCAAGAAAGGTGATGGATACAAACAACATAAGTCAAACAGCTGAAAAATAATAAATTCAATGTCCCAAAATTTATATATCCAACGCCAGTTAAAAATGCTTTGCAGGAGGGAAAAACCCTTAGTTTAAAACATATAAAAAATTTAAAAAGTTTGAAAATATTGCTGCATGATACATTTTCTGTCAGCACAAAGTACTGAATACTGAGTTGAGGAAACCCTCGGGGAGTGTTACTTAACAAGAAGCGGTACCCGCACAGAATTAAGAATATGTTCTTTATTCATACCGAAGTAAAAGTTAACGTTTTACACTTTTTTTCAAATTTAACAAAAACAAAGAATGCATGTAATGACTTTTTCATATGCTTTCTATAATTGTAAGATATATTAAAAAGTACGTAAAAATGTAGAAATGTATGTGTTACAGTCGCAAGACTTAAACAAGTGTCATTTTCAGTACAAAATAATATAGTATATAGTAAGTAATCAATTTGACAATAAAATATATATTATTAAATAACAACTACTAAATCAAAGTTATTATCACTTAAACACTTTATTTTCAAATCAAAACCACACTCCCACACATAAATGATGAACATCTTCTTCTCATCTCTCTTCTTATACCTGCGTAACTATAGCTTCCAGTCCCTTTTAAAGTTGTCACACTGTTCACAGATACAGCTTACGGACTGCAACGCATCAAGAGTTGAGTTGAATAATGGTGTTTAACGTCCGAGTCAAGAATATTTCACTTATATCGAGACGTCGCCAGCTTTAGGCTAAAGTGCAGAAATTTTGCCTGTGCGTTGCGCTGATGGCATTATACAGCAGGGGTCTTTATTGTGCCGTGACACGGGGCCTCGTATAATTTTAGTTCCCATCCAAAAGAACCGTGACTTTCATTTTGTAATGCCGAGTGCTTGGCGAAAAAACAGTCACTACTTTCTTTCAAGTCTTGGGTCAGACCCGATCTCGGTTTGAACCCACGACCTTCCACTTACGGAGCGAGCACTCTACCAACTGAGCTCCCACATTGACGCAATGCATCAAGAGCCCTGATTAAAGTCTTAATAAATGAGTAGCATCAAATTCTGTATAAATGTATAACTATAGCTAATAATTTCTGTAAAAGTTGTCAAACTATTCTTAGTTACTGTTTACGAATAATAATGCTCGTCTTAGTAAATAATGTATATTGTTTGTCAATTGATGATGGTTTGTTGTTTTCCAATAGCATTCCGCTTTTTTCTACTAATCGTAACTGACCATCTTCGATACAAGTAAAATACTTTGACAGGGGCGTTAACAAATATTGAACCTCTTTACAGAAATGCTTTAATGAGAAACTAAAGAGATTGAATTAATTAATTTTTTACCTGTTTTGTATATTTTACTTTGCTTTTGGGATTTTGACTTGTAACACTGCCGGTATGTTCGTGTTTAATTTTTGAATAAATGAAATGACAAAGAGGTTTGTCATAGTATCACGTAATTTCATTACCTATTCGACCGTAATGCCGAGCAGTATTTTACACAGAGAGTTTAAATTCAAAAACTGTTTGCACAAACTTTAAGATTCGTTGATTTCATTTATTGCTTGAGAACACTATTGTAAATAAAAGAAGTGTATATGTCTCAAAAATGTTGTAAAGTTGTAATCGTTGTAATGTTATAATCGTTACTTACAACCTTTTTGTACTTATCAAAACACTTACTTTATTTTCTTTATTCCTTATTGTGAACAAATCTGGAATTTGCAATTTCATCAATTTTATATATATATATATATATATATATATATATATATATATATATATATATATATATATATATATATATATATATATCATATCATTGCATTTATATTTAAAAGTCTTAAGGGAGGACTAATGCAATAATCAATTTATAGTGGATATACGTGCCAAGAATAAAAGCCATTGCATGACAAACAGCAGCTTACATAACGTACATGTAGGATTGTGCAAAATCAATCGGACAACATTAATTTCCGGTAATGTCACAATTTTGCAATTAAGATAATTTTTTTTTAAATTTGCTATTAACTTTAGCTATTTCTGAAAAATAATAATAATTTTAACAACAGTGAATTGCATGAAATAAAGACTTTCTTAAATCTGGAGGCGAAAAAATTCAATACTTAAAGAAATGTTCAAAATAAACTTAGATCTTAATAGTTATTTACTGAGGTAGACTGTTCTGATTTTTACTGTAAGATAATAGAAAATTCAATTTAAATAATTCAATTTTAACAAAGACCATAAAGATCGGTAAAATATGTAGACCCAGTAATGATCTCGACAATAATATTGCAATGGCAATGACAAATGGTTTTTAGTTCTCAATAACACACAAACGTACTAGTTAATGTCTAAATCACAACCCCCCCCCGAAAAAAATTATTTAAAAACTTGCATATGTAGTTCTACACGTGAACTTCTATCAAGTGAGGCCGGGTGCTCCGAAAGGGTAAGCAACTTCTGTAATTAGGTTAACGCCAATATTTATATATAAACTTGTGATAATGATCCGTTTTCAATACAATTTTTTAGTAAATGAAAACATGTGGTAGTTGCTTCTAATATCTTGATATATTATTGTATTACATAACTTTAACAGAAGTATTTTTTTATTTCTTGATAGGATTAGTTTTTCAGCTGTTGATATTTTCAGAATTCCATAGTAACTAACTAGATATCACTACCGGTCAATAGGAGCTGAGAGCTTATATGTATATATTTTCATGTGTGGTAATAATCCATTTATCAGTCCCTTCTTCGTTAAATAAAAACGACCCTTATTTGCTTATATGTGTTGGTTTATTTCATTTAATTTGATTAAACTGACATCAATTTTCATTCCTTATCATGTATTTCTATTAAATATACTTAACATTTAATAGTTTTTATACATTTTATAGTTACTAGGACTTGATTTTAATCAATCATGGTTACTCGTATTTTAGTCATGATTATGAATAATTTTTAAAAAAAACAGGAATAATTTTAGGTGATATTGTTTGATATAACATAGCTTCATTTAAAATTCAACTATGCATTTTACGGGCATAATATTTATGAAATTCACAAAAACACCTGTGAAATTTTTATGTGACATATGTGCACATTTCAGAAAATCATTCCTCATCAGTGACACTAGGGGCCGAAAAGGTTGATAAAAAACTTAAGCCATACAGTTGAAAATAAATCAATCGAAAGTTCCAAAATAATATAACTCCAAATCCATCTTAGGAACGCTTTGAGTTAGGAAACAAACCTAAGTTTTAAGTAAAATTCAAAAATTCAGACGGCTGAAAATTTTTCTAAATTTCACATTTTCATTACAAATTTTTCTAAATTTCACATTTTCATTACAAATGCGTTTTGTATTATATATATATATATATATATATATATATATATATATATATATATATATATATATATATATATATATATATTGACAAAACAAGTTGCAAAGTACAAAGAAAAAATCTAATGATAAAATTTAATTCAACTCTTTTTTAAATAATGATAATTAAGCTTTTACGTCTTGCACACAAATTGTTTAGCAAATTATGTAGATGTAACGTTTCTAGTTGTCTTATTTTGTCTCATCAAAAAGAAAATATATATACAGTGTACTTAGGTTTTGTTGTAATTTCTTTACCTTGATATTTTAATTAAAAACCCTTGTATTTCTTAACTTAAATGGCGAAATTTTCATTGTAAAATAATATCGAGCAATTTTGTTTGTCATTTGACTCCTATATATCATTTGAACTCTGATCTTTTTGTGGTAAGATTAAATCTGAACAATTTTGAAAGTAGCAAACATGATGTATTACTGAAAAATTGTGTCAAAGCTTCAATAACATTCTTCTTATAAAAACTATTTTCGGAATTAATATCATATCATCTTGACACAAGGGCAAATCGAAATCAGCGTTGGAGAATTATTTTATAATATCAAATCTATCAACCGACATTCAAATGCATATTTAGGAAAATCTGGACAGTATTTTCGATAATGGTTTCACTTGCACAAGATTGCAATTGCAAATTTTCTTTGACAATATCTAAGGATTCTGAAATTTATGTATTACAGTGGCTTTATTGACAAAAATATATAATGAAGGTAGTCTCTAATTAATTTTCTTCTTATATTCTTTCAAAGAAATTTAAAATCAAATTGACCCATTCACTTAAAATTCTTTCTTTATGTCTACAGCTATATCTAAAAGGGTTTTTTTTTGTGAAAACCAATTCTGAACAAAAGTTAACACACATTTTTCAGACTGGAATTTACTTTGATTTCTTTAGTTAGAGAAGTTAATAATCTAGGATTTGACCTGCAATTGATTAAGTCTAAATCCAATAATCAATTTATAGAAGATCAAGTAAAGAACAAATCAAAAGGATAGTCCAAAACTTCTTATATACCATTTTGGAATAAAGGAATTTCTAATTCAAAAGATATAAGTACGACCTAAGGACTGATTGTGCGAATGATTTGCTATGATCTTAATACTTCAGTGTAGATAAGTATGGTTGATTCCGATTTTAATTAATTTATTGCTTTGATGTATTGAAAGTATTGCTTTTTAGTTGGTATAAATATGAGTGCTGCCAAACTTGCAATGCTAAGGGCGCCATATCATTTTGTTTTAGACAGGAAAAATGAGTGAAACTGTAAATATCTAACAAAATATCCTTGTTTAATTTTGATGTTACACAGGTACATTTCGGAAAGTAATTCTTTTTCAGTGAAAGTAGGTACCGAAAAAAAGGTAATAGATACAAAAACCAAACGTTGAAAATTATTCAAATCCAAATTTCAAAATAATATGAATTATACTATCCAAATTAACGTAGGAATGCCTTGCATGAGAGAATACACATCATTATAAAAAAAATCACATCCATTGATTGTCTTTCTAAACATTTTAACGCAAGAGGTTGCGAGGTCACAAACGCCAGGCATAAAGAGTGTTACCCAACTTACATTATCATGCTTAGGCAAGCCGAGTTCAATTATGCTCTAAGTGCATCTAAGATGTAATAGTGACCGACAATGATAAGGTTTTTAATCCAAATGAAATTCGTGACAATAGAATTAACAAAACACAAACATGTCCGTCCAGTACCAAATCATCCCGTGTTCTCCGGATGGGTTATGTTCCTGAACGGTTAACTAGCTACACCCTTTCACGAACAAAATCAAATTTAAGACTGAAAGGAACATGGAACTATAGGACGTCAAATACATTTAGTATAAGATTTGATACAGCAACTTCATACTTAAAAACAATTTTCTGGTGACCACCATTAAACTTGGTAATGGCTGTAAATAAGTATTTGAGTATTATTGTTATTTTTTGTTTAAAAACCAAACAATTTTTAGAAAATTGTTCATTACTAAAAATCTGTAACAAATAAGACATGAAACACACACACACACACACACACCACACACACAGAGAGAGAGAGAGAAAGAGAGAGAGAGAGAGAGAGAGAGAGAGAGAGAGAGAGAGAGAGAGAGAGAGAGAGAGAGAGAGATTTAAAACAACAAATTATGTATGATAACTGGCTGGAAAAGTTTGGACGTATTAATTAAATCTTATTTTAAAGACAACATATTGTGTATTACGTAGTTGTCTGAGAGTGATGATAGTACCCATGTGTCGGGTTTAACATTAGACTGGTGCCCGTAAGCCATATCGGTTTTTGGCATGGAGTTTGGTGTTTTATCTAAAAGGTTCGCCATTAGTCAGACTGTAAATGAACTTGGATTCGTGAAAGGTTTTGAATTTATTGATGCCTTTTTATTCGTTTGTTTATTAAATTAATCGATTAATCGGAGAAAAAGTCAATTGTTTCATCGTAAAATAATGATGTGTATGGAATATTTGTTCAATACGTAAATTATATAGTGGATATTTCAATACCTCAAAATATCTTGAGGCAAGTAAACACAGTAATTTTAATACATTTAAAGGGTATTTTTACTTTGTTTTATCCTTATATTCTTTAATGACTTTGCATCTAAAAATAAATATATTTTCGAAAAACCACGTTCATGTGTTTAGCTATAAAACTGGTTTCTTAGATCTCTTTCCTAACTTTTATTTTTTGCCTAATGCTCTAAACAAACATCTGTTGGTTTGCAAGGACCGCTTCACTTCAATATTCAGCAAATTCATGAGGTATTGCACAAATTGTTTGTTAACACAGATGAAGTAAAGTAGTACGGAATTATTAACAGTGCTTTAGTTTTGACGATATTTAAATACCCCATTACTTTGTCATTAAAGAAGTTAATGTACCAGAATTGTATTGTTTTTATTTTCTTTTTAATTTCATTCACAAAATATTGTTAATAAAACGTGCAAACAAATGTGCAGAAGCATGTATCTTTTTAAGTGATTATAATTTTTAACCCAAGCATTATTTAATACAGGATACCTTTACGTACTAAAATACAACAAGCTAATTGTCAAATTGATTTAATTGGAATAGGTTACAGATGGACAGACACAGACCTCATAAATAGACGTGCAATAATGTTCTTTTAAAAACTCAATTCAATGTCATATTTCATTTATAATTAATTTTTTTCATGCATCTGTCTGTGTTATTGTTTGATCTTACCAAGCCAAGTAAATTTGTTCCAGCTTTTACGCCTATTATATTACTTAATAGAACAACCCTTTTGAAGAAACAATTACTTTTCTTTTATCTGTGACGTTGTTGTCTAACAAACGTTAACGTTTATGTGTATGAGAGTGTCTCAATGCCTAGGCTTGATTGAAATATATATATATATATATATATATATATATATATATATATATAGTATAACACAAGCATAGCATACTGGTTTATTAGGCAATGCCTGAATCAACCCCCCCCCCCTCAGAAAGAAGGAGACCGGGTGCTCAGGAAGGGTAAGAAATACCTCTTGTCTTACAAGCTACATCCGTCATGGGCAAAATAAAATTTGACAGAGGGAACTTCGAACTATGGAAACTGAAATATGTCCAGTATAGGTTTGGATAAGATTATAAGTCAAATAATTTTGGCTAGTATATTTATCACCATTCCATTCCCACAAATTTTACTTTTTCGCATCTTTTACAATCTCATTATCAATAATAATATAAAGCATTATATTTAGCAACTTTAGACGTGACTTTAAAACTAGTAGAAATTTCAAATAAATAGATAAATGTATAAACGAATACTAGTAAACAAGAATTTAATATTGTTGTATACCATTTGTTTACTAACTGGCTTGCATATGTGAAATCAAGCGTATAAAAATATGGTTTTTAAAGTGTCTACATTGCGTTGAAATACAAGAACGTTCTTATACGCACCAAAGCACCGAATTCATTCCGGGGTAATTATTATACAAACTAATAACTATTGATTTATTAAAATAAAATATATACCATACAAATATGGTACAAGAAAACAGGAACTAATTCATTTTAATGTTTTCTTTTATAACGTAAACGCAATATACAAGAAGCATTGACAACGTTTTTATGATTAAACTGTAATTAAAATCAGCTGAATTACTTGTCTTTGTATAATAAAGGTCATGATCGCGATTGATTCTGTGTTGTTTTCTCTTACATATTTAAATCTTAATGATTGACTCTAACCATAAACCTACTTAATCAGTTTACTGTCAGAAGTTAACAACTTTTTGGATGTCACTTTTCCCTGAAGAATTCTGACAATAATTAGATTTGAATACGGACAGTAAGATATTTGTATGATCCCTTCATTGCAATTTGTATGGTTTTTTTACAATATCGGAAAGGTTTTAAAATCAAACACAAACATACCGCCCCATGTTAAAATCACAATTGAAAAAGCAAATTGAAAACTTTGAAAACTGAAAAATTAAGTTAACCGCGTATACTAGCTTCAGGAGATTGAGGCCAAATGCTCGATATATTGACACGGCCTCTTTTGCTAGCTACATCCGCACCGTATGAATGAAAGTTGTGAATATAAAAAACAAGTGGACTGTTGAATGAAAGCATGTATTTATATTTTTAAATATTCTTATAAATCTTTTATCATTTTCAATCTAAGTTGACAATTTCATTTAACAGGAAACACGAAGACTTACATAAAGAACAGCTTAGATGGTTACGGACGGAGATTTAAAAGCAAGCTCTGAGATTATACTAGCTTAAAGTTTGACAAGTTAAAGAACCTGTCATGGATTGGCTGTTTGATAAATATAACACTAAGAACCTTTCACTGATTGGTAATAAAAATACCACATATATCGATTAATGTCATTGGCTTCGACAAATATCGCCATATCAATGATCAATGTATTTGCTGGTGAATGACATTTTTGTACAGTATTCTTCTGCAAAAGTATGTTTAGTATTCATGTAAATTAATCTACATTTGCTTTCAGGCTATATTTAGACCAAAATGTTAACCGAACGATTTGGCAATAATGTGTTACAATTAGAAATATATAATATTTCACACAAAAATAGAACTCAGTATTAGGCCAACATTAGTCGGTAATAATGTCTGATTTCACTATGTTATTTTTAGATAAAATATAAGTTTTGAAAAGAAGAAAACCATGCAAGATCACGTTCTTAGGTAAAATAACAATTTACTAAATGTAAAATAAAACTGGGAATTATTGTAAGAAAAACATAATATTTCACTGATCTTTATTATTTTTTCATTTGACATAACATACATTGACAAGTAAACAGACAATGTGTGAAAATGAAAAAAATGAGGTTGTTTTTCAAGTTATAAACACAATACAAAATAACAAATGTTCGATAAATCGACCCAATGAGTCGCTTACGCCTGTTTAGTGTTAGTACGATCAATTCCTAAATAGTTCAGTGTCAATTACTAAATATATCTTCTATATAAGAGTGCAAGCCTTATAATTATAAGCTACTGGCAAAAAACTGAAAAAAATTTTATACTTGACATTCTTAAACGAGTACGATGAAAAAAAATTCAATATATAATAAACCAGAAATAGCATTATATAAAACATGAGTTAATTTGTGAAAATACATTATTCATTTTTATTAAGTGACTTTTGCTTTTGAACTATGAACCTAAAACTTACCAAAATTCTTTCTTGAAAATATATCTATCATTGAAGTTCGTTTGATCAGATTTAATATAAAAGTAAGGAGGTATTGTACAGTAATTCCTTCGTCTTTATTGAACACGTTGGCGTTGATATTTTGACCTTTCAACTCCCAAATTATTTTTGTGTAGCTGTTGTACATTCTACATTACAAGTTATTCTTGTCAACTTAAGAAACTTTTTAGCTTAAAATACTACTAATATGCAAATTCCTAATTATCAACATTGTGATTGTTTTGAAATAAAATCGACGTTGCATTTACCAACAAAATGACAACATGGAAGAAATCACAGCTGAAAAAAAACTAGGCCAATAAATGTTATTTATTCAAAACTTAAGCTTGAATTGCCATTTACTTGTATATGAGTGAGTAGGTGAGTTATTGTATAAAGACGAATTATTACTTTGTGTATGAGATTCTATTTCATCAACCGTGTTCAACCATTAAAACGTAAGTCATGGAACTCGACCCAGTATTTAACTGCGAAATAACAATATGGTTAATAAATAAATAAATAAAAATAAATAACAAATCATATAAGAATAAAGCATAAAAAGAGTCATTCTAAAAGCAAAATGAATACTATAAAACCTTGAAAAGAAAGCAAAACGCGTGAACAATAAAAATTATGCCGCGTGGTCCGATAGATTAATCTCCTTCTGTAATATGACGCAAAATCTAAAATAATCTCTCTCTCTCTCTCTCTCTCTCTCTCTCTCTCTCTCTCTCTCTCTCTCTCTCTCTCTCTCTTACAACCTGACTGAAAATTAGGTCACTATGTTCTCTGTATGTTTAAAATAATTCAAGATGTTGTTCTGTCCGTCAAAGACAATAAAAATGATAAACGTCTACAAAATCAGTATGAAAGAAATGAAAGAAATTAGTTTTTTAAGAAAATTAATATCTATATAGGTCATATATAGACATGAAACCCCCATATATATTGAAAATAAGCGACATATCTCATCGAAAGATTAAAAATATCTAACAGTGGTAAAGATCAGATTTAGCGATCAATTAAAAACGTCAAAAGCCTGAGGTTCATGAGAAATAAGTTTTTTTAACTTGAATTGTCGTTATTCAACGACATTTTATAATTTGAAAAAAGAACATAAAATAAAATAACTGAAAGAAATTAACTAATTAAAAAGAAAGAAATTCTTTATATTTTCCTAATTATCTAAATATTTGTAGCATAGAAAGAAAAAAAACTTAATTTTTTACTCGCTAATGACAACTACTTCCTTGTAAGGTGTTTTTAACTTAAATAAATTTTGTGAGCAAACAATATATGTCAGCAGAAAAACAAATATTGTTTTGTAAAGAAAATTGTTTTGTAAAGTGTTTGATTGATCATAGTTGTTTTATACCTATGTCTTAAAAGTTATTTAATGGACCTTTAACAACTAATGCTGTATATTTATCAATTGTACGAATATTTTTGTATTATTTTGGGTTGTTTGGCGGTTTTATTAATTAGATTATGTTTTTGATACTTTTGGCTATTGCTAAGACCACTTGTACTTAACTTTATGTTTCGTTATTTTTCTTGACTGTAGTTTAATATATATGTCTTATCATAGTTTGCTTGTTGATATCAATAAATGTTTTCAAAAAAGGTAAATATAGTATTAGTGCTATAGTGGAGATGAATATCCTAGTACTAAGTAAATTTAATGGCTACCTTAACAGGAGGTTTCGACTCTTCAGGAGCAACCGACCTTGCGTTCTTGATAGAAGTTTACGTATAACTATAATTAATTATAATTATTTTACAAAAATACCTGTTTAAAATTTGCTCTGCCAGATGTGCACATTTCGTAAAACTAATTTGGCCAGTTTTCAAACTTTTTGGAGGGGTTTGTGACATAGCTATAGACTAGTATATTTCCCTTAAGAAAAACGCCAGAAACCACAAAATAAATACAAAAGACCTATAACAAGATAGGAGCTATGTTTTTCATACCTTACGCTTGATAATGCCTAAATAACTAGCCATTTCCTCTCGTATATACAATTAAAGATTGCTTGTGTTAATATATCACACCCTAGTAACCATTATTATAATCTCCTAATGTCTGAGGAATTTGTTAATCAGTAGTATCATCGTATGGTTAAATTAGGTTTAATTACCCATTTTGTTTTGATGGGTTCAAAACCATCACAAAATATATTGCATATACCAGTCAGCGGTCAAGTTATCAATCTTCCATTGGTCAATAGCCAAACGATTTAAGGTTTAATCAATCTTTTCTGTACGAGGGTAAATCAACAGATGCTTAGTGATAACAACGGAAATACAGATCAAAAATATAAACCTGCATTTTATTATTTCATTGGTCAACTTGAACTTTTAGTTAGAAAAGTATTTATTCAAGCTATATTTATAATAAATAAAATCATACTTTCATTCTATTACCTTCAGGAATGAAAATTAAAAATTAGAGAATGAATTAGGTCTATTTATCAATTGCACTCCTTTTAATTAAATGTGGTTATACTATTATCATAAAAAGACTATGGTCTTAAAAATCTTATGAATTACGTCAAATCATTGATTGTTTAGTAACATCTTATGACGCGGTATGTATTTTTATTTATTCGTTATTTTATTATTTCTATTATTATTATTGATCAATTAATTCATTCATTTAATTTTTTATGTTCCTTTGTATGGTACTATAGACATAGCAACATTTCTCTTGTCACTTTAAACTACTTGCTGTCTATATACAGAATTTTTAAAAAATATGTAACAGTTGTGAAAGAGAAAATACGAATCCTATGAATCCTTTCATCGTCACTAAGTGTTGTAAGACAATTTTATTATTGAAACAGACAACAGACGAAAAAGCAATGGTTTGCAAGGTTTATTTGAAAAACAATCAACCAATAATAAATAAATAAGAATTACATATAACACAATTACCTGTTAAATTTTGATGTGTCATATGTGGACATTTCGGAAATCATTCCTCAGTAGTGACACTATGGGACCGAAAAGTTAGACAGATAAAAAACATAAGCCAAACAGTTGAAAATTTCTGAATCTAAAGTTTCAAAATTATATGAATCTAAACCCAACTAAGTAATGATTTGCATGAGGGAACAAACCTTAGTTTTAAATAAATTTCAAAAATTAAGACGGCTGAAAATTTTGCTAAATGGTTAATTTTCTGACAGCACAAAGTACTGCCTACTGAGTTATGGATACCCTCGGGAAGTTTGCTCCACCAGCAGCTATACCAGCTCAGGGGTAGTAAATATATAATACAAATACCTGTTAAAAAGGAAATGATAATTTTTATATAATTTATTACTATCGCAGTATTTATATATATTTTTTTAATTTATAAACTTTAATACAAACTTTTGCATCGCATGGTATAGTAAATTTCTTCTTTGCACTACTGTTTCAAAATCGGCAGGCAAAAAGGCCCCAATAAAGTAATATAGTCAAATTTTTATGGATTAGACAAACTATCACACTTATGACCACACTCGCATACAATTACTGAACCTTATTTATAAATTTTAATAATGTGGTAAAAAAGTAAAAAAATTACACTTCCAAATACTTTTATGAACTAATATCATTTATACAAAATGAAAAAAAATTGTGCAAAAGCATAAAAGAATAACATCTTAATACACTGTGTGGTAAAAGTTTAAACAAAGTATACAATTTTTAATACAAAACAATCTCTCAAAACGTACTTTTTAAATAATAAACCTGTAATTTTGACTTAATGACTTATTTTAAAGGGCCTTCACCATTGTTTTCACGATTTGTATTGACTCAAATTCTATAATTTCAAATAAAATTGTTTTATCTCTTGAAGTATCACATTTCTTCATTAAACATAAGTTATATCGAAGCGTAAGTTGGTAGAGTGCTCGCTCCGTAAGTGGGAGGTCGTGGTTCGAACACCGACCGGGTTTGACTCAAGACTTGAAAGTGGGTAGAGAGTGTTCTTTCGCCAAGCACTCGGCATTACGAAATGAAAGTCACGGTTCTTTCCAATGGGAACTTAAAATAAACCAGGTCCCGTGTCATGGCAGGCAAGGCACGATAAAGAACCCTGCTGTATAATGCCATCAGCGCAACGCACAAGCGAAAATTCTGCACTTTCGCCTATAGCTGGCGACGTCTCGATATAAATGAAATATTCTTGAGTGGGACGTTAAACACTATTACTCAACTCAACTCAACTCGAAGCGTAAATTAAAAGGATTATTTTGGCTTCATTTGTATTTTTGATGTGAAATGTTTTAATTATTCTTCTGTCAAACTTTTGAATCTTTTGGGGATAAACTTGGTGGATAAACCAAACTCAAGTTATTACAAAAAACTGAGCTTAATATAAGTAAATGAGATTTTCTACAAATGCTAAGTACTAGCAGTTTGGAAACGGTTCCGGAGTAGTGCCAAACTGTTGGTACCGTCTCCACAAAGCATAAACAGTGTTTCTGTGGACACCAAAATGTCTAGTGACAAAGCTTTGGGTCATACCAGCCTTAAGCATACCAATTGCGCGGAGGCGATCATTTTCATTTAGCCTACGCATTACACTATGGAAGCTTTCAACCTAATAAACTTGCTTTTCTGGTTTTCTGGTTTCCAAATAAATAAACAACAGTAAATTATTCCTAAAATATTGTCACACTGAAATGCTGGGCGACAATTGCGTGAAAATTGCGCATGAAGCGTAAAAATCAAGGGCAACTGATGCAATGACCGAACGATATGATAGAGGTATATGCACTTACCATTTGTGCAAATTTTAAGATTTATACATTCAGTAATAATAGCGAAATTATAAATTTTATTGATGCACAGTTACTTTTTTCCGCTAGTATATTTAAGGAAATAAAAATAGATTAATGTGTTACATCGATAAAACTGAAAAACAAGTTAATATAACATTTAAAACATTGATTTTTAAGCAGTATCACAGTTAGATAACAATATATCACTATATAAGGACGACAAAAACGTATAGAAAACTAGGTCAAATGAAATTAAAGACAGAAGTTGTAATTAAATTGTGTGCTTAGTATGTTCATGTTTCATGATCTGATAATAATGATGATGGTGATGATATAATGATGACCTTGTTGTTATTATTATTATTATTATTATTATTATTATTATTATTATTATTATTATTATTATTATAAGTTATACAAACATTACACGTCCGCACGATCGCAGATGAAAATTTATTAAAAACGGGTGGACCTTGTTAATGAGCTTTAAACACGACGATTACACGTGAGTTTTATTAAAATCGATGTTTCTAAACTTTGCAATCAGAATAAAGGGAACCTTTGTTCTTATGTATCTTTTGCGTCACGCGATATCTGTTTGCGCATCCTGATTTGCTATTGTAGTATAAACAGATGCAGAACAACTGTTGATCATGTGCAAATGTACAAAAAAAAAAAAAAAAATAAAATAAAAAAATAAATAAATAAATAAATAAAAACCGTAATGATCAAATACACATTTTACATCCAGACATCTTTACTCAGCTTAAGTATATTAAAATCGTTTTTTTAACAAAAGAAAATACATAAAATGTTTTATTAGAAAAAGAACAGACGCCTAATTGTTTATTTTAGCACCATTTTATCTCTCTATATTACTTTACCCAATCATTAAGTGTCTGAATGGTCTAAGAAAACTAAAGCGAATTACGTTCGGCTTTGTGTTTAACCTGCTATAGGATATAAAAACCAAAGAAATGACATAAAGTAATAACTTTGGACAAAATTCAATTAGTATTTAACCAACGTTTTCACGGGGGCTTAAAAAGCAGTGGTCAAAAGCGCATAGTAACAGATCACAGTGACTCTACCTCGCCAGGAATTAAATAAATCATTTCCGAGGGAAAAAACTTTGTCAGTCTGATTTTCGAAAGTCATGAATTTTCCTCTAGTACTCTAGTTTTCTCCACCAACCCTGAACTATCCACCTCGATACCCGCTGTTAATAAGGTATTAGTTACAAATAATGTTAATTGTCTAAACAATGTTAAATGACACTTTAAAAACAATAAAATGGCTCAGTATTTTGACATGAGGGGAAACATACCTACATGTGCCAAACCTATTATTGGTTAAAAGGATATAAACGCCATTTTGACATATAGAGCACATTGCTTTAACAAGACTCCTTTAAATTTGTTTCCAAACGCACGTATACATGAAGAAAGGAATTAACAGCTAAAACCATTCACTTGACAAAAGCAAAAGGAACAAACAAAAGAAAAAAGACACGACATAAATCAATGATATGTCGGTCAAAAAAACTTAACTTAATTCGATTAAAGGTATACTACTTCCGAATCAAAATTCTTGAAATTATATCGAGTTGGTCAGTTTAATGATGGTGAAGAAAACCGAGTGTCAAATAGACCACAGATTTGTGGAAGGCGAATTGACCATTTTTCTTACATTAGGATCTGACCAAGAAGGATTCAAAACTAGGCATCAAGAGGCGTTGTGTTCGTAGACATGGGCTTTTTACGCTCGGCAACTAAGTTTTCAGCTAAACAAAACACAACAAACAAATTTTAAAATGTAACAAATTTTAAGACCTCTGGACTGGTACTGATTAATATGTCTATTTTGTGGCGCTAGGATTATTGAAGGATCCCAAACCATCACACTAATTTCGCCAAAGGTAGTTAATAAATACGCCCTTTTTTAAACAAGGGACTTTTTACAAATGAAGTTAGAAAATCCGAAATAGAAAAACAAAAGCAACCCGTCTAACCATTTAGCCTTTTATATAAAGAACTAACACTGGATTTTAGTTATGAAACATTTTATCACATGTTTGAAATAGGGGAGAGTAGTTCTAGTATATCGGTGTTTTTTATGTAAACATTGTCTAATTAATGATAGTTTTTACAAAAGAAAGCACGACTAAATATATAAAAAGATACCTTTGATGTCGTAATTTGAAGTAACAAAAATTAAACAAAATGCTGAATGAGAAGTTTTATGACATAATGAAAGTCACATAGAAGCATTGTTTTATGTTTTATTAACACTAATTGATCATAAACGTCAATCAGTCCTGAAAAACAATATGTGAGTGGGCATTCCAAAGGTCGTTAATTAACTTGCGATAAACTATTAATTTTATTATTTGAAATCTTTTAAGTAATACCATTTGTATTATCTCAAACCAATGTGTTGGCAATGAAAAATAATTTTGCTATCATTTAGAACAGCACGTCGTAGTCAGAAAGGTAAAATTTCAAAATAAATGGTTATAAAATCAGTTTTTGTCAGGAAGACATGTCCTATAATTTAAAAAGAATGCTAATAGAAATTGGAAATTCCTGTAGGTTAATAGAAGGAAGCTTTTGTCTTTTGATTTAGACTTTCAGTTTCGACTGACGTTAAAATAATATATTTCATGAAAACATAACAGAAATTATCGAGACTGTCTTCAAGGTTTCCTGTGCATAATATATAGTTTTATAGGTTATTTTTAGAAGACGTTTAGGACATTTTAACCTAAATAAAACACGTTTGATATTTTATCCAGTTCAATAATCTAATCCCTTGTAATTATATTTTCCTGGTACTGCATTTTCCAATTCTTTTTTTTTTTGTGGTAATCCCAATTTATAAGAATTGACATGACAACTACTATATTACTATATATATATAATATATATATATATATTGCACACCTTATTCATTCGACCACTTGGGTCAAGATATTTCGAACATCATCAATATAATTGACTTATAAGTTAACAAAAGATAAATGCTAAATAAAAAATGGGTTTATTTGTAATCAAACAATCGCAGTGAAATAACTTTATCCGGATGTAGCTATTGATTTCGTTTTTATTTAAAAAGATGTGAAACAATCGATTATATAAAATGATTAAATAAAGAATTATAAGGCAGCGATGCATGAATTGAACTTCTAAACGCACAATCTTTGGGGACTTTTAACAACTTGTAAAATATAGCAATAGTTGTGTAACTGGGTAAAACAAGTTTTGTAAATGATGCCCTAATAATTTTTTGTATGTTTAAATATGTTATGATGCATGTTTATTTTTAACTTATCTTTGTTGTGTATGTCCGAGTCAAATTTCCTCAGGATCTTTGAAGTAAAGTAACCTGAATTAGTTTTTCTACGGTGTAGTTGGGATATCGATGTTTGCAAAGTAAATTCAGAATTTGACAGTAATCTCCCCGATTTGTAAACATCTCTCAATCGCATTATTTTTTAAAATATTTTTGGCTCATTGTTTCGTAACGTATTATTTATTTTAAAAACGTACATATATAAACACCAAAGCTTGCAACATCAATGGGATAGGTTGGACAAACAGCTCAACAGAAGTTGTTTAATATTCCGGAGCATCTGCCTCACCTACTTGATCGAAGTTCACGTGTGTAATTGAATTTGCTACTTTTCAAAGTCTTTACTTTGCTTTTTGGATTTTGATTTCTACATGGACTGGATTGTCTGTGTTTGTTTTTTCCTACAATCAGTGCTATATTTGTCGCTTACAAATATAATTATGACTGTCAATATATATATACATTAGATAGTCAAATATGACGTCTCGATTAATATTTTGTCTTTACATGATTTTCAGAAATGTGCACGTATGGCAAATCTAATTTTTACAGGTATATATATATATATATATATATATATATATATATATATATATATATATATATATATATATATAACACAACAAGTATTGAATTGCTACTGCTTCTAAATCCGATTGTCTGACTATATAGGTGATTAGAAAAGGTTCAAGTCAGTCATTCCACTAAATGTTTTAAGTAAGGCAAGACCTAGAAATTACATCATTGTTTAAATCATCGAATTTAAATGGTAATCCAATTGTATTCGTTCGAGAAAAGAAAATTATTACTTAGATTTAGATTAAAATACGTTAATAATTGAGTAAAAATTGTCATATTGTCACATTTTTATAAAAATTCATTACTCATCTAACGACACAAGATGTTGTTCAGGTATATTATAAAATTATAAACATTTATAAATTTCAGTATGGTACTTAAATTCTATTTCCCTAAAGTTGTTACTTAATCATCAATTTTGGAGTCATATTTTTATTTAATAATTGTAAATGTAAATTGAAGAAATAATTTTGTAACTGATTAGCTTTATTTTAGACTATTGGCACTTGAAACAACTAAAACAATAACAAAATCGCTAATCAAGACCATTTAACAAAAAAATGAGAGTGTTGTATTAATGACAGATTATTCAAGGAACACAAAAGGATCGAATATGTTTGTTGGTTTTAGTGTGATTTGGTTTGCCTATCTACAGTTAACTGTAGGTCGTATTCAGCCAGTGACTGGTTTCGTACTGATTTATCTGTACATTTTAAAACATCTACCCGAAAAACCATGTCTTGTTCACATCAAAAATTGTAAACAAAAAGATAATAGAAATTAACCATCCATTGTTGTAATGCAACAGCATAATTTAGTGTTCAAACTAATGAAAAAATTAAAGTGCGATTTTATTGATAATTTTCTTGAATATAGTTTACATATGGAATTATATGTATGATATTCCTAAAAATCTTATCAAAGTTGAGTTTTTTCGTTAGAAAGGCATTTGCCAAATGTTTGTTTCAAATGAATTTGATTTTCAAAAGATTGATAAAAAAAATAAACTTAGCAACAACGTACTGTTTGATTTGATTACCTCGAAAAATAATCTATATATAAAATTGTTACTTCCGAATAATGATTTATGGTACTTTTGCGGATGAAGTTTTCAGACCAAACACTTCAGTACCACTCTCAGATTATTATGTTTTTAGCACAAAGACTGAACTTATTCTAAAGTCCTTCAACAGGAACTTACATTATATAATATCACTTTCATACATAAAAGTTAGCTTAATTTAAAACTAATTACGGGTGAAACTAGCTAGGCAGGAGATGATTACATTCCGAGCACACGGCCTCACTTCCTTAATAGAAGTTCACGTGTAGAACTTAATTTGCCAGCTTTCAAAGTTTTTACTTTGTTTTTGGGATTGTGATTTGGGACAAGGACTGGTATTTTTGTGTTTTATGATATAAAATGCAAAAATGTAAGATTATCTGTTTTGATAGTTTAAGGTCAACCAGTTACTGCTTTAGTTTTTAAAATTCATAGATTCTATAATGATTGTAACATTATAACTTAACAAAATAAATGATGACATTTTATCTATGCATTAATGGATTGTGTTAAGATAGCCTGTAACTTTCAACGTCTACAAATAAAGAAAGTTACAGTAATTGTCAGTCATATGTACTATTGCCGTTTCTTTGAATGCTATATGTAATACAAACTCATGAAAATATATTTCTTCTCATGATACAAAGTGTCTATTTAGAATAAAGTATACAGTTTCGTTGTTTGATATAACGTAAACTATAGAAATCATAGACAGAAATGTTTAAAAAGGGACTGAAAGCAAATCGTCTTTTCGTCATATATTTTTTGCAATTAATAGAATTAGAATGACACTAACATCAAGCTGCCATATAACTCTTTAAAATCTTTGATTCGTTACCAGTTATTTCTTCAAGAGCAGAATATGTAAGGCCGTTGTATAAAAGAGTCAAATTTATTGCAAGTTAGACAATTGTTCCTTTCCTGTCTTTTGTAGTTCATTACAAGAATTTACGAATGTGTTTATCCTAAGCGATAAAATTGTTTTTTTTATCTATCAAACTTTTCGGACCCTAGTGTCACTGATGAGGAATGATTTTCCGAAATATGCACATATGGCACATCAAAATTTAGCAGGTATTTGTTATTTATTTACTAGAACTTCAACAATTCCTGAAATTTCAATCACCTTTTGATTTATGCAAAAAATTGTTCGTATCATATTCACATTATCCGTCGTTCTGTAAAATTACTGTTTTTTTTTGTTTTTTTTAAAAAAAGATTATTTCATTTTGATCATATTGCAAAAGATACATTCCTTTGTTACAAAGTTAGAGACACATACATTATATATTTACATTGCAACGGAATACAATAAACACAGGATTTTCATGTCGATCGCATGGAGTATTATGTAAGCTGTAATATTATGTAACAGTGGATTATAGAAATTTTTGATTAGCAAGACCAGAGAAAATTTGTCCCTTATTGTATATATTTGATTCAATCAATATGCAATAATGTAACAGACTATCTAGAAAGTCAATCACGACTAATAGATATCTTTACTTTTTTAATATTTTAAGATTAGTCAGTTGTTAAATAGGAAATTGGTTTCGGGACATCATAACAACACATTACTGTTAGATGTCTGAAAACACACACACACACACACACACACACACACACACACACACACCTATCTATATACCGTAAAATGTGTTATTAAATCACTTGTAAGAAAGAAGAAAATTACTACCACACATCTTTACTTCTCGATATCTATGTTGAAGGCGATTAATCTTTGTTTAATATATTGATTATTCAACTTGATCTTAAAAAATGGAGAAAGAAAGAAAAACAGGACTCACGACATAGACAACATGTTAATTGCGTAAAAATATAAAGAATGTAATATCAATTTTCTGTTGATGTATTGTTATTTTAATAGGAGAAATTAATGACTTTGATGCATTAAAGGGAATATATTTGATCCTAGATGTTTTAAAACGCAGATAGAAATCAAAAACATGTCTGTAGACTGTACAATGTGTTGTTAAACCATTTAAAATAAAGAAAAAGAGTTACTTAATCACATTTTAAATTTTCAAATAGTCGATATCTTTATAGAAGGCGATTTTTCTTTGTTTGATATAAAGATTCAACGTTATCATTTAAAACTGACAATATGTATTCACGCAATATCATCTTCTATTAATGATTTTGATATTTTTCGGGGGAAATTGCTGAGTTTGATGAAAAAACGAAAATGAATGTCATTAGGGAATATATTTAATCCGAGAAATCTTTAGTAATATGGATACGTATTTTGACTAGGAGATAGATTATCTTATAATCATTTATTATCATTTCATTTTCTACTCATAAAATGTATATTGTTTAGAAATGACTGTTGTAAATTTGATATTGGTTTAAGAAAACTCTTAAGAAGCTAAATGATAGTACAAAAGTTAAATTCTATAAAATGTTGCACTCCATTTAGGGCATTTGAGTACAAAATTGCAAAGAAATAAAAGGTGAGAAAAAAATCTAAAATTAATTAGTTTGTTAAATTTGTTAATTTAATGTAAGTTCCACATCTAGTCAACCCATATGTTTTAATATTTCCTGAGCTCGTATACAACTATGTTTGCAAAACTATATTTTGCAGCATTTTCGTCCTGTCTCAGTTTGATAGGTACCGCTGCTGGTGGAGTAAAACTTCCCGAGGGTATCCTTAACTCAGTAGGCAGTATTTTGTGCTGTCAGAAAATGTACCATTTAGCCAAATTTTCAGTCGACTAAAATTTGAAATTAATTTAAAACTAAGGTTTGTTCCCTCATGCACAGCATTTCTTAGCTGGATTTGGATTTATATAATTTTGAAACTTTAGATTCTTTATTTTCAACTGTTTGGCTTATATTATTTATGTATAAAACTTTCGGTCTTAGTAGTCACTGATGAGGAATGAATTTCCGAAATGTGCACATCTGGCACATCAAAATTGAACTGGTATTTGTATTATATTTATTACCCCTGAGCAGGTACCGCTGCTGGTGGAGTAAAACTCCCCGAGGGTATCCATAACTCAGTAGGCAGTACTTTGTGCTGTCAGAAAATGTACCATTTAGCAAAGTTTTCAGTCGACTAAAATTTGAAATTAATTTAAAACTTAGGTTTGTTCCCTCATGCACAGCATTTCTTAGCTGGATTTGGATTTATATGATTTTGAAACTTTAGATTCATTATTTTCAACTGTTTTGCTTATATTATTTATGTATCGAACTTTCCGGTCTTAGTGTCACTGATGAGGAATGAATTTCCGAAATGTGCACATCTGGCACATCAAAATTTAACTGGTATTTGTATTATATTTGACAAAATGCAGTCTAGGAAAATATTTAAAATTTTATTCCCTTTACTTGTAAATAACTTCATAAACTAGTCACGACTTTGCGCATGACAGGTGTAGCTAGCTAGATAGGAGATGCTTTCCCCTTCCGAGGCACCCGGCCCCACTTTCTAGATTGAAGTTTACGTTTGTTACTACGTTAGCCAGCCAATTTTCAAAGTTTTTTGGGGGTGTGATTGTGGTTAGGTCATGAACTTGTATATTAGTGATTTATTAAAACAATGTTCGGTGTAAACAAGATAAAACATCTCCGTTTTGAATGTCATAAGATTTTAAATTTGATAGAGATAATCGAAAACGTGTTTCATAGCTATATAAGATCAACCACAAACATACTGATCCATGTTCAAATCACAATCCTAAACTATGGAAACTGGCATGTAAGTTAAACGAGTTTAACCAACACGTTTGTGCATAAGATTTAAAGAAAGGTTTACATCGCCATCTCTAACAATCAAATCGGTTTTACGAGTACACAGCAACTTCTCCGATTCAGTAGTAATTGTTTATAAAATCTCGCGAAAACTATCGGAGAGTGTCATGTAGTACGCTTACAACTTTCATAATTAGGAAGCCATAAAATATTTTCGAAAATATTACGTGTTACAAAAGTGTCCCCGAAAGATAAAGATAATTGATGAAAATTTAAATCTGAGGTAAAAATAATGTAAATTAAAAATATATATATATATATATATATATATATATATATATATATATATATATATATATATATATATATATATAAATCGATCTTCAGGCATTTTGTATTAGATAAAGTTTTTATTTTACTTTTTTTCTCTAATAATGCTCAAAAATAAAACTAAAGCATGAATTAAATTAAGCTTGAAAATGTTTCAATTTTATCAAAAGAGATTGAATTTTGCGAATTGCATGAAGTAAATAGTCTGAGTTAATGTCCAAATAAATGCCATAACATTTCCGTTAAATTTATTTCATCTACATTTAAGCGAATTTAACTCTCAGTAATCAAAGCCAAATTACTATGATTATTCGTTGAATTAGAATTATTATTAGTTTAATAGTCTTTGATTAGCAAAAACCATGCGTAATTCAGTTGCCATGGCAACTGCCTTAACTTTGATATACAAAATTCAATTGCTTCTACAGCTACTATGAAAGACTTATAGCTAGAAATCCGAAGTTGGGAGAACCAACAATTGACATTAAATGAGAAATATGAATGAGGTAAGAAACAATTGCTTTGGTGCTTACCTTTAAAGAGGCATGAGGTAGGAAATAGATTAATTTGACGCATTACCAGATAGACAAATTGGAAAGAAAAACAATGCTAAAAAGACCTATGAAGTAGAAAAGTAATGCCTGTGTCAAAAGTTGGGCAAACAAATATTGCGACCCTTCAGAAAAATAAAATCAAAAAGTTTGACGTATGAAATAAATTGTAATTTCGCATTACACTACTTGATTAAGGTCTAACGCATAAATCAAAATAAGAATGAGTCAAAAATCATAATTAGAAATTCCGTTAATTCATTTACGTTAATGTTCGCCAAAGTCACTTTTATTCCGTTAAAGTAAATTAACGACCGATAATGTACATCGACGAATAAAAGTGATTACGGCGTTCCGTAACTTTTGTTCTGATAATTATCTAGTATATTAGATACTACTTTTATACTTTTATTACGTCTTACGTAATTGCCATACGGGTCACATGTGTATATGTTACAGTATGATTAACAAATTTACCGCTACTGGTGGAGTAAACTCTCCGAGGGTATCCATAACTTAGTAGGCAGTTCTTTCTGCTATCAGAAAATATACCATTTGGCAAAAATTTTTAGCCATCTTTATTTTTGAAATTTATTTAAAACTAAGGTTTGTTCCCTCATGCAAAGCATTTCTTGACTGGATTTGGATTCATATATATTTGGAATTACACTCATAAGTTTTCAACTGTTTGGATAATGTTTTTATCAATCAAAGCTTTTGGCCCCTATTGTCACTGATGCGAAATTATTTTCCGAAATGTGCCCATATGACACATCAAAATTTAACAGGTATTTGTGTAATATATTTATAACGACAAACAAAAAATAATATTAAAAAAAATGATTTGAGTTTATTTTATTATCGATTTATCAAGTATATGTTTCGAGTTTAGCTGAGTAATAGTATTTCTCGCCCAATTCAAGAATCTTTAACTCATATCGAGGCGGTCAGTTCATTGTGGTTGTGGACACCGGAATCCTCGGAGAAGACCACAGATTTTTGGCAAGCAAACTGACAAACTTTATCACACTAGGATCTGTCCGAATAGGATTCGAACCCAGGCGATGAGATTTCTGTGGTCCATAATTATGCAGTTTGTAGCTCTCTGCCACTATGTCTCAGTATATGTTTGACTTATTTTTAATATGCAAAGACTGGTGATATATATATATATATATATATAGTGTGTGTGTGTGTGTGTGTGTGTGTGTGTGTGTGTGTGTGTTTTAAAAATGCTTAAATGTATTATTTAAATTCTGATATTATTTACTACTGTGACAGCATTTGTTGAAGTCGACGTTGTTGCATAAATTAATTGATTTTTAAGACCAATTACTGAAATTTGAAGTTCTAAAATTTCTGATTTCACTGTTAAAAATATTTTGTAAGGCGACAGAAATATATTTTCTTTACTTTACTGTCTTTAGACTTTAATAAATTGGATTTCAAAAATGACTTTATTTTAATTTGAATGAAAGACAAGACGATTTTATATTTCCAAATAATTTAAATTTCAATCATTTTAGATTTACTTAAATTCGAATAATTTATACAAAAAGCAGTTTTAAATGTGTGTGTGTGTGTGTGTGTGTGTGTGTGTGTGTGTGTGTGTGTGTGTTCAATACTTAAAATCGAATTAACAATTAATGGGATGTTAAAAATAATTTCTTTGAATGCAAAATCTTTCGTTGGCTTAGGGGTAGAGCGTCCGCCTCAAGAGCGGGAGGTCACGAGTAAGAAATAAGATTTTGAGATTGGATAATACTTCATCGCCTGGCGCTCGATACTAGCAGGATAGAGTATCGACTGGTACACCCAGTGCCAGGTTAATGGACTGGGAAAATACTATGCTTGTCTGTGGCATACTGACTTTGTTAGCAAGAATCTTACCAAAAAGTCGTCCTGCTTGCTCGTTAGTGAACGACAGACAACGATACACTCGCACATCACACACATACATGAACCTGTTCTTCGATTAATCTATAATGAAAAATAACCTGGCTCTAGTCGCGAAAGTATGAAAAATTTCTGATGCGACATTACAACATTACAACAAAAACATGTTTAAATACAAAGAAAATATTCATATTGTGAGGAAAACAAATAGAATTTTTTGGATTAATGGTGATTTACTCCCACGTGAAATTCTTTTACTTCAAGGAGGAGGTCAGTTCGGGGATGCTGGAGGAAGCTTGATAAAACTTAAGTGGCCGGGTAAACCCACCGACTTTCCGAAAGCAGACTGACAAACTTTCTTACACTAGTATCTGCAGGATTAATATCTGCGGGATTGGTTTTCTGAGTTCAGGCGGTGAGAGGCGCTCTGATCCGTGCATTCGTGCTTTAGACCAATGGGTCGGGAAACAATTAGAATTACGCTGTCTAATAAATAAACGGTGTATTACAGAACTAAATCACTCTGAACATATCAGTCGGCTTTCTAAAAAAATATTTGCAGTTAAAATCTATAAAAAATTAGCATTTCAAACAACAATGTAATTAAAAACCCCAAGTTTCGTAACCATGAAAAATTGTGTTGAATTTTTACTTAATGCATAAAAGATTTTAAAAAGCTTAATATCTATGTGTATCATGCAATAACGACAAATGAAAAATAATAATACAAAGAAAAATTTTTAAATGTGGAAATATATTTAAATTTATTATTCAGATTTAAATTTGACAACTAACAATCAGAAATTACAAAAATACTAAATTTCTTCAAGTGTATACTTAGCATACATTAAAAGGTATAAAATTTCTCAAGATTTTGAAATAGTTAATCATAATGTCAAAATTGTCTAAAGTTGTGATCTCTGTCTGAATAAGGAATTTTAAAAAAATCTTGATGTTCTACGAACCCTGTCAAGATTTTTCAGAAAAAGGCTCACTATACTGGCATTGTGTCACAACAAAAAAAAAAAAAAACACATTAAACATCAACTTAGACGAGAAAAAAATCAGACGCTAGAGAAAATGCAGTATCGTGACGAGAAATGTTAAAATCAGGGAAATTGCAAACTCATGCGAAAAAATATATAAAAAAGGGCATTTGGTCAGAAAATAAAATCCCGCCATGTATAGTGTCAATAAATTCAGACTCCCCAAACGACGGAAACATGCCATGCGACACTCGATGATGAAAAAAATCATTTCATTTTAAAACGAAAAGAAAGTACGGAGCCCATTGGGTTATATATTTGCAATATGATTCGTATTTTAAAAGTATTTCAAATTTCATTAAAAAAGAGGTAATAGTATTTCGTATATTCGAAATATTCATTACTTTTTTCGAAATAGTATTTCGCTAGAGGCAATATGTGCATCGGCGGCAATGTGCACAGTCACAAAGATGCACAGGAAACATAATTTTACAAAACATATTTCGATGCTGTATCAGAAAAAATCCATATTATCATAAGAAATTTCTTTTTCGGAAATTGGAAATAGCTTTTGCGAATATACGAAAAATCTATTGCGAAAAATTGAAATAACTATTGCGAATATACAACATACTATTTCGAAAGTACGAAATATGTCACTTAACCCGTTCCGTATACGGAAGCACTATACACGCAGGACAAAAAGTAAAATATCAGAAACAAAAAGAAATAAGAAGCGAAATAAAGCCTTGTTCAGCATCATGTTAGTCGAAAAAAAAACACAATGCACCAAAAACTCAACTAACTCAAGTTAACTTGGCCTTTATACATGTAGTTCTAAGGTGTAATTATGAATTTACATACTTCTTCTCAAACGAACTGACAGTCTTAAGATACATTTGGAGTCACTGTTTGTGATAGTGATTTATGCGAAACTTTTATAGAAAATCCAATTAACTTGAATTAATTCTGGTATTTTTCTTAAGTCTCGTCGTAACGGGAAATTGATACCCTTGGTTATCACGGAATTATCATGGGAAATTTATATGCGAATCCTCGATTACCATGGTATTTTTCTGCAAACAGTAAACTGTTTCCGTTCTGGGAATTTTACATGTTAAAGGCAAGGCCGATGGTGTTTTCTCAGTTTGCGCATACGACGTAATGCGTCACCAAATACATCACTTCCGGTGTAAACGTCATCATTTTTAACATGTGAAATCTGCGTTGCGGAAAATTAATCCTTTCTACACTTTTTACAGTTATTTCTTTGGTAATCTGGTAACCACAGACGCACAAAGTGATTTTTAAATTACAATTATATTCAAGTGAGCGAAAAACATCAAACCTAATTCAAGTCAATTTGATTTTCTATAAAAGTATTTCATAATTCACTGTCAAAAACAGGGTGACACAAACAGTAGCATTTTTTCAGAGTGATCTGTAAAGCGGCGATAAAGAGCACTATATCACCAAGACCCCCAGTTTTTAATAAATGAAGTAAAATAAGTTTTAGAAGGGTTATTAAAATTAGCGAATATTGATTTAGCAACTGTAATCATTTTTGCGAAAGTGTTCATGGATGTTTCGTAAGTGCATTTGACCTTGCAGTGTACTACCGAGTTAGTAAGTTGGTATGTTAGTATGTTGCAAATAGTCACAATTTGCTGTTTATTTCGCTCTGCAGTACGTTTCTTGTTTAACTATTAAAATACACACAAATTATCTTTTTCAGTTACTCAGTTACTTAGCAACCTGCCGAGTGTCTCCATCCATATCCACAAAAAAATCATTTTCAGATGCATTGCTTTACAAATATTGAAAAACCTTGTACATTAAATTATTAAGACCAATGATTTAAAAAAAAAGTTCTGACTTTGCATTGACACAGAAATAAGTGTTTAATGCTTTTGCCATATAGCCACCTTCTTCCAAAAGTGGCGCTTAAATATGCAGATTTAAAATATACAGATTTGTTTTACTAAACATTGAATTGAAAACCAAATACTTGCATCAGTTAACCACGGAAGTCTAAGCAGGTGTACCCTTAAACAACACTACGATAGTTTAGGTGGAGTGCTCGCTTCGTGTATGGAAGGTCGGGGTTCAACAAAGACTTCAAAAAATATAGTGACTGTTCTTTCACCAAGCTCTCGGCATTTAAAAATGAAAGTCACAGGTTCTGATGCTGCGGCCGTGTCAAGTATAGCGTAAGGCTTACGAATCCTCCCTGCACATTGTACTAACGGCAAAGGTAAAAATTTCAGGCGGGATAAGAAACGGCGTTGAGTAATGTTTAGTTACATTTCGTCTTTTGATACGTTTGTTCTGTCGCCATATGCATTTTGATTTTCGGAATTATGTTATTACATCTTAAACCCACAGCTCGACATTCGCCGCATTGGAATAAAAAATACAATAAAAATAAAATACAATAAGACAATGTAGGTACATGAAAATAATCTATAATTACTGAAAATGTATCTTTCAGTTACATTTTCTGGAAATCATTACTATTTATTTATTTATTTATTTATTTATTTATTTATTCATTTATGTTTGTATTATCTTCTTAGAATGTAGGTTGAAGTTACTTTTTCTGAGAAATGCCACAATTTATTTTAATTATTTATGATAATGCAATCAAATATTTCATTTATTATATTTCTTTTGATATTTCCCTCTAATGAAAAACTTCTGTTCGAAAATATTGTGGCAGTATGATTTAGCAAAAAAAAACAACATTCAAATGATATCCACCACTTCAAGACAGCCATTGTTTTGCTCAAAATATGCATGCTTTTTCTCTAATTATCATATTTTATATCTCGAAATGTATAACTTTATCAATATGACAATTTTAGAGGTCCTTTAAAATCGCACTTGTAACTATCTACATGTCCTATTTTGCGAAGTATTGTTGTATAAAATAAAGATATAAAATTATAAAAGCTTATTATTTTTGCGATTTTACGTTTTATAATTAGACCAGGCGATAACAGCAAACACTACAAAACATTTTTATCGACAAACACAGGAAGTTAATTCCACATTTAAACAATTAAAGACGCAACTGACAAAGTATTAGAATAATGCTTCACTAATAAGTTTAAAGCTACGCTCGCTTTATGTTACTGCAAAATTCTGAATTATCATCAGTCGCATATATATATATATATATATATATATATATATATATATATATATATATATATATATATATATATATATTAAACTGACATAAACGTGGTTGAGTTGTTAAATGAGTCTTGAAAATGTCATATATCATTTTTAAATGTATTAAAAAATGGTGTATTATAAACATCTATTCAAAAATGGTACAATGTTTATAACACAAAGATGTTTTTAGTTCCGTTTAGTTGAGTGGAATATTTACTTAACCCAATCTCAAACTGCTAGTCAGAAGATTTTCGTTTTGAGATATAAATGAGTTTGAGAAAAAAAATACAAATTGAAATTTTAAATAAAAGTTTTTAAATGAGGCAAAGATTAACGACCATTAGAGTTGTTCGACAAGAATTTGAAGTCGGGTCTGTGAGCTACATGTAACGTGAACTCGTTACTTCTTGAACAAAACTTTTAGTTTAGTTTAAACAATATTTTTATTGTCGCTTCATTTTACATACAATTTTTTTACATCACAATAATACGGGATTCTGAAAAAAGAGAAAAAACTTTTCCATTTGTATTTGGTAGGACCATCTTCATATAAACTAATTATACATTAAAATGATATGCAAATATCGCGTGTCCCCTCAGGAGTAAAATGTTGTAATTTCATTATCAAAAACGGTAAAATAAAGTTCTTTTTCAACGTTTAAGTTTTGCACAACTTGCAATGAAAAATACATAAAACACATATAACAAGAATAAAGATGACTTGATAAAACGATATAAGCAAACTTGTTTTTACTAAAAACTTACAGCCGTTACTAATAATATGTTTTTTTTTTTTCAAATTTCTTTTCAGTTATATATCTATATATATATATATATATATATATATATATATATATATATATATATATATATATATATATATATATATATGTATATATATATATTTCACATCATTTCACATTCACATCCTTTACTTTAAATATTTTCTTTTGTAAATTCCTTTGATAACAATAATACTTAATAATAATAATAATAATAATAATAATAACAATAGCAGCAGCAGCAACAACAACAACAACAACAACAACACTGAACAACAACAACAATAAAAAAAAAAATAATAATAATAATAGCAATAATAATAATAATAATAATAATAATAATAATAATAATAATAATAATAATAATACCATATAAATGTACTTACCGGTTGCTTTTCCTTACAGTATAAGTTGATGAGAGTTAATCTTGAACTTACAATCCATGGTACAAGGCAGATATATGTTCTGAATACCAACATGATACACATCTACATGCCAGATATGTAACGAGGAATTAGAGCATTAAATTGGAAATAGTCGCTTATCGTAATCTTGTATCAACCAATGTATACAGATTGCTCTCTTCTAAGTTGTAGACACGGTTTTCTTGCTATTAAACTCTTTGATTCTCGCTTTACTGTGGTTTTATTGAAATATGGAAATACAAAAATTCTTTAAAAAATAAAATCAGTTGAAACTAACATTTTAGAGAAACATTATTTTGTTTTGGTAATCGAACGAGTTGATCCCTATACAAGGGATTCTTGTATTAATCAAAATCACTAATTTTTCTGGCATAATTTATGAAAATAAAAAATAAAATCAGTTGGATATTTACTGAGATTGAATTACTTATATATAATCTTTTCTCCGTGAAATATCTGTTACACGACAAGGATAAACTTCTACACGCAAATCTGTGATAGTTATATTAATATAATCTGGTATTACAAATCAGTATATTCACTGTTCATGATGTTTAAATACGTTTTTTACTGAAATTTGTTATTTTTAAGTAATCTTATACTGACTACATCTGTTGATTTTGAGTTGGGGGAAAACGGAAATTAGTGGGAGCACATGTATTAAAATTAGCTTCTTTTATTTTTACTGCAATTTGTAGAAACAAGTGTACTTAAACATATTTACAAAAAAGGCAGAACAAAATAAATAAACAAATAAACAAAATATAAATAAAGAAATAAATAAATAATTATTTTTATTTTTTGGGTCAATCGATCACTTTTATTTTAACCTTCACTGTTAAATTTTGTAACACGGCAAAATACCGTGTGATACGCAAGTTTAAACAAGAACAACAACAACAACAACAACAAAAAAAAAAAAAAAAAAAAAAAAAAAAAAAAAAAAAAAAAAAAAAAAAAACCGGAAATAAGTAGAAACACACGAAATAATAAAAATTCATTACATTTAACAGCTTTTTGCAGACCGTACGTTTCGGAAAATGTGTATTCAAACGTATAAACAAAGAATGTTTAAAAAAATTATAAAATAAAAAAAGAAAAAGAAAAACACGTGTGTGTGTGTGTGTCAAAAACTGGCATAGGTTGTATAGTTTAAAAATATGAGTCTTAAAAACGTGTTTTGAGTCTTTGAGTCCTATTAATTTAGGTGATAAAATTTTAAAAAAAATCACCTCCATTTTTTTTTCTAATTTACAGCTTAACATTTTACTGCATGTTATTCTGTGTTATCTGACAGATAATGAGATTTTATTTGTCAAGGTTTCGGATATTATAAATGATCACATTGTTTTGGATTAATTCCATCTCTGATTTTTCCTCCTACACCTTCGTTCTATTGTTATTTTTTTCTCTAAGGATTTAAAAGGATTTATTTTTGTAATTCTAAGACTTAAAAACTTTAATTTTCTTCCGTGTTTTTAATGTCACACCTTTCACGAGTCATCCAAGTCAGATATTAGAACATGTTTTTCGTCACAAACAACGTAAATTGCGTTCTGAATTTTTAACTTTATTTATCTATTTATTTTATTTTATTATTTTTAGTTTTATTTATTTATTTATTTATTTATTTATTTATTTATTCATTTATTCATTTCTCTATCTATCTATCTATTTATTTATTTATTTATTTATTTATTTATTTATTTATTTATTATGTTTTTGAATATTGTCTCAGTTAATTGGAGAGTTGTGTTCAGAAAACATTTAAAATCTGTAAACTTTATTTTTATTAATCCTTTTTTAATACCACGTAAACTATAGTGAGATGTTTAGCTACCTTTGTTGAAGTTCCTTGTTGGTGACGTCATCGTGACTGACTAAATAAACAATCCTAATCAAATACGAGATGAAAAAGGCTTCATTCTATAATATTTTGTTGCACTTTCTGTCAATCTCTCTCTTACGAAGACACACAGACAAACACACACACACACTCTCTCTCTCTCTCTCTCTCTCTCTCTCTCTCTCTCTCTCTCTGCCATATTGCTTTTTGATTGAGGTAATTTTAAACCAAGAGTTATTAAATAAGGCATCAAAAATCATTTTTTAATTTATCAATTGGCATTATATATAGACATTCATACCGAATTAGCAGGTGATTATTTTTAAGCCATACACTCCAAAAAGGTCATTGAACTTTCCATCATGACATGAAAAACACTGCTCAAAGATCTTAGTATCCTTTTAAAAAAATCAATGACGAAATATTTTCCCTCATTTATTACTTTCTAAAAATAGTAACTATTTAGTCAAAGTATTCAGATCCGACGAGAATCGAACCTGATAAATGTTTATCCAGTCAGAAGTCCTGTCGTCTTTTTTTTTAACGGAGTAATTAGGGAAATATGTTTCTTATCGGGAAAAGGGAAAGGAACGCATTTTATTGGAATTGGCGTGTGTTTGTACTGAAGTCATTCAAAGGCGTGTATAATGACAACAAAATTCCATCAAGCTTATCAGCTAAAATGTAGTCATGCATTGAAAATTTATCATTTAATTATATGGTTTGTTAGTTTATTGAATGTTGTTTTACGCCACATCAAGAATTTTTCAGGTATATGTAACGAGACTTTTTATTAATATCGAGAATTCAGCCTCAAAAGTTTATATTCTGCATAAATGCGTAAGTATTTCTGATCAACATTGTAAAAGTGCGCACTTATGGCGACTCTGACATACGCTGTTGTCACATACACAACGGGTAATATCAAATACGAATTGGCTATTGTCAAATTCACATCATAATGTCAAATACACATCGGTTATTTTCAAATACACATCAGCTATATATTGTGAACTACATTTCGACTATTATCAAAAAACAGAGTCTGTTGTCAAATACGCATCAGTTTTTTGATAATATACATCGGTTATTGTCAAGTACAAATAAACATCGGATATTGTCAATCCACATCGTCCGTTATCAAGTACACATCAATACGCCAAATACACAGCAGTACTTGTCAAATACGAATTAGCTATTGTCAACTACACATCGACGGTTGTTAAATCAATAGGCTTTTTCGATACACATCGGTTATTGTCAAAAACACATTGACTTTTGTCATAACACGCATGTCTTACACATCAGCTTTTTTCAAATGCACATCGGCTTTTTTTAAACACACATGAGCTTTTGTAAAATACACATCGGCTTTTGTCAAATACACATCGGCTTTTGTCAAATACACATGGGCTTTTGTGAAATACAAATCGGCTTTTGACAAAAACACATGGGCTTTTGTAAAATACAAATCGGCTTTTGTCAAATACACATGGGCTTTTGTCAAATACACATCGGCTTTTGTCAAATACAAATCGGCTTTAGCTAGCTTTTGTAAAATACACATCGGCTTTTGTCAAATATACATCGGCTAATGTAAAATACGTATTAGCTACAAATGTATTATTAAGTACACATCAGTTTCAGAACATCAGTTTCAGAGAATACAAATCAAGTCAACCATTCTCGAGTACAAATAGGTTTTTGGATTACACATCATCAACTCTCGAATAAACAAAAATAATTACCGAGTACCCCGTGGCTATTATAGAGTACAGACTAGCTATTTATTGAAGAAAACACATCGGTCATTGTTAAGTTTAAATTGGCTGTTGTCAAGAACAAATCGGCTCTTACACATCGAACATTGATAAGTTAAGGTTTTTAAGTAAATTCCATTCTTAAAGTAATGATGACATGAATATCGACTTTTACATCGTTACGTAAATGATTTATGGTTGACTAATGGATGATTCAATTTTTTTTTTTTTTTTTTTTTTTTTTTTTGAACAATTGTTTCATTTTTTGTCTTTAGATAAAATATAATATACACAAGCCCAGAATGGATTGATTTAAGTCTTACAATCATTAATTCTTTCTCTTTTTTAACTCCTTAAATTATCAAGTTAACATTGTCACTGAAGAAGCCTTGTGATCGTGTTAAACTCTTAACTCATTCATTTTGTTGTGTAAAACTTTTTAAGAAAAAATATTGAATTTTAAAGTTATGTCAATGACTCTTCTGTTCAACATCTTGTAAAATTCAACAGCTGAATACAATATTAAGTTTCATATCGTTAAAATTGTGAACATGATAAATTTACAGATTGTGTAAAACACGACTTTATAAATAATCAATTATGTGTTTTTATATTGAAAGAATCTGTTTAATATAAATCGTGTTACTGGAACGTTAAATAAACACACACACACACACACACACACACACACACACACTCTCTCTCTCTCTCTCTCTCTCTCTCTCTCTCTCTCTCTCTCTCTCTCTCTCTCTCTCTCTCTCTCTCTCTCTCTCTCTCTCTCTCTCTCTCTGTGGGTGTTAATTGCACTTATATTTGTTCACTTTTTCATCATTATAATTATCCTCAAAAGAAATTTCTCGCATAGCTAGTTTGATACATGGAATTTTGTTGGTAAATTCTTCAGATTACATAAACGCACATTACGCTCACTGTATAAGGGAACTCATGCATGAGAAAAAAACTCCTTCGTCGTCCAGTTATGATAAACAAGGCATACAAAATCGAGGAAAAATGTTAAGTGTTTTACGCTTTAAAGGGGGACAAATACGGTATATAAGTTTTAGAGGGTTCTACGGCCCCAAGTACATTTCTATCCTGTTCAAGATTAAGGTTTGGACCGAAAGTCAAAACCTGTAAAAGTTGCAATGTATAGATGTCTAGCAGTAGTGTTCTGCAACAATATGGACGTTTTTATTTTAATAATCAACTTTAAAGATACAAAATGAAGCATTTGCTATCGGATAATTTCTTTGTAAGAACCGAGTCATTCCCGCGTTATAAGTTACAGCAGTATAGTTATCGAACAAGTCATCAATATGTCTGATGCACAAGCAAACATGCAATGCGATACGACTGTTACTGCTTTAAATAGTCATCTCGATAATATAGTAATATTATATTTTTAAAAAATCATTTTTTGCAACAAAATTTTAAGGGGCTGCAGTTGCCAAGATGTTAAGAAATTAACCTTAAGACCTAAAATGTATTACCGATAAGGGTTTGGTCTCGGTTCATGATCATAGCGAGTAATAAACGAAAGGCCTTTATCGGTTGGCTCGGTATTAGAAAAATGGACTGATTGACCTGGCCCCATTTTCAAATCATTTCTTAAGCCTATAACTAAGATTTTCCTCAACTTAAACATTGAATTGTAATCTTCATTTTTTTTTTCATTTGTTAAGATATTCAGGAGTTTAGGCGTTATTTTGAAGATCAGTACGATTTTAAAACATCTATATTTAGTTTTGTCAAAAAAAGTTTTATTCACAGTTAAAAAATGATAGCCAAAATTTGCTAAACTACAGATAAGGAGCTATTGAGAAACCAGGGCCTATTATAGTAATTAGCGATATTTCACGTGAGTGTTCCCTCACTCTGAAGATCTACATTGATGTTCACTTGTGAAAACATTAGCTCAAAACTCGGCCATACAATAATCTTTGAGATCAATATGAAATATATTTGTAGTCTCGACGCAAATAGTCGAAAACATGTTAATGCGACCTAAAAAAAATTTAACCAAGTAATTAACTATTAAAAGAAGTGTTAAAAAATAAACAAGGTAACAAGGTAATGACACGCTTAAATATGAAACTCTAGTAGTTACTATTTTATTATTATTATTATTATTATTATTATTATTATTATTATTATTATTATTATTATATTACTTTTAAAATAATTTAACAAAAATATATATAATTCATCAGTAAAATATCCTCGCTGCATACCGAATAAGTTTTATGACAGAGAGAGAGAGTCTTTTGAATATATCACATTCGGTAGTTATATAATTAATTACGTGCGCATCATTAAAATAGGTGTCAAAAGTCTAAATTATAAATTATAGGCGTGTACTTCTTCTTCTCTACTCTCTCTCTCTCTCTCTCTCTCTCTCTCTCTCTCTCTCAAATTTTTTTTTTGAGCAGGCTTGATAGTATGACATCTCTTTTGTTTATGCGGGCGTTAACTTCCTTTCTTTGTAAGTGTTTAGCCCCCCCCCCCCCCCATTAAAAAAAAAAAAAAAAAAAAAAAAAAAAAAAAAAAAAAAAAAAAAAACCAGATACTATAGTCGAAGAGGTCAATTCCTAGTTCCTAGATAACCGGATATTGAATCCGAATTGGCCAAGTACAAACAGTACTAAAAGTTTTACTAAGGCAACCCAACCAGCGCCCGATCGCGAATTGGCTATTTTTACATTTAAGAAAAACATAAAATATCCATAACAAGTTTATTGGTTCATTTTAAATAAACATGCTAACTAGATGTTTCATTTTTCTAGAATCATTTTTGCCAAAAGATTGCAACCAAATCAATTCTTTAAATCAGTCAAAACAGCTTAATGAATTACCTAACTAACTCCATTTTAGTTTTGAATACATTAAGTTGAGCGTTATCAGCTTGATATGCCCTACTGGGGTTTTTTGTTTCAAGAAAAATAACACAATTGTTAAGTCTCCATAATTGAATGCAATTAACTGAGGAGAGATTACCGTTTCTGTCTTATATATTCTTTACTTTTCTTATAAACTTCATCTAATGTGAAGACAACATATATGATGGATTCAAAGCATGGGATTTTAAAATTACTTCATTTAATGTTTTAGTTATAAAATCGAAACAATGGCATATTTTAAAAGCTCTTTTTGTTTTCAATCTTTCCGTATTGTCGTCATGTTATATATTTCGCCGTTTTAATGGACGGGTAACTATGGTAATTTAAATATGATTCCAGTATATTATGTCATAAAAATCTATGCTTAAAGGCAATCAAGTTTTCTTCTCTGAAGAAATTATTTTTATTGAAACAAGGTTGGGGATTTAACGATAGGTTTTCTTTTATAAGATATCACAATTTTAGATGACAAATCAGAAATTGTATAAAATCGTTTACTTATCGAACGCGACATCTCTATATACTATCAGCCCGACCGATCGATCTACAACATGCAAATTATGCTCTACATAACAAAATATCGAGGTGATCACGACAGATTTGTAATGTCTTCAAACAAATCTTATCTATCCGTATGGAACGCCATAGCTGCCTTATATGGTACAAAATGGAATATAAATACATTTTATCATGATTTTATTTGCTTTCATCGTTTATGTTTTGGTTTAAGTTCCTGTCCTTCCGCTCTCGAGACGGACTCTCTACCACTTAGCTACTAAGACGTTATTGTATGGAACGCCATAGCTGACTTATATGGTACAAAAATGGAATATAAAAACATTTTATCATGATTTTATTTGCTTTCATCGTTTATGTTTTGGTTTAAGTTCCTGTCCTTCCGCTCTCGAGACGGACTCTCTACCACTTAGCTACTAAGACGTTATTGTATGGAACGCCATAGCTGACTTATATGGTACAAAAATGGAATATAAATACATTTTATCATGATTTTATTTGCTTTCATCGTTATATGTTTTGGTTTAAACCCATGTCCTTCCGCTCTCGAGTCGAGACGGACTCTCTACCACTTAGCTACTGAGACGTTATTGTATGGAACGCCATAGCTGACTTATATGGTACAAAAATGGAATATGAATACATTTTACCATGATTTTATTTGCTTTCATCGTTATATGTTTTGGTTTAAACTCATGTCCTTCCGCTCTCGAGTCGAGACGGACTCTCTACCACTTAGCTACTGAAACGGTATTGTATGGAACGCCATGCCTGACATATATGGTACAAAAATGGAATATAAATACATTTTACCATGATTTTATTTGCTTTCATCGTTTATGTTTTGGATTAAACTCATGTCCTTTCGCCCTCGAGTCGAGACGGACTCTCTACCACTTAGCTACTGAGACGTTATTGTATGGAACGCCATGCCTGACATATATGGTACAAAAATGGAATATAAATACATTTTATCATGATTTTATTTGCTTTCATCGTTTATGTTTTGGATTAAACTCATGTCCTTCCGCTTTCGAGACGGACGCTCTACCACTTAGCTACTGAGACTGTATTATATGGAACGCCATAGCTGACTTATATGGTACATAAATGGAATATAAATACATTTTATCATGATATTTTTACTTTTATCGTCATATGATTTGGTTTTTGCAATTATATCTTTTAGTTTTATCATGATATGGTTTTACAAATCATTTGGCCTGTTCGTTATGTCATGTGCTTCTTCTTAGGTTTTATAAAATAATACATTCAAAAGTAGCACTTTGATTGAGTGTCGCCATTATATGATTCGGAGTGTCGCCATTATATGATTGAGTGTCGCCGTTATATGATTGAGTGTCTATGATTGAGTGTCGCCATTATATGATTGAGTGTCGCCATTATATAATTGAGTGTCGCCATTATATGACTGAGTATCGTATTTATTTGTTTTCACTTTATCGTAATATGATTTGGTTATATCATTATATTATTCGCTTTCATCATTGTATGATATCACAAGTTGGATATCATCAGCTTATTATATGATTAGCATTTGTCATTATATGAATATATTTTATCATTATATTATCTCATCATTATATTATCTCATCATTATATTACATGCAAACACCGTTATATGTTTGCAAAACATCATTTTATATCACAAAACATCATTCTATGATCACAATATTTCTTTATATTGTGGTTGCGAATCTGACAAACGTCTCCGTGTATTTGATTCAGATTCACAAAGACGTTTGCCGTATATATAATGTCTAAATTGAGTGTTTGGAATTGCGGTAAATTTAATCAATTTTTTTTTATGAAATTCCTAACTTAATTAATTTGGAAACAGCAAAATCAACTAAGAACAAACACTAGTTAAAAATTTATGAATTTGGATGCAAAGTAAAGTCAAAAGCAGGTGGTGTGGTTGTAAAACTGTTTGAGGGGCTCTTAACCATCCCGTTTATTTTACAACCAGTGGTCCATGAACACGTACATTTGGACGAAAGACATTTGTGGATTTGAAAATGTGGTGATAGGATATTTAAGTGGAAGATTTGATGGGCATTTGAGCGGACGAATTTTTAAGTAAATCTTAAACACCACTGGGCATTTGAGCGGATTTACCTCTGCGTTAAACACGGTAATAACGTATGAAAGTTGATCATATAATTAAAGTTCATCTTATCATCAACTTTTAATTTAAAACAGATTAAGTGTTAGTTTTATTTTTAGTGTCACACTTAAACGTTAAATTTATGGTGTTAAAACAATATATCCTGCTCAAAATTCCGACTTGCGCCTCCCCGTGGTGAATTAGTCTGGCTGACGGGAAATGTAAATCCGCTCAAATGTCCATATCATTTTCAAAAATCCACTCAAAAGGGTTAAAAATGATTCGCTCAAATGTCCTATGATATGCCGCTCAAACGTCTTTTTGTATCTGCTCAAATGTCCTATCAATGCGCTTAAATGCCTCGCGTTAGTACGTTTAATCACAAATACACACAAAGTTTTTTTATCAAAGAAATATCAAAAAGCCCTACTTGTACGTGTAACACATTAAAAATTTTAAAAAAAAAGAAAAAAGATATATATATATATATATATATATATATATATATATATATATATATATATATATATATATATATATATATATATATATATATATATATATTGTATATATATGTTTGTATGTATATTATTGAACGTTGGATTAAATACCACAATATAACACACACATTTTGATTTACTATTATAAGCAACGATTGCTTTAAGTAAACTACCTAAGAGAAGAGAATGTAACTTATTATTTCATTAAAATTAAACAGGGCCTATTTCTTTTTTTTTTAATATCAATAGACACGTGCGTGGGAATAACCAAAATGATAAAAAATTAAAGAACAGTGTGTCATCTTAGAATTTTAATTTGTCTTTTAAAAATATTTTAGACAGCTTTTAAAAAAATTACATTTGCAGAATTTCAGGAAGCTTTTGCACATTTGTGAATTGTAATCAACAGTAATATTTGCATATCCTTTAACTCGTGATGACAGCTACATGTATATAGTGCGTTTAAAATAGGCATCTGGTACACGATTAATTGATCAATTAATTTCCTTATAATTATTTCTGTCAGTTGTCGAATTTACAACGTGCTACAGAAATAACCGGAAGGAAATATCTAATAATGTAAAAACAATTTAAATTCTTGACCAATTATCCCGATATTGTAACAATTTTAATACAAAACATCGAAAATTTAACAATAAAAGTCAAAATAATGTCTTCATAGTTGTTATAACTTTTGCATCGAAAAATTATTATTATTATTATTATTATTATTATTATTATTATTATTTTATTAATAATATTTTACTTGATTTATTCGATTTTATTATTATTATGATCATTATTAATATTATATTTTTTATAATTTTTTTTAAAACATATGAATAAGTAAGTGCACAAAGAATAAGAGGCCGATGAGCCTAAATGCTCTCCTGAGGATATGCCGCAAATTTATGCAATGACTGTAATAACAGAAACTTTGGAACTGCCACGATACTTAATCAAAAATATTTAGTTACAGGTCAGTTGTAAACAGCTAAAAGCATGTTGTAACTAAGGTGCAATGGATAATTTCCAGACAATTCACCATTTCAGTATACTTATGCAGTTATAATAGTTACCTTTGAACATATGACCTTGAACTATATATCAGAATGACCGTCATGTCAATACCTACACTATTCTTATATATATGCCTATAAAAAGTTAATAGTTTTTATAATAATTAACAATTAAATACTTTATATGCATCTATGACCTTGAAATTTGAACATATGACCTTGATCAATTTATCAAAATGATAGTCATATCAATACTTACAATATTCTTATATACATGCCTACAAAAATGTTTAAAGTTTTTATGATAATTAATAATTAACAACTTAATACGCATCTATGACCTTGAACGTTGAACATATTACCTTGAACAATATATCAAAACGATCGTCAAATTTATGGCTTTAATATTCTTATATATATGCCTCTACAAAAAAAATTAAAAGATTTGAAGGTAATTAACAATTTTTATTTTCTAAGGAAGCTATAACCTTGACCTTTGAAAATATATATCAAAATAATCATCATATAAATAACTACAATATTTTAATATACATGCCTGTTTAAAAAGTTTATTGTTTTCAAGATAATTAGCAATGTAAGGCTACTGTAGCTATGATATTGACCTTTGCACCTATGACCTTCAAACATATAATAAAATGGTTGACATATCAATACCTACAGCTTCCCTATACACATGCCTATACACAAATTTTATAGTTTTCAAGATAATCAACAATTAAAATCTTGTTATGCATTTAATGATTTTGACCTTTAAAGATATGACCTTGAACCAGATATCAGAATGATCGACATATCATTACCTACAATATTCTTATATACACGCCTTTATTAGAAGTTAATAGTTTTCAAGCTAATTTACAGTTTTTTTATTTTATTAGCAAAAAAAAAAAAAAAAAAAAAAAGAAAAAAAACTCATACATTAATTAATATGTGGTAACGAAACTTTATACCTTGCTAAGTTTTGTCATGCTGAACATTTAAACAATATTTCAATATACAAATGTACCTCCTTATATGTAAGAAAATTGTCTAAATCTGCACAAATCAAAAATAAGGTCATGACCATGATTTCTGATCTTGGCCCCATTTTAAAGGTAATTTCAAGAAAAAGTCAAAACTGAAAACCCCATGTCATTATTTATTGAAAAAAAATTAAGTTATAACAATTTGAAGCCATTTTTAGATATTTTAAACGCAAAAAACGCGTTACTATTTTTTCGACCTACTTTCATAAATAAACAAAAATCACATAAGATTTGTTCTCCATTCATCACTTTCGGAGAAGAAGATTTTTTAAAGATTTTTGGACCCATTAGTCACCTTGACTTAGCTTTGGTAGCAATGTCATTGACATGAACAAATCTGAATTTCACCAACCCATATATGTTTCAGACCAAGTGTCATTGAAATTTGTCAAGCAGTTTCGGAGGAGAAGTCGAAAAGAGGTGTTAACGATGCACATACCCACATACACATGACGCACTATGCCATAAGCTCACGTGACCTCTGATCAGGTGAGCTAAAAAGAAAATAGAGACTGCATTGTGTTGACGTTCAAGTTATTAAACATTTGAATAACTTAAAGCAAAAATCCTTCAGTGTGTCATTGAAACAATAAAAATAACAATAATAGAATGAAAAAAAAAAAATTGCGGAGCAGCATTTGATTGAGCGAATTGCAAACATCACAAAAGCTTGTTATTATTAAGAGAAACGGGTGACACGAGTCATCTTAAAATAGTAATATTATTAGAATTGTAAATTTAGAAAAATGATCATTAACTAAAATTTATAGACTGATTCACCAATTACGTAAAACATTCCTTTGATATAAGTAAGATCAAAAGAGACAATAAACATACTGATTTTTATAAGGTCAAGAGAAATATTAGCTATTCCGCCTAAAGCTTTTTATCTTTTATAGATTCGTAACGTGCTTTTCTTTGATGTATAAGATAAACTAAAAATGAGAATTTATATTACTTAGCAAAACTTTTTTTTTTTCAAATTTTGATATTAAAATCTTATTTGAACTTTATTTATCATTTCAAATGATAAAGAACAAAAAGGTTTTAAAAATGCACTTAGCATAACTTATTACAAAAATACCTATTATCTTCACTTTGATTAGAAATATTCATTTAGTCAGTGATAATGAAGTCTTCAATTTGTACTAAATCTTCTTCAACACAAATGGCAAGATTACCATAGAAATACAATTTTAACCGTTAATTGTTTTCGAAAGAAAACTAAATAAACATTGTGTTATTTTCGTGAAATAGAGTATTGAAACTTACCATTTACAAAATTTGCGTAGTGAAGTCGATTGCAATATTTAAAATGAACTCGACTGTAAACAAAGACTTCCCAATGCCGTCATCAAAAGGGAGATAACTTGTTTCCGGGTATTTATTAAAAGGGTGTATAGAGATATGGTTGACCTGGTAGGTCGTAAAAGGTATCCTTATATGAAACTTGAATGAAGAAGTTGTTAATTTGAAACTCGAAAAGATATTCAATTGTTAATGAGGGTTAAAACACCTATAAATGTGAAAAAACAAAATAAAATTAAAATAGGTGAGATTTGTTTAGTTTATTAAGTCTCTTGAGTTACAACCAATATAACACAACCGTACCAGTCCTTGTCAAATTCACAATCCCAAAAAAAAAAAAAAAAAAAAAAAAAAAAAAAAAAACACTATGAAAACTGGCAAATTCAGTTATACCCGTGAACTTTCATCAAGGAAGTAAAGTCGGGTGCTCCGGAAGGGTAAGCACCTCCTGTTGAGTTAGCTACATCCGTCACGTGCAAGTCAATTTTTAGAATGAAAAGAACAAATAACTTTGGTAAGTCAAATATATCCAGTATCAGTTTGGATACAGTGACTACATATTTATCAACAATATTGTGATGCCGGCCATACTTTTTAAGGGCCTTGATTAGCCTAGGATTGTATTATTCTTGCGTCAATAAGAAAAATAAATCAACACGATTTGATTTGATCGGATTAAATGGCGTTTAACGTCTCGGTCAAAAATATATCTCTTATATCAATACGTCATTACTAAAGGTGAAGTGGCAGAAATGTTTACCTTTGCAGTGCGCTTAGGGCAATGTGCAGGTAGAGTCTTTAACGTGACATGGCTGCTGTGACACGGAGCATCGGTTTTTCGAAAATTGCTGTTAAAGATCAATGTTTATAATAATAGTTAAGTTGCGTTATGATGCAAAATATTTCACATGACATACCGACTGTTCTTGGATGTTTAGATATAAAAAGGTCTTATTTTTTCTATTTGATTGAGTACTTTTTTCTCTCGATTATAATTGATATAATTCTGTATCTTTGAAAATATAGAATGTATCTAATTATCGCACATAACAACACGTTCATAAAATATTTTTACGAAAAATTAAGATTATGAAGCTAACAGCGAATGTATTTGATTATTTCGAGAAAACTTATTATCATAGTAAACCGGAAATAATTTAGTCATCAAAAACTGATATTATGTAACAAGATAACAAATATTGTTCCAATCCGGAAAATATAAGTTCTTATGATATGAATTTGTATGGCATCAAAATATTAACAGTGCAAGAATAACATTTTTAATTAAATGTTAAGGTTTAAAATTGACCCAAATAGATTGATTAATTGAGAAAAAATAATCTTTAAATTGTCTTATCAGATGCAAAAATCGTCATTTGTCGAGCAAATTAACAAGCTTTTGGTTCTAGAAAAGATTGTCGAGTTGTGAAAGTAACAGATCACAACGCCTCACACTGTTTATGACCATTGCAATGAGGTAGATCCTACAATGTAGAAGTGTGTTATTTTGTTTGAAAATGTTCGGATGTTTTATCTGCGTAATGTAGTTATCATATCCATTCCATAAATGATCACCTTAAGCTTTGATTTTTCACTTAATTAATCAATTAATCCACCACACTTTACTAGCTGTAGATTTGTCATATACTACTTTTGAACGTTTTGTTTTACAAAATTAAAAAATGTGTACATGAAATATCTGTTTAACTGGATCTCATAAATACGCGATAAGAGCCATTGTCATCCACAGGCCACTACCACTAGTACACTAAATCTTTCAAATTTTCGTGTATATCACTCGACACGCATCCATAAAACGCAAAAGTTGATATATCTTATAGCATGTAAAAATTAGAACAATTCTTCAAACGCAGATAAGTATTTGATTAAACAATAAAAAATTGTTTTAAATTTATTTAAAACTAAGGTCTGGTTTCTCACGCAAAAAATTCCTTAGCTGGATTAAGATTTACATAATTTGGAAACTTTAGAATCATTATTTTTCAACTGTTTGGCTTATGTTTTATATCTCTCAAACTTTTCGCCCCCATAGTGTCACTGATGAGGAATGATTTTCAGAAATGTGCACATATTTGCAGGTATTTGTTATAAATTTAAAAGTACAAGCACACACAAAAGCCTTTTCAGAGACAGTTGTTGATGTAACAAGAGAGAGAAGAATGTAGCTGCCGAACCGGGATTCAAGCCCCTGACTTACCAATACAAGAGGGACGCTCTACCGACAAAGCTACCCGGCCACTTATCAAGCTCTCTCCGGTATATTTAAAATGTAAAGGACAAAAGATAGTAAAAGAATATTTAAGTTCCTGTGTGTCTGTAAACGTTTTGTTTTAATTCCATCAAAGCATTAATATATTTCATTTTAACATCTTTTTAAAAATTGAAATGATTGGCAACTAGTTGTAAAACGGAATAGTTCGGTTTTTTTTTTTTTTTTTTCTTTTTTTTTTTTTTTTTTTTTTTTTTTTTTTTTTTTTTTTTTTTTTGAAAAAAAACCAGTTTCATGTCAGAAACTAGCTATTCCAAAAGGAATGTATACGAGTTAAAAGTCATACAGTTATTTCAAAGCTACTTAACCTAGAAAAAATGTTTTGATGTTTTACATTTTATTTCAAAACACACCAATAAACTGTTTGATAAAACACTCATGATTTTATAAAGTTATTATACTTTTGAGACATTGTGGAATCTTTTACTGTGAAAAGTAATTAAGCACGTAAATGACTTATGTCTTCGTTGAAAGATTAATTTCTAAAATACATATAAATTATATAATTATTGAGAAAATTGTTGATTGCACTCTATTGTCTAAAATTCACAGTTGTCCACAACATCTTTCCATCATAAATCTCTTGTAAACTTTCAATAAATATCCTAGAGAAATACTTGCAAATTCATTTTATGATTTTAATTTTTCTATTGTCAACTTTTCTTTTCATTGCGCTAATATTCCTACTTCTCCTGCAAATAGTGTATTTGTTTCACAGTTTATACGGTATGGTATACATCGTTCAAACTACAGAGACTTTCTAAAACGATACAAGCTGCTTACAAATAAATTAGTCTAGGCTAATCGAAGCGATTTAAAAGTTCTATGGCCATCATCACACTGTTGTGATAAGTATAAAGTCGCTGTCTCCAAACTTATATATTTGACGTCACATAGTTCCTTCCTTGCTTTTTTCATTGTAAAATTTCATTTGCATGTGACGGATGTAGTTAGACTGAAGGTGTGTACCTTTAGGAGCTACTGGCCTCATTTCCTTGAAAGAAGTTCACGTATGTAGCTGAAATAGCAAGTCTTCTAAGTTTTTATTTTCCTTTTGGAATTTAGACATGGACTGTTATGTTTGTGTTTGATTTGGTATATTTTCTTTGAATGGGGCTGTTTGATTTTTTTGTTTTGAGCAGTTTTATTGGTTACATTTTTGTGTTGTCCTGACGTTTTTGTTTTGAGCAATTTTATTGGTTACATTTTTGTGTTGTCCTGACGTTTTTGTTTTCAAGCACAGACTACGTAAAAGCAATGTAAAATTTATACAACTTTAAAAGTATTACATTCAAAAACTTTTGAAATTGTTTTACAAATAAAATTACAAGAGCGATAATTTTTACTCATTAAATATATAACACAAATACCAGTAGAATTTTGATGTGCCAGATGTGCACATTTCGGAAATTTATTCCCCATCAGTGACACTAAGACCGAAAAGTTTGATGATAAAAAACATAGGCCAAACAGTTGGAAATTAATGAATCTAAAGTTCCAAAATTATATAAATCCAAATCCAGCTAAGGAATGCTTTGGTTTTAAACAAATTTTACAATTAAAGGCAGATGAAACGTAAAAAGTATTACATGCAAAGATTTTTTTTTTCAATTCGAAATTGTTTAAAAAATGAAATTACAAGAAAGAATTTTATTGTTTTCTTTTTTCACGATCATTACATCGTAAAATAATAATTTGCATACGTAACATAATATGCTACAAACTAAAATATTTATAGCAGAGGTTATCTACAAATTGGTGTTGTTAATTGCATAATGAAATTTAAATATGTTCAAATGTTTTTTTCATAAAATCAATGACTTGTCGAAGTTATTTATTTCAATTTATTTTTAAAATTTATTTTTAATTAAATAGTATTTATTTGATACTAGGTCAGGATTTATATATAGAGAGGTTTGAAATATTTATCAGCCATAATTAGGAAAAGTATTCAGCAATTTTCATGTCGTTTAAAATACGTTAAACTTATGTTAAAGCCCGGAATATAAGGTCGTTATTGTATATTATTATACCTCAAGGAAAATTCTTAAACTATCATTGGCCAATTTCTAATCACGTGGTATGAAACAATTCACAATGTTTAATTATACAAAGCAGCGGTCAATATTGCTATTGGATATTGCAATGTTCATCGCTAGGCAAGGAAACGTACGAATATCCATCACGGTAACTACCGAGTGATCCTACTTAGGATTATATAGACCAGTAACTTCTTTATCAGGTGCAATTTTAGGCACTTTGAACAGAATTTGTTGGCCTGTCAGCTCGGGATATAATGTTCCCTCGGGGATACAATTCTCCATATCTCCCTCATATAAGGACTCTATTTCTATATTACAACAGTAGAAATTAATAAAACAGAATGTGACTTGATTTCAGATATTAATCTATGTGTACCACACCTCCCATTTTAATCATTTTCCAGAAACTACTGAGTGTTCTTTAGAAGTATTCATTAAAATTAATTTCCACCTCCTGTAGATTTTATTAAATCATTTATATTATAAAGTCCAAATATAAGTCGATATTTCGTTGGTTTTATATTCAAAACAAATAAAGACGTTTAATAAACACTGTAAACCTGTTTATAGTAAAGCAAAATACATAAAATGATTCAATGACAACAAAGACCAAAAACAAACAAACGAAATTAGCAAATTATAATTGGTAGAATAACAAAAATTAAAACACGTTTGTGTTTTTTTTCTAGTGTTGTCATAACGGACGTAGGTCTTAACGGTACTTCTGTGGTTTTGCTTTCACCATTTAAAATGTAGTTTCATTTCTCATTCATAGTATGAAAATTAAAATCGACAATCTCGAAAAAATGTCTGTTGGTTGAATAAGATAGATTGTTTGAACCTCAATCAAGACAATTTCGCTTTTAGGAGGAGTATTATCTCCAGCTGTTCATTAATATTAAAATTAAAAGACGTTTGTAGTTTAAGTGTTGTCATAACGGACGTAGGTCTTAACGGCATTTATGTTGTTTTGCTAAACCATTTATATCGTAGTATCATTTCTCATTGATAGATTAAAAAATTAAATAGACCATCTTGATTGTCTTGGAAGAATAAGATAGATTGTTTGAACCTAAGTCAAGATAATCGCACCTTTCTGAGTATTATTAAATCCAGCTATTCATAAAGCGCAAGAACTTTAATTTTTGCCTTTGTCGTTCACTAGACGGTTTTCAGTGTCCCTTCAGATGATCATGTTACTTTTATTCCTCAATTATTACAAATCTCAACTGTTTTGCGAAATTGGTAAAACTCGGTCAAGTTTCAAGCCATGCACATTCACTGCGGAAATGTCGTATTTAAATAATCCAGTCGCCTGTTGGTTCAACACCTGTCTGTTTCTATGAGCCATATACCTGCTTCTCCTGTGTATGGTGTACAGTATTCTAGAGCTTGTTCCCATTTACAACTATGCAAGCTTTTTCCAAACAAATTGTTGACTCGGGGATATTTCAAGCTTAGGGTTAACAAGGCGCTTAAAACGTTTTATGACCGTCATAATAATATTGTTGAAGGTATAAAGTTGCTGTGTCCAAACTTATCCTGGATGAATTTGACATCCAATAGATACATTTGCCATTTATTCTCGATTTTATTTCTCACGTTATATTTGCTAGACAACGGTACCTACCCTTCCTGAGCACCTGACCTCACCTCTCTGGTGGAAATTCAAGTAAATAATTAGCTCATGTCTAGCTAGCTACACCTGTCATGTGCAAAAACAAATTTGACCATTAATGGAACATGAATCTTTAGGAAGTAAAATATATCCAGTATAAATTTGGATACAACAACTTCATACTTATCAACAATATCATGATGCCGAAACATAAACATTTAAGTATTATAGAAGGCTTGTCATACATCATGTAGCGAGTCGTCAGTGGCCAAATGGACTAAACCGACAACTGAATGGATCACAACATCTAGAATTGTTTAGTGTCGAATCATACTCGGCATCGTTTAGTGTGAGAATCTTGGACAGATCGTTTACAAAGGGTATTTACATTCTCTGGAGATTGTTTTGTTTTGGTATATTAATGAGTAATTTTAATTGGGCGAAATCTAACACATATTTCAAGTCGTGTTTATGTATGCTTGTTTATTAGATTATAATTTGTAGTACAAAGACGCCTGGAGTAAGTATTAAATGTCTTTGTACGGATATCATTTTTGCAGCTTATTTTTCTGCCACTAATATTCATATCTACAAGGCTTTCTCTATTATCATAAAAAAGTGTGCTTATCCACAAAGCAGTGTGTAATTGTAAAAGCTTTTTCATTGATCCTTTTTTCCTGTTTATTAAATTTTCATAGAGTATTTTGAGTGTAAAACAAAACGTTCTCAGAAAAATTTTAAAACAACTCGTATTTTGCACAAAGAAGCGAACGGTGAATTTGGATCTGTTAAAAAATCCAATAAACGGGTTATCCCCCTGAAGATCTAATAAGATGTTAAGGAATCGATTTTGAATTTCAAAACATAATTCGTCATTTCTGTTTGTCTAAATTACTTTAAGCAATCATGCCAGCTTAAGGAAATAACACATAAGAGATTGTAACATGGTTTTCCGTCGCATCATCCTTTTTAAGCTATTTGTTACGAGACAAATTTTCTTCTCAATCTGAAAATGTAAACCATAGGCTTATGCATTGTAAGTGTTTTATTTAAGACTTTCCAATCTGCTAACATATAATGTAATAGCACCAATACCTCCAAATGACTAAGACTGTTAGTAATCATATAAGTACCTAGCCAACCAGCAAGTGTTTCTTTCATACCCCTTCCGGGGCACCCGACCACACTTATTTGATGGAAGTTCACGTGTGTATGTTGCACCTTACACTGGTGATGTATAATGAGAGCGTATAACCGACACACGTACATACGTATACACTGTATGTATTGTATGTTGCATCTTACATTGGTGATGTATAACTAGAGCGTGTAACAGACACACGTACATACGTATACACTGTTTTGTTTTGAAATAGGGAACAAAATATACACTTATGTCCGATTTTATTTTTTATATTTCACATCTTTATTAATATAAACATTGTAGTTATCAATTGTGTCTCATAAGTCAAGTAGACGTCAATTGTGATATTCTACATATTTATATACATGACCTTGTATGATTGATCAGTTTATAACTTTTATGTCGATAAAATAGTTATTATTACTAGGGGCGTCTAGTATTTTCCTCTGGAATTCATTTTGAAACATTATGATAGGCTACCCTAGAATGTAAACATAACCCGGTATTCCTGTGCTTGATTGCCATCATGGCTTTTTAACCACTTGGTGGTGGAAAGCCACTTAGTTACATTCTAGCTGTGGTTCTGGTCCACTTAACTTTTGTCATAACTTTATTTCCTCAAGTTAAAGTATTACATTTATTGTACATAAAATATGATACTTGTTAAGAGATAAATATATATGATGAGGTTTCTTAAGCAGTATTTATAGTGCAGCAGATTGGTGCAGGAAATTGGTTAAATCGTGTGTTTTATGATAAAAGCATAAAATTTGGCATAATTATAGTTCATAGCCTGCAGATAGTTCTCAGATGTGGGGAAATAAAAACTTCCAACATGGCCGCTGTTTTCAATATGGCGGACAAAATGGCTTCCTAGTTCACATAAAATGTACTGAAAGTTTGATTTTATGGATTGCCTCCCTTGTTGATTATACCTGTATATTATGACTATTGTATACAGCATGTAAAGTATTCCTTTGTTCTTTCTTTGGTTCAATATGACGATGATTTTATTTAAAAACTTAATGAATAATATTGAAGTTTTTTAATGCTTAGTCTGCATATATATCAATCTAAATTCTGAAATAAATAAATAAATAAATATATAAATAAATTATATTAGTTATAATTTTATTTGAATATATAAATAATATGGGTCTGATGAATTTTGGAATTTCAGTCCGAAAATATAAACGGTTTTCTTCTGTTGAAATAAATAATAACTGTTAAATCAAGTAAATGTTTATTAATGATGTGTGTAAGTATTCATGGTATTCTCATTGTGTTAGTCTCTGATAGTAGACTGATGATAACAATACATGAAGTGAAAACAAATGAGCATTTACTAAATGTATAGTTATATTAACATCTGAAGAGAATAGGATAAAGAACGCTCTTGTCAAAATCATTTCACCTTGTATAAAAGCAGTCAGTTCATGAATGGTGTAGGAAACCTGCTGAAGAATAATTAATATGCATAGGCTAAAATATGTAGGTTTTAAATTTTAAAAAGATCTATTGGGATAAATTCGTCTTTGATTACATGTAATTAATTAGTTCAGCTTTAATTATTTTTTCCGATTAAGAAAGTACAACAATTTCGTTGGCATTGTATTTCGTGGTATTTAGTATCAGTTGTATTTTAATTTGTCAACTATTGACATAATTAATCTTCATAAACTTTTGAGATTTTAGTTGACTTTTTCATTTATTTATTATTTATTTATTTATTTATTTATTTATTTATTTATTTATTTATTTATCTAGATACCTTTAAAGTCTATTTTGCCGTCACCGTTATCATCAGCATCGTTCAACAATTCCCTTGCCGTTTCCTCAGGTATATCCAGTGATTTTGCTAGTTCTTTCAGACAGATAGAAGCCACTGCCGTCCTCGTCTATAGCATGAAATACCTCTTTAATATATTGTTCTTCTAGACCACGACTTTCGTACTGCTCACGCATCATACCTTTCAAACTCACAAAAGTTCAAGTACCCATCTCCTGAAATTATTAAGAATAGTAAGATTATAGTATTTTAGGCCATTTTCCAAGGTCAACATCTTCTTTAAATCAACAGATCATCAGTGTTTATTTAATTTTGAGTTATATATATGGGGCAGTTTGAATCCCCCTAAATTTAAACAAATCCCAAATCTCTATCCAATTTCTTGAATGTCCGACCATCAGCGGGTAAGTTATAATTATAATACATGTACACTACTAGTATACACACACACACACACACACACACACACACACACACACACACACACATATATATATATATATAGAGAGAGAGAGAGAGAGAGAGAGAGAGAGAGAGAGAGAGAGAGAGAGAGAGAGAGAGACTTTATTACGAGTTTGAGGTCGAGATAGTGAAAGTTCGATCGAGTTGTCTGATTTTTCATCTCAAACGAAGCTTAGTTGAGTGGACCACGATGAATTAAGATAGGCTGCACATGCGCACGTGGATCGCGATAAGGAAAAAAATATCCTACCATCAATCCAGTGAGATAAATCTATCACATATGCGAGAAATATATATAATGTATATTAATTGATAAATTATTCAATATTTAATTTTAAAAACAATTCATTCAAAACCCAAAACTGCAATGATGACTTCAAGTAAATAATCTGTTTCATGATAGCAAAACTAGCTAATTACATATAAGAATTTAAGTATGCGTTTATTTATAAAATTTGTCGTAGTTGTTACAAGAAGTAAATTCATTTTGTTGGTCAACTAATCAATCTTCCAATTTCTTAGTGGAAACTAATGCTTAAACTACTGTATATGATTTTGAACTCGGATACAAGGATTTTACACTTTCTTGACGAGAGTCTAGCCGCGATAACAATAAAATATTCCTGCAGAAAGGAATCTGTTGCTGCTATGGAAATTTCACATGTCATAAATTGTGATGAATACATCGGAAGTAATGTTGTTGTTGTTTTTTTTTTTTTTTTTTTTTTTTTTTTTTTTTTTTTTTTTTTTTATTTTTTTTGGTGACGCATTACATGGTGTGCGCAAAGGAATCCGCTATTGCTCTGCTTTTCAACATGTAAAATCTATGTAGCAGCAGCTCTATACAGAAATAGTCTATGGTAATCGCGGATGCGCATAGCGATTTTCGGTTATAACTTGCTCCAATTAAGCAAAAAGCAAAAACGAACCGTATTCTACTTATTTTGATTTCCTTTAAAAATTAATAAAATTCGCTGTCACAAATACAGTGACACAAATGGTAGGTCTGTTTTGCTAAGGTATGAACAATTAAGAGCACATATTTGGCTCATGCGTTTACATCACAGACTAAAGTCTTCTGATAAATTAGTGTTTAAAAATAATTTAATTTTAAAAAATCGTTCGCAATTGAAAAAAAAAAATCTTTGTCAAATTACGGTTTGTTTTGTCTCGATTAAATCCCAAGCATTTCTACAGGAATTTAATCTTTTCAAGCAATATGACGTCAGTAGCAATCGTTATCATCATTAATAAGCTCCAATTTGTAATTTAATTCATGACGTCACTCGACGCAGTTTCTCTTCAAACCTGCAGTTTATGGTGAATCTTTGACAGGATTACAGGAAGCCGTTTAACCTGCCAAAAACATGTACACTGTATATGTCACGATTAAAGCTGCTTTATTTTGCTTTGACTTCGTATTCTATGTGCCTTCTGTGTTTCTTTACTGTAATCGGACGACTGATTTATCCGCAATGCATGAGTTATTTCCCTTTAACCGGTAACACAACTAACAACATGCGAGGAATTTCTATAAAGGAAGGAAGCAGCGTTTCCTGTACATTGGGTGTATTCTTTATTCACATTTGCTACATAACAGTTCATACATAATTCTTATGTAATTTTGAAGTGAAAACAATACAATATTGATTAAAATCTTTTACACCGATAATATGTACCATGTTCTATTCCCGTTTGACGACTTAAGCCGGATAAAACATCCTTACAAATGGTCGTATAAAACAACAGATTGTAATTTCTAAAATATTGAATCATTTGAGACTGCCAGAAATCTACATCTTGACATAACAAAACATTTATGTTATTCCTATTGTAAACTGCTGACATATAAAAAAAGAGTGTTATTAACAGATTTTTTTCCAAAGGCTGGTGGGCTAGATTAATGTCTGATATGAAACCTCAATTGTCATATTACCCCGTCTCTTAATATCAAGACAGATTTTATTGGTGCTGAATATTTTTTTTCATAATAGTAAAATGATAAAATCCTCAACTGAGTATTATTAGAAATATAAATCCGTAATGTATTTTTTTTTTTTCGGTCACAACGTTAAAAACAAATATGATCATATGCGCATGATCCGCAACAATTGACCAGTATTATCATACTATACTACGCGCCCTTTGCTGCAATGTTACTATGTTGGGTTATCGGACTTTACGCATGATGTCATACGGAACATTGACAACGAAAGTTTATAAAAATGTCAGACGACAGACAAGGTCAATTTGGCAAAGTAACTAAAGGTGAAATTGATTTTCTGATGAAAATTTTGCAATAAAACATACTTCTTGGTTATTATTGCATCAAAATGCGCTGTACTTATAGAGATACATGTATATCATGTTAATTAAAGGGTTTTTTTTCTTTTTTTTTTTCTTTTTCTTTTTTTTAAAAAAGAGACTTGTTTTAGATGATATATGCTGTCATTCAAAATACTAGTAAGTTTCATCATTTTCGTAACGGGAATGAAAAAGATCTATTCCTAAAAATTGAATAATAAAGAATCTGTAAGGACAGTGTCTACTACAAAAATTATAAAACAGGATTTTATATTTTTTTGGAAAAAAATTACAGAGATCATCATTCAAAAAAAATTCAAAGGGCCATAACTCACGACTATGCATCATGTGTATATACTGGTATAATAATGTAACAGTTTTAACTTTTCAATGTGGATTCAATTCCGTGTCTGGCATATTTTATTTTTTAATCAGATTGCATTCGATTAACTAATTTTTATTCAACGGCAATTTAGAAGATAAATGATGAAACTGATTTTTTTTATTAAATAAAGCACAAGTTTGTATGGCAAGGTTTATCATATTCGTTCATTACATAATGGGCTTATTTACTGCCACATGTAAAATAATAAGTTTAAAAATGGTATACATTTATTACCTAAAGATAATGAATATCTTTTAACTATACCATAACGTACAGTTATCTATTTTAGGCGACTCGTTACTATAGAAAAAACGGATCAAAATTTATTATTTTTTATCCGATTACACCCAAACTACCAACTAGCGTTATTAAAAAAGAAATGAGCTACAATTACGACGCATGTAAACAGTAGCTTTATTTATTTTTACCATGACAACCGTTATCATGGAGTTTATGTTCAAAACAAATGAACATTAATTTTTTAAAGCTCGTTTTAAATTTGTCAAAAGGGATAAATGAACTAAAATGTGTTTTTTAAGCAGATGAAGAATAAGAAGAAGAAGTAGAAAAGGCTAAGTAGCTTGAAGAAAAAAATTGATGCCAAATTATATTATTATTGAATTTGAATTGTAATATTGAAACAGCAGATTTGTATAATCACTTCAGCTTCAAAACATTTTGATGTCAGTTATTACTAATTACGAAATGTTTCGTTAAAAGTACGATAGCACTTATGCATGGCGGATATTACATTTTTTTTCTTTTTCTTTTTTCTTTTTTTGGTCGCTTAAGCTTATTTGCTTATTTGTGTGTTTTAATACCAAAGGATTGTGTATTTGTTGATTTCAGTTTTGTACACTTACTTTTTCCGGAAAGTGGAACAAACAGCAATAATTTTCCTAATTTTTCAATAAGACTTAAAATAAAATTAGCTTGAAATAAAAAAAAAACTGATGCAAAATTATCGATTCATTGAAAAGAGTCTTTAATTGAATAAACAGATGGTGTACGTCAATTTAACAAGGAGGTACATGGCGGTTTTTACCGTATATGATGCTTGTTACATTACATTCCGCTCAAGCGGGTATATGACATAGAGATGTACATGTAATTTAATACCCAAAAATATGAACACTTACATTTTTACATTTTCATCCCTAAAAAGAATTTTTACATATAGCTCAAATGCCACGATATTAAAATCACGCTTTACTTTGTTAATGGGTGATGAATTGGCAATCTGGACTATGATCTTCGTCTATCTATCTATCTATACTATTTATTTATTTATTTATTTATTTATTTATTTATTTATTTATTTTTACTTTAAAATATTTTCGAAAAAAATATTGGAAAAAATACGGATCAATAGAAAAAAGTTAAATAAGGCGAGTTGTTTATAAAAATTCAACGGGATTGGAACTAAGTTCTGAAAAGTGATAAATCTCTGTTTGCCTATCACGGACAAAGCTTCGTAATCACGAGTGTAGAATACCTTTTCAGCTGCTTTTAAAATATTAGACGTCACGGAAACAGGACGTTTGCGGATAACATGGCGTTCTAAATTCATAGTAAAAGCAGTGTTTATGAGATTAAAATAAACAGTCAAATTTGTTTGATTATGAAACGAGGTTCCTATAATTTGAGTGCAATTGAAGACCAAAATCGGAATTTTTTCGCCTGCAGAGAGCATGTGTTTAAATATGTCCGATGCATTTTTTTTTACATAGAACATTTGTGTCAATGGCATCTTAACAATCCTTGGAACTACTGCAATTTTAAATAGATACTTAAATTACAAGTTATAAGAGAAAAGTATGGTCAGATATACATGATGTTTTACTTCCGGGTCAATTATCGATGCACCCAATCAGTAGCAGGATATCTTAATGGACAGATATTAATAATCAAAATAAGTACCGTTATCATCGATTTCATTCAGAAGCGCTTTAGCTTCTTCAACACTAAGATTTAATCCAAGCGTTTTGCTGGTTCTGCTCAACTCGGCCACAGAAATTTTCCCATCGCCATTTTGGTCCATGGTTCTAAACGCTGACTTAATTGCTGTAAAATAATTTTTAATACTATTGTTTACAAAAATAAATAAATAAATAAATAAATAAATAAAATAATATGTTTAATTGATATGCTAAGACTATCAAAAATAAGAAAAATTCAAACTCTCAAAATAAATAAATTAAATAAATGAATAAATAAATAAAATAAAAATAATATGTTTAATGGATATGCTAAGACTATCAAAAAATAAGAAAAATTCAAACTCTCAAAATAAATAAATTAAATAAATAAATGAATTGGTTGAGACTTTCAGAAAAGATAAATAAAAAATCGATACAGACTCTCGCAACAAAAAGATTTAGACTCAGATAAAAATAATAAATTTGGACTTTGCAAAAAAAAAAAAAAAAAAAAAAAAAAAAAAAAAAAAAAAAAAATGAATAGATTCGTGCCAAGAAAATCTGTTTATATTTAGACACTAAAAATGGTTAAATTCAGATTCTTAAAAAAACTGAATAAATTCAATGTCTTAAAAATGAAAAGTGCAGACCCTTAGAAATGAAACAGATATCTCTCTCTCTCTCTCTCTCTCTCTCTCTCTCTCTCTCTCTCTCTCTCTCTCTCTCTCTCAAAATAAATAAATAAATAAATGAATAATTTTTTTTTCTGAAAATCCAGAAAAATGAATAGTTTCAAACGCTCAAAATAATAAATAGATTCAGATTCTGAGAAAAAATGAAATAATTTTGTTTTGAACTCTTTTCAAGAAAACTTACCAAAATAGACTGAGAGATCTTAATTCTCAGACTCATTTAGAAACTGAAAATCACGCAGAATGAACAACCATCATACATTTTGTTTTCGCTAAAAGCATCCATTTCACTAGTGCCATGCAAACACCTAACAAACTGTCTATAAGAAAATCACTTTGGAACTTGTAAACAGAAAAGGTCAACCCAATACCATGTAACACAATAAAATCAAACATTGTCATTATCATACATAATGACCACTACGTTAGCTCAATTTGAAGAGTGCTCGCGTCGTATGTTGGAGGTCTGAGTTCGAACCCCGACTTGGATTGACCAAGACTTGAAAAAAGGTACTGACTGTTTTGTCGCCAAGCAATCGGCATTTAGAAATAAAAGCTACGGTGTCCGGTTGAGACCTTAAAAACGATGTTTCGTGTCACGGCAGGCGTGGCATGTGAAAGAAACCTCCCTGCATATTGCCCTAAACTAACTACATATGTAAAATTTTTTGTCAATTGTCCTATAATTGGTGACATCTCGATATAAGTGAAATATTCTTGACTTGAACGTAAAACCCCTTTAATATCATATATGATCAAAGATGCCAGTAGCTATTTCGCAAATAGTTTTTGTCAATGGAAAGTAAACAGAATGAAATTTAAAATGAAAAACGGTTATTAGTTTTAGTGCCACATAGCATTCATATATACCTACATACCATGAGGGTAATTTTATACTTGTATGTACCGGCTAATTACTGATGATATACTGAAAACTGCTTAGATTTCAAACTAATTACACAGACAAATGTCACACAAGCATCAATGATATTCATTTGTTTTCGTTAGAAAAATGATATTTTTAAAAATAATATTATTTCAGTTTTCTAAATGGCTGAAAATGAAAAAAAAAAATTGTGTTTTAGTATTGGTAAAAGAAAAACTATTGATTTATAGTGAGAGTACCTTAAAGCCTGGGCTATCAATTGTTATTATTCTGCAAATGTATACTTTAAAAAGTTTTTTTTTTAAAATTTGTTCATTAATTTTTTATCTTAAATAAATTAATTTTATTTATCTATTTATTTATTTATTTATTTATTTATTTTTTGGTGGGCATTGTAATGTTTCCGGCTAGCTGCGTTTGAGTCTTGCTCATTTCAAGATGTAATTACGCTTTTCGAGTGGTTTATATCGTTACAAGTCCAGTTTCTATACTTACAATCAATTTCTTCTTTCGATAATTCATATTCCATATTTATGTTGATTGTCTGAAATAACAAAATAAAATTGATAAAAAAATGTAATATAGTTTTTGGTTTTTTTTTTTTTTGTTACATTTGTTAAAATTATCACTAAAATCTAAGAAGTAAACTTTTTATTTATTTAATTATTTATTTGCTTGTTTATCATTTATTTATTTATTTATTTATTTATTTATTTATTTATTTATTTATTTATTTATTTATTTATTTATTCAAAGTTTTGGTTTGTTTCGATTTAAATTCAAATGTCCTATTTAGATCATTTCATTTTCTACACCTGCTATACTTAATGTGTTTAAGTTTAGATGATCAATTTCAATTCGATTAACTTTATTCACTCAAGCCCACAGGAGGTGGAACATGAGGTAAAAATATACATTAGTCAATATACAGCGCATGTCTACAACATTATCAACAAAATATACAGGATTCCTTACATAAATGTGAATACGATACATATAAATACGGAAACAAAATATTACAAAATATTAAAGACATGTTAATGATGCATAGATAAAAAATAAACAGATCTGATTATGTACATGCGCATAAACCCTTCATATGGGATAGAATTTCCTTTGACAATAAACAGGGCAGGTGAGACAAGTGATAAGTTAACCCCTACCTACAAGTTCCAGCTGCAATGCTTATTGTCCAACAAGGTCACATCATTATTGTATAGGAAAAAATGTTCAAATAAAAGTTCTGAGGTAAATCATTCAATAGTAATAATCTATATGTTAACTTTGGATATAGTATATAACTTTACATAAGAAATTACTAAATTCATATAATACTACGAAGGTGTAACTTATTTGATTTGTGATAATAATCATTGAAATTCTTTTTGATCAGTATGTTTAAATCGCGATTCAAACCAATGTGGAGATAAGTTATAAAACATACTTACCTTTGTTAAGTGTGTAATGGTAGCTTATCACACCCAGCAAATATCAATGATAATAAAAAGTAACATTTGAGACGAAGGTCGGTATATTAAATAAATCATTATTATTATTTATTATTATTATTATTATTATTATTATTATTATTATTATTATTATTATTATTATAAATGTTATCTTTTAACAGCAACTTAAAAAGCTAAACAACAAAACAAAATAACGTCCACAAACGTCGACGCCATAATTTTCGTCTGTTGTCTGTTTACAGTGTCATAATGGATTTTTTATATATTTTTATCGTGAAAAAGATTCAAAAAATGAATTATGACAACAGCAAGAAGCAAAATTTCCGAAATTCCTCGATGACAGAATGTGATAATTTTAAGTATTTGGCATTGTTCGGACTACGAGTGCAATTAAAAAAATAATAAATATGTTGCTATGTATTAACTCCCGTTGGCAAGAAGGGCGTATAAGTGAAAATTGACAAACAGTTATTGACCAATAATAATAACTAGATTTTTACATGAACTATAATAAACGTTGTTAAAATCAGTTCCGTTTGTATCGAGGCGGTTAGTACTGTATAGCGGGATAGCAGAGGAAACAAGTGTTTCCGAACTTAAAAAAAAACTCGCATAAGAGACTGTGATTTGTTTGCAGGCGCAAAGATTGTCCCTTAACCCCCCCCCCCCCCCCCCCGTTACATCAGAAGTGGAAACCCGCTAATTCGTTATGAGACGAGGTTATCAGCTGTATTAATTTAATGATGAGAGTATATCATAAAAATCACGTAATGAGAGCTGATGAACGTAATGTTCACTTTACAGGGGTATATACAAAGTTTAAATACCAATAAATGTCATTTAACCTCGATATATGTAAAAGTGTGTATAAGTAAACAAATTGTTATCATAATAAAATGTAATTAAGATAACCAATTGCAATAATCTTTTTTTTTTACTTTTCAAATTTATAAAAGATGTCCAGCATTCAACAAAACACATTCAACAATCATTGCAAATTTTCAGAAAATTCTATTTATTTTATTATATTATCATTTTGTAATTTTTAATAATAATAATAATATTAATAATAATAACTATTATTATTATTATTATTATTATTATTATTAATTAATTAATTAATTAATTAATTAATTAATTAATTAATTAATTAATTAATTAATTAATTAATTAATTAATGTTTTTGCATCAGGTTTTGGGAACTACCTAAATTGAAAATTGAAAAATGTCATGTGCCCAATTTTGATTATCGTGCAACATGTAACATCGTTTTAAGGATGTGTTAAAAAAGTCATCCTTTTTCTTGTCAATCACTAGCCTAAATCTGTTTCTAAAAAATTAGATATATGGCATTTCCGACGACTTTTTTTCAGTTTTCATTGGACTGTGTTTTAAAAACAACCAATCAGCGTAATCGCTTCATAAATGAAATTGACCTTTCACTTAACGACAATTTATAAACAGGAATTTCTTTATGTAATTACATCTACAGACGACTGTACGCTCACGAATTAAGAATCGGTTGTAATTGTAATATTTATCAACCGATATTCAGAAAACAAAAAAGAAAAAAAAAGAAGAATATTGATGTTTTTTAATGATACAACACGGTGAAAAAATTTCTTTATGTATGAAAAAAAGTTAATACCCCTACCAATCGCCGTATAGTTACTTTCTCCAGGGTACTCGAAAATGCCGAAATCTTTACCCTCACCAAAACCTTATAAGTAGTCAAATTACACGTAATTCCGTGACGTAATTCCGTGACATAATTCCATGGCGTAATTCAAATATTATTTCTTGCTGAATTATTACAGATACGAAACTATCGCTGAACAAGTAAGACGCTTCGGACTTAAGAAAAGCTTGTAAGTAGCATTAACCTAATACTATTACGTAATTAACAAAGTTTATTCAGAGTGTTTTTTATGCAGCAAATAAAAGTGGAATAGATAAGTCAAAAGTAGATTTAGGACCTTCGATGTAGATTTTGCGATTAAAAAACCAGGTTTTACGCCAGAAATTTAGATTTTTTCGAATTATTGTGCATTTTTCTAACCATAGGTAGAAGCTGGTAACAACATAACTATACTAATATAATAACATACAATTTCAAAACATAACATAAACACTAATTTTAAGCATTCACGTACTCTTGTATATTATTTAAAAAACGACAAAGTACACAACGTAAAGCTAATATGAATGGAACGTTAACGATCATTCCCCGAATGAAAAAAAAAAAATCGGCTCCCTATTTTAGGCAACTATATAGATAGATAGATAGATAGATAGATAGATAGATAGATAGATAGATAGATAGATAGATAGATAGATAGATGTTGAGTATTAAATGAGAGAGAGAGAGAGAGAGAGAGAGAGAGAGAGAGAGAGAGGGGGGTATGAAGGTTAAAAACTTAAATTGGCAAATGCCGATTTGTTATATATAACCCTTAAAATGTTATATTTTCATTTAGTCCGTAAAAAGGTAATTTCACCTGCTTTAAAACTTTAAAATCAAACGTCTAATTTAACACAAAATAAACATGAATTTTACCTGTTGACGCTTGGTGTTAAATGCGTCACATACATGATAATTATATTGTTTTCGTTTAAATTTCTGATCAATGACGTCCGAAGTTTTCAGCCATTATATTTTTAACTTTTCTCATTTACAAGATAAAAGGCATTGATAACTACATTGCACGTGCATTGTCTTTAACAACGACATCAGTACTCCGATTAAGTGCTGACAATATATATACAGTATAACCTGTGTATAAAGTCCACCTAGGGGACTGAGCAAAAGTGGACTTAATAGACAGGTGGTCTTTATATAGAGGGTCCCCTATATGTACGAGTAAACATACAGTGTTTAAAATAGTTAAAAAAGTGGAAATATGCATCACCTATTAAAAACTTATTACTATATATTATAATAAAGTTATTTTCATTTTAGTTTTTAAAAACAGATTATTCAGAAATAATTATTTAAAAAAAAACAAACTATTTAAATTTGATAAACTGTACATCAGAAAAGATTATTTGGTTAAAATCTACCTATTATATACACTTGACTAATTGTGTCTTTGTTGTTATAAGTAGCAGCAAAGGTGTCACAAATTAAACAATTATATATAAAACATAATAGATAACAATGGGTATTTCTACCTTTATGTCTGATGGCTTCAGTTGTTGACATGATAAGTATGACTTCATAAATTTTTCTTCAAAATTTTAAGTAATATCAGTCGATACTGTAGTCTTTACTACAGTAGATTTTAAACCTATGTAAGTTACTACATTGTATTTAGTGTGATCAATAATTTATATTAAAATTATTTATTGCCAATCTTCTAGATCACAGTATCAAAGAAATGTGGCTGATATTTACTTCAAAAAATTTGGGAAATAATAAAATTTAATTAAAAATTATATTAAAGAAGTGGACTTTATAGACAGGTTCTGGAGTCATTTGGGACTGAAAAGGGTGGACTCTATTCACATTAGACAGGTGGACTTTATATAAAGGTTCATTATATAGTAAAATCCATTGGGGATACTTCAGACTGGTTGCTAGAGACAGGTTGACTTTATATAGAGGTGGACTCTACATCAGGTTATACTGTATATATATTTATATATATATATATATATATATATAGAGAGAGAGAGAGAGAGAGAGAGAGAGAGAGAGAGAGAGTACTTTACTAGTTCCGTCCCATTTGGCAACGCATAGTGTTTGTTAATTCTATCGCATAGCCTAAGGTTTGCGGTTTATTTATTTCAAGATCTGTGGGTCTTCTTTCCATCCTATATCATATTTTCTATTATGATATTTTGTTATCTCGATTTATTTTATTTCAATTTACTTTTTTACACAATCTTTTTTTTACGGTAACCTTATTAATATTCTTTAATAAATTAATATTTTGTTTCAAGGATCAAAACTAAAGAATATTCTTTGTCTAGACTTCATTTTTTTCTTTGAAAGTTAAAAAAAATTCAAACAATAAAAATGTGTTTTTATGTATTATATATTATATATAAACGGTTTAATTTTCATTATAACCCACTGTTACTGTTTGTGCAACGATTTTATGGACGTCTGAGAAATCCAAAGCGTTAGCACCTCTTACCGCTAACATATATATTTAAATCCCAAATCGGTCAGATTCTTATTTAGAAACTGTGCTGAAGATTGGCCTGACTACATGCTTTTCGTTACCATTCTAGAAATGGTTTAATAAATTTAGTAACATAACGCACTATTATTCCAACATTGATTTTCATATTAACCCCTTTGTAAAAACTTATTTCTTTGTTTTGGATGCATCTCTACTTATGTTTTGTTTATATTGTTAATATTTTAAATTTGAATAAAATATTTTACTTTTTTGATTTAACTTTTTGTTGTTCTATCCTTTGTTCCTTGTCAAACACGTATCAAAATTCTCTAACTGCATTTACAACTGCAATAATAACATTTTGATCACATTGTGTCCGTTTTGAAATATCTTTAATTTTTAGCTCACCTGACCGAGCTTATTGCATGGCGCTGCGTGTGTATGTGCGTGTGTGCGTGCGTCGATAACACCTTTTTTCGACTTCTCCTCCAAAACTGCTGGACTGATTTCAATGATACTTAGTCAGGAGCATATATAGGCTGGTGCAATTCAGAATTGTTTATGGCGTTGCCATGGCTATCAAAACTAGGTCAAGGAGACCTAGGGTTCTAAAAATCTTAAAAAATCTTCTTCTCTTAAACCGATGATGGGAGAAAAAATCAGATGTGATATTTGGCTTCTCTATGGTTTTAAGCCTATAGTTTGTTCATTTCGTGAAATTTGGTTGAAAAATTGGTAACGCGTTCTTGCGTTTAATTTTAAAAATTTCGTAAAATGCCTTCAAATTGTTATTACTTGACTATTTGAACAGATAATGACATTTTCGTCAGTTTTGACTTTTCTTGAAATGACCTTTAAAATTGGGTCAAGGTCACAAATCAAGGTCATGACCTAATTTGTGATTTATGCAGTTTTAGGCAAATTTCTTGCAAATATAAAGAGATATTTGAATTCAAAACATTGTTTAAATATTCCCCATGAAAAAATTAAAAAGGTACCAAGTTTTGTAACTATATGATAATCCATGTAGAAGTTGTTGCCCCTGAAATGTTATTTTTGGCTTATTAATATTAAAATTGTGCATAAGCTTGAAAACTATAAGCTTTATGAATAGACATGTTTATTAGAATATTGTAGGTATTGATATGACAATCATTTTGATATATGGTTCAAGGTCATATGTTGAAAGGTCAAGGCCATAGTTGCATACGTGTACTAAAATTGTTAATTATCTGAAAACTATTATATTTTTGTATAGGCATGTAAATTAGAATATTGTAGGTATTGATATGACAATCATTTTGATATATGGTTCAAGGTCATATTTTGAAAGGTCAAGATCATTGCTGCATACGTGTACTAAAATTGTTGATTATGTAGAAAACTATTATCTTTTTGTATAGGCATTGTATATTAGAATATTGTAGGTATTGATATGACAATTATTTTGATATATGGGTCAAGATCATATGTTGAAAGGTCAAGGTCATTGCTGCATACGTGTACTAAAATTGTTAATTATCAAGAAAACTATTATCTTTTTGTATAGGCATGTATATTAGAATATTGTCGGTATTGATATGACAATCATTTTGATATATGGGTCAAGGTCATATGTTGAGAGGTCAAGGTCATAGCTGCAAACGTGTACTTAAATTGTTAATTATCTTGAAAACTATTATCTTTTTGTATAGGGATGCATATTAGAATATTGTAGGTATTGATATGACAATCATTTTGATATATGGGTCAAGGTCATATGTTGAAAGTTCAGAGTCTTATCTGTAGAAGAAGACTGAAATTGTTAATTATCTTGAAAACTATGAACCTATTTTAATAGGCATGTATATTAAAATGTTGTAAGTATTGATATGACGATCATTTTGATATATGGCTCAAGGTCATGTGCTCAAAGGTCAAGGTCAAAAGTGTAGAAGAAGACTTAAATTGTAAAATTATCTTGAAAACTATTAACTTTTTGTACAAGCATGTATATTAGAATATTGTAATTATTGATATTACAACTATTTTGATATAAGGTTCAAGTTCAAATGTTCAAAGCTCGAAATCATTATTTGGAAATTATTCATTGTACTCTTTAAATTATGCATATAAGCTATTTATAAATGAAATGTTACAAGATATTTCTGATTATTTATTGCCGGATTTCCAAATTTGAGGAATTTTGTAAAGTTTTTGTAATCGAGTTCTTTGCAAGTCTTTTGTTTAATAAGTTTTATTTATTTATTTTATTTATTTGTTTATTTACTTACTTATTTTTTGTTTATTTATTTTTTTTTATTTATTTATTTATTATTTATTCATTTTTTGTTTGTTTGTTTGTTTATTTATTTATTATCTATTTATTTATTTATTCTATTTTTTTAAAAATATTTTTTAATTTATTCAAAAGTTTTTATTATTTTTTTTTTAATTTATGTTTTTTTTGTTATTTATTTTTTTTCGAGGAGAGGTACAAAACAAATAAAATATCTTACCTTGATTCTAAATCAAATCTGAACCTTTCAGTTTCTGTAATTTATTTCTTTTATATTGGATTTAAGTTGTGTATTGCAGTATAGCTTTATGGATAGTGTTAATATCGTGTGAATTAGCCCTACTTTAAAACGGATATTCACAAGACGATAGAATTAAAGCTGTGAAAATCTAGCAATCATATAGTAATCCGAATTAAAAGATTAAAATAATAAAGGGAATTAAATCTTTGATAAAAAGTTAATATTTGACCTATTAAATATTTGTCGGTTCATTAATCGGTTTGTATTAAACATTTTTAAAATAATGTATTACCATTTTAATACAAAGTTGCGGTCATGTAATATGTCATAAGAGGTTAAAATAGCCGCGTTAGAGGACAAATAAAAGTAACTAAATCATTAAATTAATTGTCAATGTTTTAAATTTTTTACAAAACAATATAATCCAAATGTAATAGCCACGTGCTACAATCCAATTATATCGTTTAAATACAAAATTTAAAAGGAGCGTATGACAACATTGTCCATAGGTCTTTCTTTTTAATATCAGTTTTTTAAAAAATCATTTTTGATTTCACCCCTTTTGTATATATTATTTTAATATTTAACTTGTTTTTATTTATTCATGTATTTATTTAATTATTATAATTTTTATTCAAAGTTGATTTCAATAATTTTCACAACCTTAAATTATTACTGTTTTTTAGACAGCATGCGAAATAATGGAGACCATGTGACTTTAGGTCATCAGGTTGGTAAAGTTTAAAGAAGCTTCAAGTCTTTTATATATTTATGCTTATATTCTTACAAGAATTCAAGAAATTGTTCAGATCGTGATCCCGAATTTACACTTTTTGAGACCATCAGGCTTATATCTCTGACACCAACTTTTAAAGGCCAAGGTCAAAGGTTTAGATCTAGCTTATTTCATAACTGGGTGTAAAAGATATTGTTATCGTATTTTGAATAGTTTATAATTTTAAAATAATCAAATTCGGTAGGTACATCTTTAAGCTTTTTAATTTCAATAATGAAAGAATTCACCACCACCAACCACTTAAGTTACAATACTGCATGCATAAAAAATTTTAATACAATTGGAACAATTTTACAAGAATATTTGGACTTTAGAACTAATTCAGACTAATTGATGAAAAAAAAATGCAAACGTCTCCTAAAGTAGTGTACCCGAATGCAGTTCTAATACAATGCTGTGTTTAAAGAGGGATAACTCTGCGAAAAATGTTTACCTTTTTTTGGGTAGAATAGTAATCACCAATGTTTCCGTTTCTTGACGAGACACGTTATATTTTTCGTATGATGCATGAGAATTCAAATGTTTTTTTATCTGTACTGTGCTAGTGGTCACTTATGGCGTCCTTTAGGGTCATGGCCCCGGTTTCACAATCATTCATTCAACTTAGTGTATACTCAACTTAAATTCGAGAATATTTTAATGTCGATTTTAAAACATTACACATTTAAAATTGAATATCAAATGTTATATCTAAATTATTTAGTGTAGACTTGTTGAACAAAACAAAATATTGTCTCATAAAACTTTAAATTTTTGAAAATAATGACGAGAGAAAAATGGGAATATTTGAGTTGAGTGTACACTCAGCTGAGTGGATGATTGTGAAACTGGGACCAGGACTACAAATACATATACATGTATATCGAAATATACTACTATATGAAAAATCACGCTGTCGTTAGTCTTGATTTTGAAACAAGATTGTATAGAGAAGACCACCGATCTCCGGCAGGTAAAATGACAAAAATTTACATACTAACAGCTGTCCGAGTGTTATTTAAACATAATCGAAGAGATACAATGCCATAGGTAAACGAAGAGATACAATACCATAGGTAAACGAAGAAATACAATGCCATAGGTAAACGAAGAGATACAATGCCATAGATAAACGAAGAGATACAATGCCATAGGTAAACAAAGACATAAAATGCCATAGGTAAACGAAGAGATACAATGCCATAGGTAAACGAAGAGATACAATGCAAAAGGTAAACAAAGAGATACAATGCCATAGGTAAACGAAGAGATACAATGCCATAGGTAAACGAAGAGTTACAAAACCATAGGTAAACGAAGACATACCATAGGTAAACGAAGAGATATAATGCCATAGGTAAACGAAGAAATACAATGCCATAGGTAAACGAAGAGATACAATGCCATAGGTAAATGAAGAGATACAATGCCATGTGTCAACAAAGAGATACAATGCAATAGGTAAACGAAGAGATACAATACCATAGGTAAACGAAGAAATACAATGCCATAGGTAAACGAAGAGATACAATGCCATAGGTAAACGAAGAGATACAATGCCATAGGTAAACGAAGAGATACAATACCATAGGTAAACGAAGAGATACAATACCATAGGTAAACAGATACAATACCATAGGTAAACGAAGAGATACAATACCATAGGTAAACGAAGAGATACAATGCCATAGGTAAACGAAGAGATACAATGCCATAGGGAAAACGAAGAGATACAATGCAATAGGAAAACGATACAATGCCATAGATAAGACGATACAATGACATAAGTAAGACGATACAATGCCATAGGTAAGACGATACAATGCCATAGATAAGACGATACAATGTCATAGGTAAGACGATACAATGTCATAGGTAAGACGATACAATGCCATAGGGTAAACGAAGAGATTCAATGCCATAGGTAAACGAAGAGATACAATACCATAGGTAAACGAAGAGATACAATACCATAGGTAAACGAAGAGATACAATGCCATAGGTAAACGAAGAGATACAATGCCATAGGGAAAATGAAGAGATACAATGACATAGGTAAGACGATACAATGCCATAAATAAGACGATACAATACCATAGATAAGACGATACAATGCCATAGATAAGACGATACAATGCCATAGATAAGACGATACAATGCCATAGATAAGACGATACAATGTCATAGGTAAGACGATACAATGCCATAGGTAAGACGATACAATACCATAGGTAAGACGATACAATGCCATAGGTAAGACGATACAATGTCATAGGTAAGACGATACAATGTCATAGGTAAGACGATACAATGTCATAGATAAGACGATACAATGCCATAGGTAAGACGATACAATGCCAGAGGTAAGACGATACAATGCCATAGATAAGACGATACAATGCCATAGATAAGACGATACAATGACATAGGTAAGACGATACAATGCCATAGGTAAGACGATACAATGCCAGAGGTAAGACGATACAATACCATAGGTAAGACGATACAATGTCATAGGTAAGACGATACAATGCCATAGGTAAGACGATACAATGTCATAGGTAAGACGATACAATGCCATAGGTAAGACGATACAATGCCAGAGGTAAGACGATACAATGCCATAGGTAAGACGATACAATACCATAGGTAAGACGATACAATGCCATAGGTAAGACGATACAATACCATAGGGTAAACGAAGAGATTCAATGCAATAGGAAAACGATACAATGTCATAGGTAAGACGATACAATGCCATAGGTAAACGAAGAGATACAATGCCATAGGAAAACGATACAATGCCATAGGTAAGACGATGCAATGCCATAGATAAGACGATACAATGTCATAGGTAAGACGATACAATGCCATAGGTAAGACGATACAATACCATAGGTAAGACGATAAAATACCATAGGTAAGACGATACAATACCATAGGTAAGACGATACAATGTCATAGGTAACACGATACAATACCATAGGTAAGATGATAGAATACCATAGGTAAGACGATACAATACCATAGGTAAGACGATACAATGCCATAGGGTAAACGAAGAGATTCAATGCAATAGGAAAACGATACAATGTCATAGGTAAGACGATACAATGCCATAGGTAAACGAAGAGATACAATGCCATAGGAAAACGATACAATGCCATAGGTAAGACGATGCAATGCCATAGATAAGACGATACAATGCCATAGGTAAGACGATACAATACCATAGGTAAGACGATACAATGTCATAGGTAACACGATACAATACCATAGGTAAGATGATACAATACCATAGGTAAGACGATACAATACCATAGGTAAGACGATACAATGCCATAGGTAAGACGATACAATGCCATAGGGTAAACGAAGAGATTCAATGCAATAGGAAAACGATACAATGTCATAGGTAAGACGATACAATGCCATAGGTAAACGAAGAGATACAATGCCATAGGAAAACGATACAATGCCATAGGTAAGACGATGCAATGCCATAGATAAGACGATACAATGCCATAGGTAAGACGATACAATGCCATAGGTAAGACGATACAATACCATAGGTAAGACGATACAATACCATAGGTAAGACGATACAATACCATAGGTAAGACGATACAATGTCATAGGTAAGACGATACAATACCATAGGTAAGATGATACAATACCATAGGTAAGACGATACAATACCATAGGTAAGACGATACAATACCATAGGTAAGACGATACAAAATACCATAGGTAAGATGATACAATACCATAGGTAACACGATACAATACCATAGGTAAGATGATACAATACCATAGGTAACACGATACAATACCATAGGTAAGATGATACAATACCATAGGTAACACGATACAATACCATAGGTAAGATGATACAATACCATAGGTAAGATGATACAATACCATAGGTAACACGATACAATACCATAAGTAAGACGATACAATACCATAGGTAACACGATACAATACCATAGGTAAGATGATACAATACCATAGGTAAGACGATACAATACCATAGGTAAGACGATACAATACCATAGGTAAGATGATACAATGCCATAGGTAAGATGATTTTCACAGACTTTATCTATATTTCAGTTGATACATTTATTTGTTGCAAGTTTTATTGTTAGGTACCTTGTCTCCATCCTCTTTTTTTTTCTTTCTAAAAATGCTTGATTAAACAGATAAAAACTATGTATTTTTAACTACAAAACGAAATAAGAATAATATATATTTTATTGTCTTTAAATATTGTATCGCAATGTATGTTTAATAATACACTGATTATTTCTGTTCTTAAAAATACATGTATACAATTAAAATAAACTGACAAAACACATTGTTTTCAGAAAGCACATGTTTAGAAATAAACTTTATATACAGTTTAATGACTTTTTAACATCTTACTTGTACAAACGATTAGCAAGTTCTTTCTTGTTAAAAACTGTTTAAAGAACAGTATGTGAAAGAATATGGGAGAATGTATCACAATTTCCCTGATCCTGACTGACTTTGTGACACGTTAAATTTTTTTTTTTTCATTTTCCAAACCATCTTTTATAAAAAAAAAATATCATTAATTAGATATGATTCAGTTGAAAAGAGATTATACAAATTGAAACCATTCCTTTTACTATATTTATAACAACATTTGAAATGAGTTTTTGATTGATCCTTATTAAATTGATGACGATATATGCATATACAAGTAGATATTTAAAATATTTATGTTACAATGACAACTATTTACACCATGTAATGATTGTTTTACACTAACAAAAGAACAAAAGACGGGTTATTTTGAGTACGAATATTTCACAAACCATCAAATCTTCTGTAGTTTATACAAAGGCTAAAAGTCCATTCGAGTTCCTCTGCAACAAAGTGGAAACAACTGACCTACGTCAAGCCAACGAAAAAAATCCTTATTCAACTAAACTCCTGAAATTTCGAATGTCTCTGTCAATTTACATATCAACAATACCTATCTTAAATATATTTCAATAATAAAAATTATACGGCAGTGAAATTGAGGAAAATTACACGTGAAAACACATTGGTTAAACCAATACAAACTTAAACAAAAATGTTGGCGGAAGTACTTGTTAAAAACAAAACATTTTTACAAAATCATATTACAATCACTTTGACCTTGACATGATGATAACAAATGAAGTTTATTGTGAAGTTGTTGTATAAGCAAAGGGTCTGCGCTCTCAATGACATTTCGAAGCTGAAATTAAAAAATAATATTTATAAAACACACATTTGATATGAGGAATATCTAATGTTAATGAATGTCACACACAAAGAAATCCTTTACTTATATTCTGTAAATAAATTCAGAGACACATAGCCTTACGTTTAGACATTTTTGTAAACAAGTGCAAACTGGGCCATATACATTATCTCTGCGTTTTCCATGTTGAATTCGATTTATTAAAGTATACAACAATTTAATTTTTCCATTTCGTCATAAAAAGCATATTACAACCATTATTAATGTAAAAATCAATGTTTTTAATGAATCATTCAAATAGTTTGCTAATACATTACTGCAAGTCTGATACGGGATCAAAATGTTGCCATTTTATATCAACAAGTGGGGAAAAAATCATCTTTACTTTGTTTAGTTGTTTTTCTGCTTTTCGTTTTTTTCTAAATTTATTATTATTATTATTATTATTATTACAAATTCTGCATAAATAATTTTAACAAGAAAGTTCTTGGTAATTTTATCAAACCCGACAAAATATGTTTCATGAAAAATAAAAAACGGAAAACGAAGTAAATGCAAACCTGATACGGATCTGTGTTTAAGTCATAAAAACTTTTGAATTCTTCCCCAAACTCGCAGTATAATATGTCACGTGATCTATTTACAGTTCTTACACATTTATATGTGGACAACAGAATATTTATACAAATACACATGGGATCATCTGAAAAATTAAATTAAACAGTAAAATTGCGGTTTATATTTAAATTGAATTTTGAAAAAGAACAAAATTATTAAAAAATACTATTGATTAAAATCAAACACAAACATACAGGTCCACGTTTCCTAAGCACAATTACAACCTAGTTTATCTCCTGTACTTTATACTAGTTGTATCATTTACTTGTATTTTTAAATGCTGAGATTTTGTTGCCAGTTACACTAGCTACAAAATCATAATTTTTATTCATTCATATTAAACCATTTATGCCGACTTGAACACAGCATCTTTATTTGCAATTGAATATGCGTGTACGTTAGATATTAAGCAATAAACTTAAGAATAAATGTATACTATTATAATATCATATTAATTTATCAAGTTTTAAATATTTTAGCAAAATGTGAAGTATTAAAAATGTTACAAATTTTAACTATGAAAAGATAAATTTATAAATTATGTACATGCATACAACGAAAAAGTTAAAAGCATATCATTGCGAAGAAAGAAAAAAACTGGGCAAAATTATTTCTAAATACGTGATTTAGTTTAAGGATGTTTAAAACTTACGAGTCCAAAAAGGCGGTGTAAGCCATGTATTGCTGTCAACAAGATGACATATAAGAATATCACTCTTACATAGAGGATGGAACCTTCGCATTAACTTCTCTCCCGGTCTTAAATTCCAAAAGCAGGCTGAAAAATATTATAGAAGTATAAAAATGCAAAGTAATGATAAATATTAGGTACTACTGTGACTGAGAACTCCTCTGAAAGTTAATAGATCGATGCTGATAACATTGCTCAAAAATATTTCTATGCCATCAGAGATTAACCAAACGCACACTTTTAGAACAGAATTTAAATCTCGCCACTATAGAAAACACTTAATATAATAAATGAAATATATGCCGACTATGGTTTGAATCAAATATATATTTAGGTGAGATAACTGGTCCCATTAACCGTGTTTAACAATTCGAAGCTCAATAATAATGATAATAATAATAAGCGTAAGCGCGTTATGTACTTTTCCTGCAAATCTATGGCAGCTACAGGACCATAATTATCATAAGGATTTCAATACCTAATTTTATATAAAATTGTTACCTATGTATTTTTAAAAAATTATCTTTTAATAGGAATAAGTTTTATTAAAATATACCGTATAATGTGTGGTATTTGAACGGCATAAGATTAACAGAATGTATCTTTAGTCAATTCTGCAATCTTGTACCTAAACCACAATGATTGTTCTATATTACTCAAAGCTTTCGTTCATTTATATTCTTAACTTTTCATATAATATAAGAAATATTGTAACATTTACGTACGATCGGTTAAGTGATTTTTCAAATCCACATTTTCACTGTAATGTTTTGGTTTCAAACATACATTCTTAGAGACTGCTACATGATTTCGCGCATTTTTATTTCTTCTTAATCTAGTCCTTTTGTACTCAAAACGTTTTCTGAAAAATAAATTGATGCAAAAAACAAAGCATAAAAATCTGATTAGGCAGTTTAAAACATCCTGCAGATTAACTGTCACCGCATCGAACAAGTCAATGTGACAATCATTTAGTGCGTATAGATTCTGTGTAAATCATTTATCAACTATTGCAACTTATGAAAGATACGATGTAATTTTTGTTCTAGCACTCTCTCCTGTTAAAGTATTTAAAAAAAGAATAAATGACAATAAAAAAACATCTGCCATGAAAGAAAGTACGTTTATCAAGTACATGTACGTAGAAAAGAAAGGATTTTGATCTGTAGTAAAACTTTAAGTTAAACTTTCTTTCTAAATAAAACAATTCAAACATCTACATCAGGGATTTTAACAAACCGATACATCGCCTTATGTTATTTGAAATTGTGTAACTGTAGGCCGTTTACACACACACACACACACACACACACACACACACACACACATATATATATATATATATATATAGTTCAAATCTTTATTGGGGGGACATCTTTGTTGTTTTACTCCGTATTTTAACTTAAATTAAATACATGTTTTTGCATTACATTGAAAATATTTTATCCGGTTTTTTAACAGAACCACAAAAGCAATACAGTCATGCCTAACAAAACATCCCGGAACAGACTGCCCCGTTACATGTGAAAAAGTATTGACCAGGCGTACAACGTCATCTTACCCTTATTCAAGGATCATCAAATGATCATCATTATATGTTCTTTCGTAGAGAAGAGTTATAAATGCTAGACATAAGATGTCCATTAACAAAGGTTAAGTTATATACAGTTTTAATTTTTTATGTTAACCCCTTCCATTCAAAAAGAAACGCAGAAGCACCTTTATTATCATGCACAAACACACGATTTCAGTCAGAGAAGACTGGATCTTTTATCACAAATCAAAAACGGTTTTTGCAAGCCTCTGTTAGCTTCCTGGACGTTTCAAGAACTAAACGACAGACTATGTTAAAACAACTTTGTTTGTGAAATTCTTAGTTCTTTCAGATTCTTAACGTTTAAAAGGTCGTAATGTCGATAATAACTCAATAACCATTAATATAAAAACTCGCAAAAAGGAGATCAGATATTTAATTTGTTATAATATCAATGTTACCTATAGTTTCCTAGGTCAAACAAAATAATAAAGACATAGACCTGTTAAACATATTAATTGTTCCTTTATACTAATATATAAACATATAATTCTCAGTACATGATTTTTTTTTGGATGAGAAGGGATTTGTCGTTTTCACAATCCGTTTTCTTAAACCGCATGTAAAAAAATAATAATGATAATAATGTTAATGTGCAAATGGCCAAAGTAAATGGAAAAAATCTCACCTTCGTTGATTTCTGCGATCTTTCACACAATCGCAATTATCCTCTTGGTCCAACCTGTCAGGAACAAAGTTGTTAGTCATTACATGTTTAAACTGTTGGATATATCGTTTCATTGTATATACAACATCATGATATTTTGGTATTAACCTTCCTATCTTATAATTATGGTTCCTTATAAAATTTGCGTCCATTTTATTTCTGTGTCGGCATGTTGTTGTCCCATTCCTAAAACTTATACAATCCCTGTCCATATGGTTGATATCTGCAAGCACACAATAGACAATGTTTACAGTCGTTTTGTATAATTCCGATATCGCATAATGAAGAGCGAGTAACCTTTTAAAAACAGGTTTGGTACGTTACACGTTAATTTGTTAAATAATCATTGGATATCTAAATGAATACTATTTTGTGAAGAAATTATTCACCTTTTCTATTTGCCTGTATAGCAACGGACTATATAAGGTTCAGTAATGACCTTTTCCTCGGGATCAGTTCTCATAAAGTGTTGTCTGGAGAAGAGTGAGTGGTCACTGAAGCTGCCCAGACAACACTATAGGAGCAGAGAGAACAGGTATCTCGTAAAATGTCCATAAAATATTATCGATCAATCAATAAGCAGCTCTTACAGATGAATTACATGTACTTTTTGCCTGGTTTGGTTTTTTGCTCGCTACTTTGATACTTCTGACTAGCTTAAGTAGGGTGTCAGTCTTATTATGCCAAGATAATGTCCGTAGGACTCAATTTTGATTCTCAATTGCAGTAGCTGTTATTTATTCACAGAATATTTCTTCAGAATATAGGTTGCCACCAACCTACAAAGGCAACATTCTGCTTACTGACTACTGAAACGGTATAGAACTGTGTAAAACTTTATTTAAAAAGAATAAAATCCACCTGAAAAGTGGTCAAAGTTCTATTAAAGAACTCAATCAAGTACACTTTCCAAAAAAGCTTATACAAAAAAAAAGAAAAAAATTAATTATTTTTTCTACTTAACATAATAATCATAAACCAACAAACAGATAAATATTGGTTTTAGGGAATTTTTTAAAATTAACTTCGATCTTGAAATATTTCAACAATTAACTCATTAAATGTTCGAACTATTTGGGTTTTTTGACTTTTTAAAGTGTTTAAATTATTTTGATTTTTCCCTTTGATTAAAGCTGCAATAGGTTTACCAAATTTCTGAATTTTTTTTTATCTTCTAAAAATATATTTTTTAAAAGTAGATATCTTCTAACCACGATCCGTGACAATCATATTTCTAAAATTTCATTTCTTTTAGCTGTAAATAAACGGAATCCTCTGACCGGTTGGTCAGTGTTCTACGATGGTAATTATGAGCTTGGAGCATGCGCACGGATGTATGGAAAAGCCTAAAATCGAGAGTGAAACATGACAGATTGCATCAATTGTCCTTCATAAATATCCAGATGTATTTGAAATGGCGTTATTTTTGCCTAACTAAGTCACAAATGACAAATTCAAGAAGTTCTGTGTTTAATTTATCGTATTTCAACATTTTGAAAGTTGTGTTTAAATGACCCGGGTTTTGATGACGTAACCATGTTCTAATATTAGATCCCAAATGCTGCATCTCGCTGGGTAAATACTGTAATTTCTGTATATATTCGAGTTTTTATCGTTGAACCAAATGTAACATTGTTCATTAGGAACATCATTTATTAGATTAGCACCGTTTTATTTTTTTCTTTGGAAAACTTAATGCAGCTTTAAGTGTTTGTATTATGTGGATTCTCTACTTAATAAAGTGTTTGAATTATTTGAATTGTCGTCATATTAAAATTGTTCGAATAATTGGAATAGCCAATTTATGAAAGTGCTAGAATAATCTACCTGGTCGTTTCAATAGTATTAAACATGGATTTTTGGGTGCAATTTAATATTTTCGACATAAAAGTGTTTGAAAGATGAAGATTTTCGGCTTATATAATTACAATATTGACTTATTAAAGTGCTTAAATACTTGAGAAGGTCTTTTTTAAGGGTACGTCTGTTTTTAAATAATGTATTATTAATTAAACATGTAACATAATAAGCATGAAAGCAAATCGGGGTCAGTTATTTGAAATCGAACCTACGTCGGTTATTTCTGTTCCAGTAATTCATCCTTTTAATTGACCTCAAAGCTTTTCTGTCTTTATATCTCTTCAACTTTGGTCTCCTTTTTCTCAGATGTTTGCGAATTAATTTTAGATCCAAAATCATCTTCTTAAATTCTCTCATCATATCTGATAACGTACGTCTTTGTGTATCCCAATTTTTCGGATTTATAACGTTACTTACAGAACACGCTGTGTCATTGGAGGAAGCACATGGTGTGGATATAACTAAATTAAAAAGAAAAAAAATCAGTTCATATGTTAACAACTGTATCATTAATTAACACTAGTCTCTAACAAATAAGAGGGCAATTCGTTTACATATAAAACCAAATACCTCAATAGAAGAAATCTTTAGCAAACATTATAAATTTTCTATCCTAGCAGAAATGAACTTTTAAAATTCATAATAATAATCATTGTGATAATAATAATAATAATTATTTATTATTAATTATTATTATTATTATTATTATTACACCAAAAATGTCTATACCATAGTACAGTTTGGATAAAACTACAAACTTACAAAAGGGAGTAAAACAGAACGTACTTAGCGGCATCTGACCGGTAACAAAATCAGGCTGTATTAACACAAAAAAAAAATCATAACAATAAAAAGAAAAAGGCGATGATCATTAAATTAAATTTGAGATTATAAAAACATAATTTAAAAGATCCTGTCAGATATCAAAAAAATTTCTATACACCAAGAATTAACAAGAAGGATTTTTGCATGGCTAGTTTTTGTTTATTTTTGCTTCATGACAAAGTAGGAACTCGTTAAATTTTTTACCTGTATTGGACAGCTTATTCCTTTTTCTTTTACATTTGCATTTCTTATTGTAAGATTTTACTGGATAAGTTCCTTGATTAAAGTTTTTCTTTGGACATCTCAGCATGCCAAGCATTTTTCTTTTGCGTTTCCTTACACAGTAATATTTCTAAAATAATTGAATGTTTCAACACTATATTATTATTTTACAAGAAATAACCAAAAAATAAAGATTTTTTATCTACACACTGTTTTGCTTTTTTCATATTCAAAAATCTAATTACAAATTTCTTTTTTCTGGAAAAAATAAAGGGAGGCTTTTATTTATTTTTATTTTATTTATTTATTTATATATTTTTTATTTTTATTTTATTTTATTTTATTTTTTTTCTATTTTTATTCATTGGGAATCTGATGCGCTGCTTTTCTAGATGAAAGTAGTCAAGCCACTGGCAAACACGGATAAATTATTTATGATGCAAACGAAAAAATAAGATAAAGCCAAAAAAACATTACCATGGATAAAAACTCGGCTTACATAATGACATCTTTAACTGTACCTGTCCAGGTTGACAAGGTTCCTGATAGTCTGGTTTTGAACATTTACGAAGTGTCTGAACTTGTCTCGGATTATAGAACGATAAAGGTCGAATAAACCTGAATAGACCCTTGTGTTGTTTATGTTCATTTAATGGATTTCTGTAAAGAAAATAGAAAGTTTTCTAATATTGTACAAAATGACTTTAACTTCAGTTTGCACAAATGAATCAATAAAAAGCTTAAATATTGCTCATTACATATCATTATTATCAAGGAAATTGTCCAAAAACATCAATAATAATTATTATTTAGTGCTACTGATGACTTTTCGAGGGCACATCAAATTCAAATAGATATTTTTGTTACATACTTATATATATACGTTACAACATTTACTTTAATAAAATATTTGAACAACACAAATTATTGCTAACTTACTTATTTTACCTTCTTGTATTTGATAGCCCCGTGCTAGTTTAAAAATCATCTAAACTTTACATTCTTTTTTTGGAGAAAACATTTCATAAAGCTTCGTTTCTTCAATCAGTAAAAGTAACGGAGTTTAGGGTGAAATAGTTTAGTTCCATTCCACACGTTGCGTTATATACCAATCATGTATGGCAATTTGTTTGAACAAATTATTAACAAATTTCCGAAATGTGTACATCAATAACTAACATTTACGATTGATCATATGACATTCAATAATAAATAGGTGTTTTGTTAGATATTTCATGAAAACGTTGGTTTAATTGACTAAAATTTATACATACCCCGACTCTATTAAGATCGTGTCTTTCCACTGCGGAACAGTTGTGGTAAATCTAGATTCATCCCTAAAATTATCATATAAGAAATATATACTTACAAATGGATTTGTCGAGCAACGCTCTTGATAATTAAGCTTAATTTTAATTCATATATTGATTTAAGAGAATTCTACACTATTTAGAAACATTATTCTTAGGGGGCTGCTTTATTTTATTGCCATATTGTGGGTATAATTTTGCATATTTAGCAATGTTAATAATTTATGAAACCAACAATTTCAAGATCAGATTTCAACATCAGATGAGTAAAAAGTCAGAAAAAAGTAAATAATAGTTTATTTATTTATAAACCAACTGGGCATGTAGTAACAGGTGATATCAATATAAATGAGAACACTAAATTAAGATGTCTTCTTTCAAAAGGCCCTAAATATAGGGAGGCTTAACCTTTTACTTGGGGAGAGAATTTCAAAATTATTATGGATTCTGTTGAAGAGTATGCTAGACGTAGGGCTAAATTAGAAGACGTAAAGCTTGATACTTTATCCGACTGGATAAGGACAATTAGAAATTTTATCAAGTCAAGGATTGCCAAACTTAATGGGTCTATGGGAATTAAACCTTCTTAAGTGCCCAGGGACACTGAGATTTCTGCAATCCTTACTGACATACATAATAGGTATGTTGTTGTCCCAGCTGATAAAGCTTCTAACAACATTATTTTCGTTTGTAAGAAATTCTATGTTGAATGTCTTATTGAGGAGCTTGGTTTAGATATTATATCGGAGAATCCTACTTATACCAAAACTAATTTTACCAACGATGAAGTTCTTTCCAATCATATGGGTGTCCTTGAGTCTTTTGGCATCAATTTGAAACAGGAAGAACTTGACCTGCCTTACTAGTATTGATTCAAAAATCCGTACAAGGAAAGATATATAGCAGGTTTCTCTAAATGTACCACTAAATCATTATCAGTAATTCTAACACAAATTTTGACAGTCGTCAGTAAGGGCCTTCAGACTTATTCAGTCAAAGTTTATCTGGCATAAACCAAATGTTGATTCTTAAAAATTCTAAAGAACTACTTGACTATTTTGTTTCTAATACTCTATCTTCGGTAAAAAGTATAAAAACGTTTGATTTTTCTACCCTTTACACCACTATCCCTCATTCTAAATTGAAAGAACGCCTAAAACAAATCATGCACTTTTCATTTTTTTACAAAAACGGTAAATCAAGATATGAATATCTAGTGCTCAACAGGGATTCTGGTTATTTTTTAAAAAACCATACAGACTGCAAACAAAAAAATACTGAAGATACCATCAACAAAAGGTTAGAGTTTTTGATAGACAACACATTTGTTGAGTTTGACAATAAAATCTTTCAACAAACAGTCGGTATAACAATTGGCACAAGCTGTGCACCTTCGCTTGCTAATTTGTTTCCTTATTCTTATGAATCAGAATTTGTACAGAACCTTCTCAAATTTGGAGAAAAGACATTCAATTATTCAACTACACATACAGATATATAGATTACTTTCTATCGCTAAATAATCCCAAATTTAAAGAATATAAGATTGCATCTATCCAAGTGAGCTTGAAATAAAAGACACGACATATTCTCCATGTTCTGCTTCATATTTGGACTTATACCTTAATTATGACACCCACAAAAGGTTACATCTTAAGCTATACGACAAACGTGATGATTTTAATTTTTCTGTTGTCAACTTTCCGTTTCTTTGCAGTAATATCCCTGCTTCTTCTGCATATGATGTATATGTTCCACAGTTTATACGGTACGGTAGAGCTTTTCCCACTATGGGGACTTTCTGCAACGAAGCAAATTGCTTTAAATTAAATTGTTGACGCAAGGAAATTGCAAGCTTAGGCTTATCAAGGCCCTTAAAAGTTTTATGGCGGTCATCACATTATTGTTGAAAAGTATGTAGTCACTGTATCCAAACTTATACTGGATATTTTTGACTTACCACAGTTCTTTGTTCCTTTCATTCTCAAAATTGACTTGCACGTGACGGGTGTAGCTAGCTAGACAGGAGGTGCTTACCCTTTCATAGCACTCGGCCTTACTTCCTTGATCGAAGTTCACGTGTAAAGCTAATTTTGCCAGTTTTCAAAGTTTTTACTTTGTTTTTAGGATTATGATATGGACAAGGACTGGTGTGTTTGTTTTATTTTATTATTATTAGTACAATAAACTTGTTGAGTCCAAATCTGGTTGTATGAAAATCTTTTGATAAAAAAAAATTAATCCACGGATACTTACACTTGTCCATCTCTGTATGCTTCGAGAAGTTGCAACATGGATCGTCCGTCCATATGGCTAGGTGTTTGAATTCCCGCCATGTCAAGAATAGTTGGTGCAAGGTCCACGTTTGTAACTATGTTTGAAATACTGAAAAATATACATTAAAACTGACATTATTTTGTTTCAATTTTATCAGTTTTCTAACAATTATTTTATTACGTTTATTTCTATACGATGATACAAGATACTTCTGTTTACCCAAGTTCTTTAACAACTTTCTAATTAACAAAACATTACAATACCGGTTTTGCCATTAATTTAACTAAAATACCTCTTTAATTTTGATGCACCATATGTGTACATTTCGAAAATTCATATCTCATCAGTGACACTAAGGGCCGAAAATTTCTCAGATAATCTCACCAATTGAAAATTAAGGGATTCGATGTTCCAAAATTATATAAATCCAAATCCAGCTTAGGAATGCTTTAAATGGAGGAACAAACCTTAGTTATAGATAAATTTCAAAAATAAAGATGACTGAAAATTTTGACACAAAGTTTTAATTATCAAAGAGGTTATCATAGTAACTTATTTATATTATTAGTCTAGTCGCCACAAAAATTTCTTAGATGGAATTTTTTAATGTAGGAAGTACATTAATTGACCATTGTTATTTAAAAAAACAAACCCCTAAATGATCTTTTTATGGTTATCCATTGTCATTTTAAGAGCTCATGATGATTATTATGTAACTATAACAAACATATGAAAGATGTTTCGAAATAACCCACAAATGATTTTTTTCTCTCACTATATTGATTTTCATTTCAAGAACACAATGAGAATTCTTATGTTACTATATCACTATATCAAAACAACGAACACTGCTTTAAAATAAGACGGCTTATTCTCTTTTTACGTTGGCAAGGGTTTTAATTATAATTGGTAAAAACATGTTTGATATTTTTTCTACAGATTCATCAAAACATTATTTAAAACCAATAGTCAATGGACGCTCTGACATGTTGTCTTAATTGCAATTATAAATGTTTTTGAAGCAAAGTTTTAAGAATTTAAAGCGTAAAGTTGAGTTAAGAACAGTTATGGTGTAAAAGTAGATCTTTAAAGTCCCAGTCAATAATGTTAAGGTGGACAGTTATTTTACCGTTGACAAAACAGAAGTGCTAGGGAAAAATCAGAGAACTTTAAAAAGAAAAAGGACAAACCATCTTACTTCCGAATGGGTGAATAGGATTTCTTATTCTTCATACATTACTGTTGACAAAACGGGTAAAAAATAATTTTTTTTTTTCAAAAAGAAAAAAGAGCAAAGCTTAAACTAACAGATTTCTGAATTGGATTTAAAGGCGATTACTTAGTTATAGATATAACATCAGGAACAAATATAATACTCACACGGATCTTTCAGATATCCCAGGTCCTCTAATATAAAGTGGTACTCTAATATCAAAATCATAGGGCAGTGTTTTACCTTTGGCTACCCCAAACTGACCAAGATGGTACCCATGGTCAGAGGTAAAAATCATATATGTATTATCTAGCTCATCTAATTCTATCAAAGTGTGATATACCTGCGAATACGATAAAATAAGACTTAACCATTCTTGTTGATCATAAATGAACTTGTATCAAGTACGTAACATCGAATGTATAGCCATAAATAATCTAATGATTTTGGCACATCGTAGTTTTTACCAAAAAAAAATTAGATAAAATTTTGGAGCTGAAAAAAAAAATATATATATACAAGTAAATAATCATTTTAGAGCAATTAAATCAAACCTGTAAATAAAAATTTAAAAGTTTCTGAACATGTCAAAGATTTATGTACCCTGAGCTGCTGTGTTTTATGTACTCTGGCAAGGTCATCAAATTTCCGTATGCGGAAAATGTCTTTGGGGGTAAAAAATATATGTTTAATCATGCTTTATCTGATACATACCTTTTCAACTAAATCGTCGACTGATTGAAGTGTCTGAAGTCTTTTAGTATGTAGCAAATCTGTAAATGTCTTTTCCTGTTCGGTCATTTTGTCCTTCAACTGGAGAAAATTATATTTGTCCATGTTAGGAGCATAATTCCAAGCTGGCGTTCTAAAATTTAAATATAAACTTTGTAGTTTTTATGTTCAAAGTTTGTTTACAGTCCGAATTTTATCATTTGTGGCTTTTAAATAGCATTATCAGTGACCATTTACGAAAAGAACAGGCTTATGAAGATACTTAACCGAAAATGGTTTTTCAGTGGATTATAATCCAAACCACTTTGTAAATATATAGCACAAATACCTGTTAAGTTTTGATGCGCCATATATGCACCTTTAGAAAAATCATTCCTCATCAGTGACACTAGGGGCAGAAAAGTTTGATAGATAAAAACATAAGCCAAAAATTATAAAATGATTCTATAATATCAATATCTGCAGTGTTTTTGGGTTCTCGGTGGTCAAGTGGTGCAATAACTCGCCTTAACTCTGATTGGTCCTAGTCTGAGAAATTTTGTCAGCTCATTTATTGAAGCTGTTGGTTTTCTTCGAACACTCCCGATCCGGTTTCCGCCACTAGCTCATAAATGACCGTCCCAATATCAGACCATCTTGACTAGAGCCCTAAAACCTATTGCTCAACTCTGCTAAACTCTTTTGCTATAACTCAGCTGATAGAAATCTCGTTTCGTAAGTAGAAGGGTGTTGGTTCAAAACTCGATTCGTTCTGACCCACGACTTGAAAGTGGGTAGTGATTATTCTTTTGCCAAGCACTAGGCCCTACGAAATGGAAGTCATGGTTCTTTCGGATGGGAACTTAAAACGAGGTCCCGTGACACGATAAAGAACCAGGCTGCGTATTGCCATCAGCGCATCGCAGAGGTAAATTTTCTATACTTTCGTTTATAGCTGGCGACGTCTCGATATAAGTGAAATATTCTTAACTTGGACGTTAAACACCTTTTTCTCAACTCAACGCCTTTGCTATGACAAGTATGCATAAAACATTAAAATGACAGCACTTAATTTTAATTGTAATCAGTACTGTACTTTAAGAGAATAGATTTTTATGACAGAAAATTGTTATAGTTGTTATAGTAATCTTATCGGATAGTGTTAGGTACCACCATCAGTTTTATAATAATTAGTATTATATCATTTTAAATAATTTTTAAATTTTATTATAATTCAATTCAAACACTTCTCAGGTTAACCAAACAAGGTCGGTTGGTTGGGTTTGTTGGTGGTTTTTTGGTCGGATCGTTCTTAAGTTGGTTAGTTGTTTATTTTAAAGTGTTAGGGCGATTGGTTTTTGTTTTGTTGGTTGATTGGTGGTTGGTTGGTTTGGTTGGTCGGCAGGTGGGTGGGTCGGTTGGGTTAGTTGGTTGGTTGTTTGTTTAATGGTCGGATTGGTGGGTTGGTTTGGTTGGCTGGCTGGTTGGGTTGGTTGGTTGGTGAGTTGGTTGTTATATTGTTAAACTTCGCATTAGCAATGTTTCATCTATTTGCGAAGAGATTTGTGTTGTTTATCTCTTAGATTTCATCTTAAAAACAAGTTGGTAAACGCGTGAAATGTTTTGTACTACAACTCTCTTACGGCGACTGAACCGTGCTAGCTCCCCGAATCAGTATGCATCAGACAAACATACCACTCCCCAATCACAATATCCTGACACCGAAGGAAACAGTCGATACTTCGTCTTTTTATATGTCAGAAAGTAAATAATAAAGCTTACCATCCCCAGTTTTAGATGATTATTGTGTTGTTAACTATATCTTAAATATAAACGAATGTCATGTGCGTTACAGAGCAATCAGAACATGCATAATAACACACGCTAAAACATAAAATAAGGGAGAAAACTCTTACTTACCTGTGGGAAGTATTGTTCATAAACATGTGTTGATATTGTGGCGCAGCGTCTTCAGGACCATGTGGAGCCGGGGTACTAAGTACCATTAACACCGGTCTGTAACAAGATAGGACGCCATAAATAAATAAATAAATAAATAAATAAGGAAATAAATAAATAAAATGATAAATAAATGAATGAAATAAAATAAATAAATAAATTAATGTAAATAAATAAAAACAAAATAAAATTTTTAAAAAATCTTTAAACTCAATCAATCTGATTTCAATTTTTTATTTCATTTCATTTCAATTCATCTCAATTTAAATTGAAAACAAAGATTTTGAGGATGAAGCTCATTGTTTATTTAAATACCGCATTACAGTGATATAAAAATAATAATAAAAATAATAATGTAAAAAAATGTTAAAAAAGTTCAAACAAAGCACTGATACAGGATTTGTTTTAATTTATCTTCAGAACAAACATCTTAAAGATCAATATATACATATATATATATATATATATATATATATATATATATATATATATATATATATATATATATATATATATATATATATAAAACGTACCCTCTTGAAATCAATCTTTTGCTGAGTTTAAGGAAGTTAACACTGTCATTTGCTATCAAATCTGTGAAATAATCTTCGTAGTAGTTGTCTCCCTTTTGTATCATCATACCATTAAAATTAACAGTATAATTGTAGAAGGCGGAATTCCTAACCAATCCAAGCCACTCCCTCCAACCGGCGGGTATATGTTTGCCATCGTATTGGTTAAGGTATTTACCAAAATAGCCTATAAATGCAAGATGTTTGATATAACTTTATAAAATACAGACATGGAAAAGGAGAGAAGTGAAATGTGTTTTACGGTTCATAAAAGATTTCAATTCAATGTGGCGGCCTGCACAAGGATGGTGGAGCAAACCTAAGTACACACACACACACACAAAAAAAAACAATGATCTAATGGCAATAAATTAAAAAAAAGCTTAATAAAAAAAAAACAAATAAACAAAAATTCATTATTAATCTGTAAGTTATCAATATGTTAGTTTTTTTTTCAATTTGTTGAAAATAAGGAAATATATTTATTTTTAGACCCGATTGTGAGAAATAATTAGACACACAGACTGGTAAAAAGTTAAAATATTATAGTTCCAGTGTATAAGTACACTAGTCATATGACAGCAAAAAGTTTTTGCCGATCAATGTTTCAGAACAGCTGCGAACATTTATAGCTATTTTATGACTGGGTGCATAAATCTGTCAAAATGAAAAATGATGAACAGCAGGTGGGCGTGGCCATAATGTTATATGGGGGCGTATGAAAATCCTACTCCATGGCTACTCGTTTTTATTTACCGGTTCTGTATCCTGCGTTGCTTAGATACGTAGCAAAACTTCGACTCTCCATTGTTTCTCTCCACTGGGATGAAGAACAGTTGATAGCATTTGTATAAACTTTATGGTTGTGGGCGTATAAACCTGTCAAAAATGAACTCCTTGATGGACAGCAGACGGGCGTGGTCACGAAGGAATTCCGGAAATGAACACCTCCATCTTGCATTATCCTCAATGTCTTGGGCATCGAGTTCATTGAACCTGTAAATATTAACCAAAATCATTTACTGAGAGTATATATATATATATATATATATATATATATATATATATATATATATATATATATATATATATATAGTCGTATTTTCATTTAACCACTCGGCGCATTTGCTGAGAAGAGAAGTCGAAAACGCTAAATTAGAAAAATACTGCATTCTAAGGTCGGGAAAACGAAATAATCTCCCTATAACGAAAAGGGAGAATTATAGGGAAAAATAAAGTCGCACGAAGTTGTCACCAATAAGTCATAGTAGTTTTTACATAGTAATTACAATATGTCGAAATTAAAAGTACACTTGTTGCTTTAAAACATCACTATTCCAGGTGGTTTTTGTTAATCACGGTTAACGAAAATTATACATTTTATAAGTGTGGACGTCTTCCAACTCCCAACCTACGTTATCATAGTCGTAATTAATATGATAATAATAATAAATTCGGTTAAATGGTCTTTGAAAGCACATCAATTTGATGTTTACCAATTTGGAAGGCAATGTTGATACACAATCTACATGCTCTCAATACTGAGCAAGAAATCCATGGAATTTTATGTACCGCTTACTTATTTTAATCAAGTTGATTAGATTTGCTGTATTAATGATGTATTATGTATCATTAAAATATCTTCCAACTTATACGGAGGCAGGTCAATTTTTTTATATTGCAGGAAACCAGACTTTCGGGATAAAAACACTGACATTAGGCAATAAGGCAAGCGAACTAACAGCCTTAATGCGGACTGAAAGAATGGACTTAGGTTAAATGTACCATATATACAATACGTAGTTGTCACCGATTTGGAAAACATTAGACCTTTCATTCGCGTAAGTATCATCTCATAAGAGAAGATGAATGTAAAATAAAGTTTTTGAAGTACTACACTTCATAAACCTCAATAAACCATTTGCCGGTTCAAAAAAAGAGGTGAATTATCAACTTTATATTTAATATTTATGGCAAACGAAATGAAAAGTACGGGCAATTTATTTATTTATTTATTTATTTATTTATTTATGTTTATAATTTCCTATAAATCTTTTCTATTGCGACCAAGTGAATTTGACAACAAGCTGTTCCAAAAGTAGTTTTTGTCTGGTTGACCGCATCAATTAATAAATATACCAAAAATAAAATATATATATAAATAAATAAATAAATAAATAAATAAATAAAACGAAGTCAAGACGCATAATTTAACAATTTTTTTTAAAATATTCTGACATTATCATTTGCATAACGTATTCCTGATCTTTCGAGAAAAAAGAATCCGAATAAATTTAAATTTGGTCCCACGTGATATGTTGAAATTCTTTATATTACATTTTAACAGAGTTGTAAACAAAAAATATATGATTCAATTTCATACCTAATGCTTCATCTTGGTCATCAGTCATGATCACGACGATGTTTGGTCTCCGATTTCTATCATGTAAGCGATTCCTTGAATCCGCTAAGTTCAACAATCCTATCACAAACATTAAAATGTGAATCAATTGTGCCATTGTTCATAACGCTGGTTTTTACGACGAAATGATGAAACTAACAACTAACACAAGATGTCTGAAAACATAAAAAAATATCAAGTTGTTATATTATTACTATATGCATTATGACAGCGGAAGTGATGTTGAGAAATGACGTATGATGCGGATGATATAATGCGTTATGACAGCGGTAGTGATGCTGAGAAATGACGTATGATGCAGATGATATAATGCGTTATGACAGCGTAAGTGATGTTGAGAAATGACGTATGATGCGGATGATATAATGCGTTATGACAGCGGAAGTTATGTTTAGAAGTGACGTATGATGCGAAAGATATAATTCGTTATGACAGCGGAAGTGATGTTGAGAAATGATGTATGATGCGGAAGATATAATGCAATATGACAGCGGAAGTGATGTTGAGAAATGGCGTATGATGCGGATGATATAATGCGTTATGACAGCGGAAGTGATGTTGAGGAATGACGTATGATGCGAAAGATATAATGCGTTATGACAGCGGAAGTGATGTTGAGAAATGACGTATGATGCAGAAGATATAATGCAATATGACAGTGGAAGTGATGTTGAGATATAATGCGATATAACAGTGGAAGTGATGTTGAAAAATGACGTATGATGCGGATGATATTTAACCATTGAACAGCATAGCTATGGCAGTTATTGGATTATAAATGACATAGCTTTGCCAGGCAAACTGAATAACGCGCGTTAGCGCGTTATGATTGGTTTGCCTGGCAAAGCTATGTCATTTATAATCCAATAACTGTCATAGCTGTGTTGTTCAATGGTTATATTTACATTATATTAATTATTGATTAATATTTTTGAATTTTTGTCAAATGAATTTGGATTTTCCCGCCTTCAACGAGGAGCGGGGTCAATTATTGGAACAGCGTAACAATGTAAGCAAAATATAATACATAATGAAAAAAAACACAGAACTCGCAAAAATTATGAAATATTTTATTAATTTTTAATTGTTTTGCACATTTTATTTAAAACACCAATAGAATCATTTTGATGGCAGTTTTACAAAAGTATATGTATATATATTAAAAAAAAGGAATTTCCTAAGGCGGATGACGAAAGAGTGAACAGTCTCGTAGATTAACACGAAAAATGATGTCTTTCTCTCTATGTCAGTTTTGGAAATTGAAAGTGCAGTGCGAGAAATTAGTTTGCGGAGAAGTCAGGAGTAAATTTATTGGACGACTGTAATGTTATCTGATTAGGAAAGTCATGGTTTCTGTCATTATTATTCGTGGAACTGACTGCATGGTGCGATCCAGATTGTGACCCAGTTTCGCGCGGTACAACAACAGCTGATTTAGTGTTTAAATTAATTGCGGGGTGAGTTAATATTGACAATGAGTTGCTAAGATGTTTTTTTCTGTTGTGTTGAGACAGTTCTGTTGTAAGATCGGAGAGAACCTTCACTTTTATGGTTTGACATAAACATTATATGCCGTGCTTCGTACCCCAGGTCATTCAAATGCTGAATGGCCGTCGCCCGCAAACAGTGAGGAGTGTATGTAGATTTAACTTTCGCAGCATGGCATATATCATATAAAAAACGAGCAAAGGTGCGTTTTGAAAGTAGCTTGGCCGTGAACCATATATCAGACTCTTGAGGACAAACCATGGCATTTCAATTATATTGATTGAACAGACTCTGGGCATTTTCGTCAGTTTTATCAATCAGCAGTTTTAACATTTTCACAGGGCAGTCGACTGTCTCAGTTGCATACATGTGTTCTTTTTGAACACCTGTCATTTTCGTCCGTAAAAGATAATCCCCCCCCTGAATTTTTTTTGTTGTATTTCGTGTTTTAGAGTGACATTTTCACCAGACTCGTCATTGTGAAACTCAGATGACTGAGGTTTTCACTGGTGGTGGAATTCCATACCTCGAGAAACAAAATTTATTGATAAGTGGTACCATACGCACTGTCTAAGTATTATGGGGGATATTGGGGCACTCTCAAGATAATTAGAAATTTTTTCTAAATCAGATTTTTCAATAATTTGTTTATGCTTCACTGGTTTATCTTGACCAGAACTAACCCGCTGTTTTAACAGACCATCTAAAATACCATTTGCAATTTTAAATTCCTTGTCTCTGACAATATCAATGTTTCTTTTAATATTTGCAAGTTGTCTGTTAATAGTTGCTCTAATGTTGAGCAGAGAATTCCTATGATACACACTATTGTCATCATTTTGATTTCTAGGCCTTGCTTCACAATAACATTTAGCAAGGTTTTCTGCAAGATCAGCAGGAGATATTATACATGTTCACACACGAACCATATGTTTCTTTGTTCCAATCTAAAAAAAACATAATGGGAATAATAAGAATTTCTTTTCAAAACAAACTTGATTTCAAAACAGTAATTTTATTTAAGTAAATTTAAGTAAATAAATAAACAAATAAATAAATAAATAGATAAATAAATAAAATTTAAAAATTTAGAAAAATTTGGGGAAAAAAAGAAAGATTTTTTTAATCTGTAAACATTTTTATACATTGTATTTTAGATTTTTATATCAGTTTCAGTAATTTTTGAGGAATGAATTTTTATTTTAATGAATGAACACTGATCAGTTATTATGTTTTATAATTATCAATACAGCATCCAAAATGTATGTGTTTATGACATAATCAGATAGAAAATGAAATGTAAACCTGGTAAAAATCACAGATAGAAAACGAAATGTAAACCTGGTAAAAATCACTGCTTCAAAAAATTTTGGATTCACAGACTGTTTACAGATGATTTGTTTTATCAGAACCACATAAAATATTTTATCTTTTAAAGGTAAACAATGGTTAAAGTGTACCTTGGAAGATGTTCATTCCCCAAGTGGTATTTTTTTTTTTTTTTTTTTTTTTTTTTTTTTTTTTTTGTAGCTGGAGCCTGTCTAGCATAAAAAAGCTCCTCCATTTCTCTCTCACTTATAGCCTTAAACCGCTTAGGGGGTTCCAATGCAGCAGGGGTCTCTGGGGCAGGTATATCCAAAACTGGTTGTTTCAATATTCTATCCAGCTCTTGCTTTTCCAAAGATGCAGATCCAATGCATACAACTTCTATACTATCCAAATCTAATGTTTTTAAAATTTCATCTTCACTTGAAGAAAGGTCTTCATAATCAGGAAGCTCAAGTTTAAAATTAATAAAATCAAGATCAGATAGTGCTTCAGAATCAGATGATTCCACCTCCATGACTTTAGCAACTGAAGCCATCATCAGACTGTGGCAACTGAAGCAGACGCCCCCCAGTGTGACTGCTTGATTTTATTATTATCATTTTTTAAATTCAATTTTGGATAATTTTAGTTGTAAATTTAATTTAATTCAAATTTTTAATTTTAATAAAGCATTTTATTTTCTCAGGTTTCTTGATGTTGTTTTGCTATGAAACTACTTAGAAAAGTAGTCCAGATAGTGAAATATTCATACGCACAGTGTAATGATCATGTGATCAATGTCAGTTATTGCCCCACATCTGCCACCTGTCTCAAACATGTTTATATAGTAAAGTTGCAAAGCAGATGTAAATATAATGCGTTATGACAGCGGAAGTGATGTTGAGAAATGACGTATGATGCGGATGATATAATGCGTTATGACAGCGGAAGTGATGTTGAGAATTTGCGTATGATGTGGAAGATATAATGCGATATGACAGCGGAAGTAATGTTGAGAAATGACGTATGATGCGAAAGATATAATGCGTTATGACAGCGGAAGTGATCTTGAGAAATGACGTATGATGCGGAAGATATAATGCGTTATGACAGCGGAAGTGATGTTGAGAAATGGCGTATGATGCGGAAGATATAGATACAAAGGGACGACAGTGCAACAAGCTTAAGGCTTTAAAACGAAGGGATGGCCATGCATAGGGGCTATATCCCTGTTGAATGAAAATAGGTAGAGTGCAGGAACGGTGCAATGGATTAAAGCGAAGAAATGATGCGAAATGCAGTGGTACGAAAAGGCAATGCTGCTGCATAGAAACGTTGAAATAAAGAGTTGATACGACTGAACGTGGTGCCACGGACAAAATTATTATTATTTTTACTTCTTTACTTTAGCAGTTCATATTATCTTTGTAACGTTGAAATAATGAAAGGTACACTATCCTTTTTCTTAACTATTTCATTGTAAATGAGAGAGAGAGAGAGAGAGAGAGAGAGAGAGAGAGAGAGAGAGAGAGAGAGAGCCAAATGCTTGATTTTAATAAAGGTCCCTAAACAAGAAAGTATTTAAAAGATATTTTGGGTTATCTGAACCAAAATAATCCTTTACTCTTTTCCACGATGCATTTATTAAAATATAATTACCATAACATCAAATGATATGTATACAGACAGAACAAAGATGGATATAAATGTCAGTAGGAAATTACTAGTAGGAAATGTTCGGAAAATATTCAATAAACGAGAACTGGGCAGGCTTGGCACGCAAAAGAACACTTACCTGCACATTGCCCTAAGCTTACAACAAAAATAAGAATTTCTGTCACTTCACCTATAGCTGGTCTATTTATGATAAATTGAAAAGATTTCCACCAAAAATGTTATTTAGTTTCTTTTAGGATTTTCAATCATACAGAGGATTTAAAAACATTATAAATTTATTTTATTCAATTGAAAAATCGCCGGAAACATCGCTGTTGTGATGACTGCACAGTGAATCTGCGTGACCGATATTCAAGATTTTCATCATTTAAAAGATTCATTTTTGTATATTTTGTATAATATAAGATAAAATAATTCAAATAAAATTAAAATCAAGCAGTCCAAAGATAGTTAAAGACGCATATCATATTTTACGTTTCCCCTTGTATAGAGGCTTCTCGTTATTGCTACCCAAAAAATCTTTATAAACTCTAATTTAAATCTTGAGATGTCATTTATTCTTTTCATTAAAAACAATTAAATTATTCGATACAGGTAAAAGCTCGAAAATATATGTAAAATAGTTAAAATCACAACCCTTTCCTATCACCATGCACTCAATCATTGTCGACATTTTTGTTTTGCCCTAAATTAGAGACTGGTCACATGATTTAAGTCGATACTAAAATCCGAATTGGCAAGGAATGAATACATCCGCGAAACGACGTATTGTATTGAATTAACATAGCAAAAAAACCAACGTGTTCCGATTTCGTTGAATTGAATTAACATCGCAAGTAAACAATGCGTTCCTATTTCATTGTAATGAATTAACCACGCAAGAAAAATACACATTCTGATTTCATTGTATTGAATTAACATCGCAAGCAAACGACACGTTTCTATTTCATTGTAATGAGTCAACATCGCAAGCAAACATCACGTTCTGATTTTATTGTATTGAAACCAAATCGCAATCAAACAACACGTTCTGATTTCATTGTAATTAGTCAAGATCGCAAGCAAACATCACGTTCTGATTTCATTGTATTGAAACCAAACCGCAATCAAGCATCATGTTCTGATTTCATTGTATTGAAACCAAATCGCAATCAACAGCACGGTCTGATTTCATTGTAATGAATCAAGATCGCAAGCAAAAAACACGTTCTGATTTCATTGTATTGAAACCAAATCGCAATCAAACAACACATAATGATCATTGTAATGAATCAACATCGCAAACAAGAAAAACGTTCTGATTTCATTGTATTCAAACCAAATCGCAATCAAGCATCACGTTACGATTTCATTGTAATGAATCAACATCGCAAACAAACAACACGTTCTGATTTCATTGTATTGAAACCAAATCACAATCAACGGCACGTTCTGATTTCATTGTAATGAATCAAGATCGCAAGCAAAAAACACGTTCTGATTTCATTGTATTGAAACCAAATCGCAATCAAACAACACGTTCTGATTTCATTGTATTGAAACCAATTCGCAAACAAGCATCACGTTCTGATTTCATTGTATTGGAACCAAATCGCAATCAAGCATCACGTTACGATTTCATTGTAATGAATCAACATCGCAAACAAACAACACGTTCTGATTTCATTGTATTGAAACCAAATCGCAATCAAACAACACGTTCCGATTTCATTGTAATGAATCAAAATGGCAATCAAACGACACGTTCTGATTTTATTGTAATGAATCAACATCGCAAACAAAAAACACGTTCTGATTCCATTGTATTGAAACAAATTCGCAATCAAGCATAACGTTCCGATTTCATTGTAATGAATCAACATCGCCAACAAATAAAACGTTCTGATTTCATTGTATGGCAACCAAATCACAATCAAACAACACGTTCTGATTTCATTGTAATGAATCAAGATCGCAAGCAAGCATCACGTTCTGATTTTATTGTATTGAAACCAAATCGCAATCAAACAACATGTTCTAATTTCATTGTATTGAAACCAAATCGCAATCAAGCATCACGTTCCGATTTTATTGTAATGAATCAACATCGCAAACAAAAAACACGTTCTGATTTCATTGTATTGTAACCAATTCCCAATCAAGCGTAACGTTCCGATTTCATTGTAATGAATCAACATCCTAAGCAAAAAAACGTTCTGATTTCATTTTATTGAAACCAAATCGCAATCAAGCATCACGTTCCGATTTCATTGTAATGAATCAACATCGCCAACAAATAACACGTTCTGATTTCATTGTATGGCAACCAAATCACAATCAAACAACACGTTCTGATTTCATTGTAATGAATCAAGATCGCAAGCAAGCATCACGTTCTGATTTTATTGTATTGAAACCAAATTGCAATCAAACAACATGTTCTGATTTCATTGTATTGAAACCAAATCGCAATCAAGCATCACGTTCCGATTTTATTGTAATGAATCAACATCGCAAACAAAAAACACGTTCTGATTTCATTGTATTGAAACCAATTCGCAATCAAGCATCACGTTCCGATTTCATTGTAATGAATCAACATCGCAAGGAAACATCACGTTCTGATTTCATTGTATTGAAACCAAACCGCAATCAAGCATCACGTTCCGATTTCATTGTAATGAATCAACATCGCAAGCAAACATCACGTTCTGATTTCATTGTATTGAAACAAAACCGCAATCAAGCATCACGTTCCGATTTCATTGAAATGAATCAACATCGCAAGCAAACATCACGTTCTGATTTCATTGTATTGAAACCAAACCGCAATCAAGCATCACGTTCCGATTTCATTGTAATGAATCAACATCGCAAGCAAAAACACGTTCTGATTTGATTGTATTGAAACCAAACCGCAATCAAGCATCACGTTCTGATTTCATCGTAATGAATCAACATCGCAAGCAAACATCACGTTCTGATTTCATTGTATTGAAACCAAACCGCAATCAAGCATCATGTTCCGATTTCATTGTAATGAATCAAGATCGCAAGCAAAAAACACGTTCTGATTTTATTGTATTGAAACCAATTCGCAATCAAGCATCACGTTCTGATTTCATTGTATTGAAACCAATTCGCAATCAAGCATCACGTTCTGATTTCATTGTATTGAAACCAATTCGCAATCAAGCATCACGTTCTGATTTCATTGTAATGAATCAACATCGCAAACAAACAACACGTTCCGATTTCATTGTATTGAAACCAATTCGCAGTCAAACAACACGTTCTGATTTCATTGTAATGAAGTAACATCGCAAGCAAATAATCTACATATTAACATTACAAATGTCATGAGTTAATGAACTGCACGCATTCCGTTATGTATCATTTAATGCAATTGTATAAATTGCATACAAAATAAAAAATATAATTTTCAATTTTTATATGTTTTTTTTAATTTTCAAATCATTTAAATCTAATTTTCTCCCCTAGAGAGAAAATCAAATCAAATCATGCTTCAATACAACAATATAATTGATAACTTAATTTTCGATATTTGCATTAGAAGCTATGACAAAGGCGTTTAAGATTTAGATGTTCTTAAGAATGAAGTTGCATCATTATCCTAAAACAAATTAAGTTTCCGAATCGTTCATTTGTTCCAATTAGTTTGAAAAAAAATTGCTGCTTGTTTCGAAAATCAGTATTGATATTTGAATTAAAGCTGAACGCATTTACAATTATGTGATTTGAATTCAAACAGTTTTAGATTAAGTCCTCAGCATTGCATAAAATAGATTTTTGAAAATAATAGCCACAACGAAATATTAGAATAAACATTTGCTCAAACTCTCTCTCTCTCTCTCTCTCTCTCTCTCTCTCTCTCTCTCTCTCTCTCTCTCTCTCTCAGTAAACTGCAATTTTTTCGTTCTTTTTTTCATCATAATTTTTTTTTATTTTAAGAAAAACAATTTTATTTTTAGTGAAAAAAATATGCTAAAGGTACCAATATTTTTTTTACCTGAAATGTCGTAAGACAGATGTACAGTTATAAACATCATCAGTAGACAGATTTAGATCCTTTTTCCGTCCAAATCCGCAGTGGGTCCGAGAGTTGTACTATTAATGGATTTATATGAGTGCTATCTTGCCTTTTGTCTTATTTATTTATTTATTTATCTTTTTAATTTTTTTATTTTAATTAATTAATTAATTTTTATTTTTATTAAGTTGTTTCAATTGACTTAGAACATATTTCTTTTTTATAACTTGCTTTATTTTATATCAATAAAAAAACACGTGTTCTTATAAATTGTTACAGTTCAAAGACCAAAAAAAAGTCAAATATATATACCGAACAATTAAAAAAAAACTTTATTCTACGTATTGTATACATTAAGACTATATCCAGTTGAAGCACAGCAAATTAATAGTAAAATATATTTACAAAGAGTAGATAATTAATTATTTCTGACATATAGTGTTGCTTGGTTAAATCACGGATTTATCATGTGAACAAAATTTATAAAGGGTCTTTAGTGGTCGTTCTTTCTAAAACCCGCGCTTACTGATGACAGTGCCTCAAAATGCCTAGGGTAGATCCTAGTATGGGAAAGTTTTGCGGTTTATTTTCCAAAGGTAGGTTTTTTATCCGGGTACTCCTGTTTTCTCCACCATCTCCGAACTGAACGCCTCGATATCACTAGTACTGAAAGAATCTTTAAATAGAGCGTTAAACACAATTGCTGAACACTATGGTGGCTTATTTCTGACATCGACATAATTTTAGTCGACATAAAACTATCTCAACATGTCGACTTAATATCTTGACAAGTCGAGATAATATGAAAAGTTGATGTAATAACACGACATGTCGCGATACTTATGTTGACCAGTCGTGGTATTTATCTTCATATCGCGAATTATTTTTTGTAACTTTTGTAACATAAGTATGGTGGCTTATTTCTGACTTCGACATAATTTTAGTCGGCATAAAATTATTTTGACATGTCGACTTAATATCTTGACATGTCAAGATAATATCATGGAAAGTTGTGTTACCAAAATAAAAAGTTTAGATAAATAACACGACATACCATGATACTTATGTTGACCAGTTGTGATAATTATCTCCATATCTTGACTTATTTTTAACGCGGCAAGTCGTGTTACTTATCTCAACTTTTTATTTTGGTATCACAACTTTTCATGATATTACCTCGACTTGTCAAGATATTAAGTCGACATGTTAAGATAATTTTATGTCGACTAAAATTATGTCGATGTCAGAAATAAGCCACCATACATAAGTATCGCGGCATATCGTGTTATTTATCTTAACTTTTTACTTTGGTATCACAACTTTCCACGATAATATCTTGACTTGTGAAGATAATACGTCGACATGTTGAGATAATTTTATGTCGACTAAAATTATGTCGATGTCAGAAATAAGCCACCATATATTTGTTTAATACCTATGGCTTATTTCTGACATCGACATAATTTTAGTCGACATAAAATTATCTCGACATGTCAACTTAATATCTTGACAAATCAAGATAATATCATGGAAAGTTGTGATACCAAAATAAAAAGTTAGGATAAATAACACGACATACCGCGATACTTGTGTTCGAAAGTTACAAAAAAATAAGTCGAGATATAAAGATAATTATCACGACTGGTCAAGATAAGTATCGCGACATGTCGTGTTATATATCTCAACTTTTTATTTTGGTATCACAACTTTCCATGATAATATCGTGACTTGTCAAGATATTAAGTCGACATGTCGAGATAATTTTATGTCGACTAAAATTATGTCGATGTCAGAAATAAGCCACCATAAATACCGTTGATTGATATTTGCAAAGAGAGCAAGATAATTGATTTTACGGGTAAGTCTAAGTACAAGTTTTTTGCATGCGTGAAATTCACATGTGTGTTTGGTTGTCGTAAAATAGAGCGAACCCAAAGCGTGGTAAGGTGCAAGCTGACCGAGCCAGTATGCCGCAGACAAGCACACCATTCCTCCAGTCAATTATCCTCACACTGGGACGAGAAAGTCGATAATCTATTCCCTAATGCCGAGCACTAAGTGTGGAAGCAATATATTAAAATTTAAAGTCTTATCTATGACTTTGTCGTGATTTGAAACCACCCCTACCTAATGCTGCAAGTAAAGACACATGTATTTTGTGTACGAAATATTTTGTCGTATATTAAGGAAAGCGATTTCCAATTACTTCCACTCAAACCTTATCATGCAACTACGCCTAGGATAAAAAGCTGTATTTTGTCATGTGATTTGACCATCATCAGCAGAAAAAGACATCAGCAGCAACGCAAATACAACAACAACAACGGCAATAATAATTATAATAATAATAAAGAGATGTGACTGTTAACAGAACAATAACAAAAGCCTCTTACCAAACAAAACGAGACTGTGAAAAGAACGACAGTTTAAAGACCCGGAAGTAGAAATAAATTAAAGGTTTCCAAACTCCGGATACCCACTGAAAATCCGATTATAGCCGATACGGTTTACGCCAATCAAAAAACTTGACAGCTATGATTACAAAATTATAATAAAAATAATAAAAAATATCAGATCCGGTTCAGACCAAAATATTCCTTGAAGCGCACACGCAATAGTGAGGGTTTAGTTGTTTGGCAGAAACAAGAGCCTTCGGGATACCACTGAAAGAACCGTATAATGTGACCAATTTGAACTGACTCTTTTCAAAAAAGAATTATGATTTCTTGATCAGTTGACCGGGCACAGTTGGGATTCAAACGTGCTTCTTTACTACAAGACTACTCTACCAACTCTTGTAATTTTTTGTGTTTTAAAAACTCGAGTTTATTTAATAAAATCATATAATGACATGACAGCTTCGATGATAATATTATTTCACAAGTCACATTTAAAAAATTATAAATGCATAAATAAAACAATTCTAAAAGCAGTTTACAATTCAATTATCGGTAAGAAAAAAGTCAGATATTCTTACCTTCCTGGAGCACCTGTTTTGGTCTCCAGTTCAATATTCACAATACCACCTGCTTTACTCTAGCAACGGGTTTTATCACTGCGCTTTAGTCTCTATGATAAACAATTTACTTGTCTCTATCATATAAAAAGTTTCCCTAGCAACCTGTCGAAAAAGTTTTTCCTAGCAACCAGCTGGTTCATTATTCGTAAGCCATATATGAAGTTAAAAGCAAAACCGTTGACCAAAAAAGAATTCGTCCCAAAATTATGAGTCAAGCGAAAACACTTTGGCAAGAGTGCAATATGCATGTATTTTATTATGAAATATGTAAATATCGCCCTAATTATTAAATTCATAAAATTAACACAACCACTTTAATCCAAATTATTTTTGGTAAAGAATTTTAAAAACCCATGTTTTCTTACGTAAAATGGATTATTTTTGGAATACTGCACCAAAAAAATTATGTTACCTATAATGAAGTGAGATCAAGGTATATTTTCTTCAAACAAATCGTTCAAAAAGACCTTTTCAACAGAAAATAAATTTCATATGTGTAACTGTATTATTATAGATACACACATGTAATTATTATTTTCTGTCTCCATGGGAGGTTTGTGTTTGTTTAATTTTGATATAACTTACAGATGAATTACATAACTGATGCAATTGTGGAATTCCCAGTATGTAAATATACATATATCTTCATCTTGTTACAGGACAAATGTTTACCTTGTTAATAGTGATGATGATATGAGAGAGAGAGAGAGAGAGAGAGAGAGAGAGAGAGAGAGAGAGAGAGAGAGAGAGAGAGAATTGATAATAAGTTCATAATAATTATGCATGTAATAATAATAATAATATAGTGATGATGATGATAATCATTAAAAGAGGAAAAAGAAGAAAAGAAAAAAGTTGGTAATGATGATGATGGTGATAATGATGATGAGGAGGAGAAGGAGAAGGAGGAGTTGGATTGTGATGATGTTGTTGTTTGATGATGATGATGATAATGATAATGATGATGATGAGGAGGAGGAGAAGGAGGAGGTAGATTGTGATGATGTTGTTGTTTGATGATGATGATGATGATGATGATGATCTTATTGCTTAATTAAACTACCATGTATATACTGTTAAGTGTCTTCCTACAAGTTCATATGCGTATATGCCTTTGACAACTTTTTTCATAAGAAATTTTCTATACGGAAATTCATCTTATCTGGATGTATTTTTAAAATATTTTGATATTTTTGTACCAACGACCCACCTGTTGATACCCTTAGGTTTCTTTCAAATAATACTATTATTTCTCATTGTAATCATTTGCATAATTGTCCAACTCTCTCTCTCTCTCTCTCTCTCTCTCTCTCTCTCTCTCTCTCTCTCTCTCTCTCTTACAGTCTCTTACACAAACACACACAGAGAGAGAGAGAGAGAGAGAGAGAGAGAGAGAGAGAGAGAGAGAGAGAGAGAGAGAGAGAGAGAGAGCACTTATGAAACTGTATCGCTAATACTTCACCTGTGAAAGAAACCAGCCAACGATGACAAAATTGTTTAGGCTCTAATCACACTCTAGAAAGCTTTTTTTTGAAAAAAAAAAAAAAAAAAAAACAAAAAAAAAAAAAAAGAACTGTGAGAACAGTTATTTCATTTTAAAAAGACCCCTGATTGGCCGAGTGGTTCAGGCGTTAGCCTCCAAACTTAAGACGTCTATCCGCTAAAGATTCGACCTTAAAAAAGTTTTCCCCATGTTGCAGGTCTTTACTGGTTGGCTCGGTACAAGTATCATGGACTCAGTTGTCTTCAATGTTTATCTGCAACATTTCGGGTAATCGCAAGTGTACTGGAACTCTAAAATTCATCTTAAGTCTAAAGGTCACCCTAAAGTTCATCATAAGTCTAAAGGTCACTCTAAAGTTCATCATAAGTCTTAAGGTCACTCTAAAGTTCACAATAATTCTAAAGGTCACTCTAAAGTTCATCATAAGTCTTAAGGTCACCCTAAAGTTCATCATAAGTCTAAAGGTCACTCTAAAGTTCATCATAAGTCTAAAGGTCACCCTAAAGTTCATCATAAGTGTAAAGGTCACCCTAAAGTTCATCATAAGTCTAAAGGTCACTCTAAAGTTCATCATAAGTCTTAAGGTCACTCTAAAGTTCATCATAAGTCTAAAGGTCACTCTAAAGTTCATCATAAGTCTAAAGGTCACTCTAAAGTTCATCATAAGTCTAAAGGTCACTCTAAAGTTCATCATAAGTCTAAAGGTCACTCTAAAGTTCATCATAAGTCTAAAGATCACTCTAAAGTTCATCATAAAGTCTTAAAGTCACTCTAAAGTTCACCATAAGTCTAAAGGTCACTCTAAAGTTCACCATATGTCTAAAGGTCACTCTAAAGTTCATCATAAGTCTAAAGGTCACTCTAAAGTTCGCCTAGTATTATTCAGGTCGGAAACACTTGCACACATACACAGCACACAAACTTATGCATAAATAAAATCTTAGACAAACCACTACCAGACGCGCTAGACTAGGAAGAACTTCCTTTCGTAACCCCTTACCATATTAAATTATATGTAAAATATACAACTAGAAAAAAAAATCAAAATTTGATACGGATTGATCCTGTCATTTCAAACTATTTTTTGGTCAAATTTATAATTTCATGTGATGGTATAAATGGACGTTCGATTTCCATGCATTTGAGCAATTTTATCACGGAAACGTTCAAATTGCTTTTATTCCTGAATCCATCATTATATACTTTTTATCGGTCAAATAAATTGCGATGTAAATTAAAATTATGGCGCAATGGAGTGGTTTAGTGAAGTACAGCGTCCCATTCAAGATTATTTAACTTATATTGAAAGGTTTAGTTGGTAGAGGAAACAGGAGTGTCTGGAAAAAAAAATTTTCGGCGAGTAGACTGAAAAACGATTTTCAATAAGATATGTTCGGATGGGACTTAAATCTAGGTAGCGAGCGGCGATGGTAATCTGCAAGCTCGCTTGTTAAACCACTTGGTCACTGCATAATAATATAACTTGAGACTAGAATCAATGAATATGTGACTAATCAACATTTGGATACATCCATGTGATATCTCTGTTTGTGCATATATTATAGATCTGCTTTGCGATTGAACACACTATACACTGACTATATTCATATCTTCGCCGAAATGTCTAAAATTTAATCTATGACAAATTCAAATATGTAAATGTAATATTTAATATTAAAATTTCTATATATATTTCTGAACTGCCTTGTACAAGTTTTGATGATGATGATGATAAGTTAATATATATTTAAAAGACGGCAGATAAACATGAGTACATGTATATTAGCGATACAAAAAATGTGTATATGTAAACAAGTATGTGTAATAGGAAAGGGAAAAAATGCAGCGGCTTAACCGGGACTCGAACCCGAGACCTTCCCAATACCAGTGGGACGCTTTACCGACTGAGATATACCCGGCCATCTATCAAGCCTGGTCCGCTACATTATTCTTTTTTTTTTTTTTTTTTTTTTTTTTTTTTTTTTTTTTTTTTTTTTTTTTTTTTTTTTTTTTTTTTATTCAACCACTTTGAATCGAAACTAGCAAGTTCTACCCTGGGAGCAACCTGTCGGTCGGCCACTTCCTAGAGTCGGACGAGCCCCAAATGTGACAGGAAAGGGATAAAATGCAGCGGCCAAACCGGGACTCGAACCTAGACCTTACCAATACCAGTGGGACCCTCTACCGACTGAGCTACCCGGTCACCTATCAAACCCGGTCCGGTACAAAAGTAACCGGGTAGAAACTAGTGATCGTCCAAATGAGAAGGGGGTGGGGACATTTAGATAAACAATCATGTAAATACATCTTATCGCAAAAAAAAAAAAAAATCACATGTTTCAAACTGTGTAAACGTGTAAAGGTGATTGTCCTATTGAAGGTGTGATTGTCCTATTGAAAATGAGAGAGTGGATGGGATGGAACAATATCAACCAAAATCTAGAGATTTATTAAAACAAATATTTTATCCCTACATTTAAAGTAAGATATAATGGAGTATGGTTACGTTATATGAGGATATATGAACTGTTATCACATAAAATGTTCGCATAGTACATATTTCAGAGAGAGAGAGAGAGAGAGAGAGAGAGAGAGAGAGAGAGAGAGAGAGAGAGAGAGAGAGAGAGAACAATTAATCAAACTTATAAAAACATAGGGCTAAATATTTTACCCCTACATTTGAAGGTAAGATATAACGGAGTATGGTTACGTTATATGAGGAAATATGAACTGTTATCACTCAAAATGTTCGCATAGTACATATTTCAGAGAGAGAGAGAGAGAGAGAGAGAGAGAGAGAGAGAGAGAGAGCAATTAATCAAACTTATTAAAACATAGGGCTAAATATTTTACCCCTACATTTGAAGGTAAGATATAATGGAGTATGGTTACGTTATATGAGGAAATATGAACTGTTATCACTCAAAACGTTCGCATAGTACATATTTCAGAGAGAGAGAGAGAGAGAGAGAGAGAGAGAGAGAGAGAGAGAGAGAGAGCAATTAATCAAACTAAACTACAATGTACAACGTATATATCTGTGTAGTGGATCTATATATTCCTGTAAAGAAGTTAAACCTCTGCCCTTATCCAAATAAATAATATATGTCGACATACTTGTATCAAGTACTCTGACTTAGAATACAAGATAGATTAAACTTTATTTAAATGACTTACCTTTGGAATGCAGTAATCATAAATAGTTTTTACATGTTATAATTTCCTTGACTTGTATCCAGATATACACTCACAGATAATGCGCACACACTATATAAACTACTTCATTATCTATTAACACAATATAACGCAACGAATTACAAACACAGTAGTAGGATTGATAGTGCACTTGTAAATCGCAGTGGCGTAAGTCCAGCATTTACCGGATAGTACAGGTTTTCTTTAAAATGGAGGGATAAGTTTATATTTTTTTATCAGTGTTTTTATGAGATTTGAATTAAAAAAGACGGGTATATCAGTTTTACCGACTGAAATGGGCGTGTCAAATCACAATCTTGAAACTCTAGATTTTTTTAAATGTTAAATTAAAGATGTCCTTACGTGAACTTAGTCATTTTTTATTCTGATTCCAACAAACTTCATGTACTAAGTGCCGTCTGTTTGTAAGATCGAGACCTTGATTCGACACACGGCCTATTTATTTATTTATTTATTTATTTATTTATTTATTCATTCATTCATTCATTCATTTATTTTATTTTGTTTTGTTTTATTTTATTTTATTTTATTGATTTTCATTGATTTTATTTTATTGATTGATTTATTTATTTATTAATTAATTAATTTATTTATTTATTTATTTATTTATTTATTTATTTATTTATTTATTTATTCATTCATTTATCATTTAATTTTGTTTTATTTTTATTTATTTATTTATTTATTATTTTATTTTATTTCATTTTATTTATTTATTTATTTATTTATTTCATTTTTATTTATTTATTTATTTATTTTATTTTATTTTATTTTTCATCAATAGGCGTTATCTATAATGCGTTAAAATTTAGAATCGTATCGCTATTTCCGAATAATTCTTATAATTATATTTTGGAATTAACAATAAGTTGTAAAAAATGCAAAAAGTAATGTTTTTTTTTCATTAAAAGAATTTCGTTAGTATCACCATATAGATAGCATGGAATTTCATTTACTGATGGAATTTCTTCATAAATTGCAAAGGATTGAGTAGAATTATGATATTTGTACGCTCTAGTCGACGGCGATAATGGTGGAGTTTTACGTCTACATGTGGCCCCAGGCCAATGTGCAGACGGATGCTTAAAATTTTAATTAAAAGTTGAAGCAGGTAGAGGAAAACGGACTGTCAGGCGAGCAGATGAACACCAGGTGATAGACAGTCAGAGGATAACAAAACCAGCGCGCCGTCGAAAACCCAAAGAGAAAGAATTTAAATTTTTGAATCAAATTTGAAGATTTGGGTGGGGTTATTTGAAGCCTGTAATCTAATAAGGTGCTTTTTTTAAGAAAAGGGAACCGAAAGTAGATGTTGCTTTTTGATAAAGGAAGGTGGCCCTATAACGCTTACTCTATTATCGAAAAAATAGGGAGTCTTTAACGTGCCCCGTCAGGCGGCCGGGTACACGGGTTACGCTTGAGTTTAGATACTTTCACTGATATATAGAGACGGTCAGTGTATCCAAGGGAGATTACTGTAATTCCCAAGGGAGATTACTAATACTCGCAGGCGCATAATTATAATTTGAAACTCGGTTTTAATTTTTTTTTTAACATAACTATATAGTATATATACTAATTTGTATTCGAATAAATAAACTTATTATTATTTTTTTTAATTTGTGTCCTTCAAGTAAAAAGGTGTGTGTTAACAAAGTTTAAGTAAACTTTGTAAAATTATTTCTACAATAGTGCCATTTATCCTGCGTAACACAACATATTTTTATTAGAGATTTTCTACCTTCGTCGTTTTATAAACCTCTAATAATCAACTATTTGTACATTATTTTTCATAGAGATTTTTAGTCTCTAAAGTTTAAATTTTAAACAGAAATAAGTTTAATGACATGTTTGGAATGTAGAGATTTGAAACCCTTCTACACATGATACATTCAAATTACAAGGGCGTTCATTCACATCAACGTAAAAGTTATAACAATAAAAACATCCTTTATATATATATATATGTCGTTTAGAATTTTATATCTAGGTAATACTAGTAAGAAGACTCTCGACCTTTCGGAATCATTTCCATAATATGTTTATCTAATTTCGTATGCTATTTAATTTAAAGATGCTTCAGAAATTGTCGTATCTTCATTGTGAATGTCAAAAACATAAAAAATTAAAACGTTAATTTTAAGCGTTTTGAATGCAAGATCTCTCTCTCTCTCTCTCTCTCCTCTCTCTCTCTCTCTCTCTCTCTCTCTCTCTCTCTCTCTCATATGTATGTTTTGGGGTTAAGGAGTGTGGGGGTATGT
>CM056610.1:3996620-4264120 GCA_029721355.1 Tegillarca granosa
CTTGAGATGCACATTATAAATTGTTTACATAAGGGTTTTGATAACTATATTCATTACACTGAAGACATGTTAAAAGTTGTTTTTAATATTCACAATGATATCTTTAAAATTGCACTCATATATAGCTTTAATAGATTTTAGATAATTCTTTGATTCTGTTTTATAGAAAAGTAACCTATGTTACTTTTGAAAAGTTGCCTTGAGTTAAGTCAATGAAATAGTAAGGAAATAAGTTAATACATCCGTGCTAAATTAAATGAACTCTTCTGTGACAAATTTAGTATTTATTTTATGTGGTTGAATGAAAATTTTAGGCTGGTAAATTTCCAGAACGAAAACCAGGTTACCTTAAACCAAGGAAAGGAACAACATTAGGAATATTCTTATCCCATCCAAAAAGCAGAGGGATTGTAAGAGCGAGGAGTAATGACCCAAATGATACGCCATTCATCGATCCACGATATTTTTCCAACAATGATGACTTTGATATGTTAATAAAAGGTAAGAAAAAATAAAGGAAATGTTTAACAAAAATAATTTTGATGTGCTATATGTGCACATTTCAGAAATTCATTCCTCATCAGTGTCTCTAAGAGCCGAAAATGTTGATAGATTAAAAAGATATGCCAAACATTTGAAAAGTCCAATAAAAGACATACAAAAAAGAAGATAAATATTGATGGAGGAAATGAAACTGAGGTTGTAAATAAACACAAACACTTGCAAAAGGTAATGGATCATGATATATATATATATATATATATATATATATATATATCGCATATGTGATAGATTTATCATACTGCATTAGTGGTACGATATTTTTTCCAATGCGCACCCAGCGAGCGCACATGTAGTCTTAATTGGACAAGGACTACACTTTTTTAATTGACAAGGATTATAATTTAATGAAAACTACAAAAAGATTTTTTTAATGATAAATGATATTATTTTTACTTAAAAGAAGTAAAAATAAGTAAAGAAAAAGACAAATGAAGCCTAGTGTGAGATGAAAATTATGAGCAGTCGAACTGAATTTCCCCATCTCGACCTCAAACTCGTAATTGATCAAAAACAAATATACCGATGCATGTCCAAATTATTATCCCAAAAGCAGAGTAAAACTATGATAAATGTCAAATTAAACACGTGGATTTCCACCAGGGAAGTGATGCCTGGTATCCTCCAAAATACAAGTAAAAGATGGTTGTTATTTAAAAACAAGAGATAGAACAAAACTGTAGTATTTACTATTCAGCAATAGTGCACCCACAAAAAAGGAATAGAAAAGAAAATATTTTACTGAAAAACATGTTTTAATGAAAACATAAAAGGATAAGCAAATAAAGGAAGCGGGATAAGGTAAGACAATTTTTTGTGCACATTAATAAGAAAATCATATTGGTTATTCTATAAGCTTTTTGTTCCAGGTATCAGATATGTTCAAAAGATATTTAGAGACTCCAGTGTGATGAGAAAGGTAGGATCTCGCCTTATCACTAGACCACCGGTTGCGTTCGGTCAAGAGTCAGTAGAGCAATGTTACACAAGTACAAAGATAGATTCAGATGAGTTTTGGAAATGTGTTCTCCGTCAACAATCTGCTGCTGGTTTACACGCGGTACGAAGCTGCCCGATGGGAGCTCCAAACGACAGATGGGCCGTGGTTGATCCTAAACTAAGGTAAAAAAAAACTTACTTGACCGATATATCTTCCCATGATTTTTTCCCTTGTTTGTTAGATAAAATAGACTTGACTTTAAATAACAAAGTTCATCTCTGTTTTTCGCTGACCATACGTAGTTAGAGATTCCGTTATGATTAACAATTTAATAAAGTTTAAGCATTCTGTTTTGATTCTGTAATGACAAGAATGTACTGATAAGGTTAGTCCTACTTTGCTTTATTAAAGAAAAGATAGAAAAAGTAATACCGTTAATATCTTAACATGACTGCTGTTAATATTAAAGTCAACGAAGTTTTGTGATTTTGACATGGACTGGTATGATTGTGGATTTTTGGGATGTGATTTGGACAAGGACAGGTATATTTGTGTTTAATTAATAGTTCTTCGTTTTAATTCATGGGTTATACAAAAAAATAAATAAAATAAAATTAATAAACACTGACTTTTATTCACGCAATCTAGCAACAGACAGAAACTAAGTTTGTTGGTATATTCAATCAACTAAGTAATACTCCCCGAGGTAGTAGGAAGTACTTTGTGGTGTCAGAATAGAAAAAATACCATTTAGCAAAATTTTCAACCGTCTTAATTTTTTTAATTTATTAAAAACTAAGGTCTGTTCTCTCATGCAAAAACATTCCTTAGCTGGATTTGGATTCATATACTTTTGGAATTCTAGATTCATTATTTTTAACTGCTTCGCTTATGTTAGTTTATCTATCAAACTTTTGGGCCCATAATGGCATGCACATAGGGCACATCAAAATGCAGCAGGTATTGAAAAGTCATTACAAGTTTTAATTTTAAATCGACCAAGAAGCCGTTGTTTAGACATGAATCTTATTTTCCTCAAAAATTGAATCCTTGCACAACGATATAATAAAATTGCTATGCTACATATTCTATTACATTGGTCATCAAAACTATAAAAGAACAATGTGAAAAAATGATTATTTAAGGTTTTGTTTGAAATTATTTAGAAATCAAATATAGATGAAGATATTGTTATCAAACAACGAAAAATTGCCGAGATCAATTGCGACAAATTTAAAACTTTTTGTAGGAAACTATTAAAGTAAAATGTTAATATGATATCAAACTTATATTTTGATAAATATTAATTATAAAAAAAAGTAAAAATAATAAAATAATTTTCTCGAATCACACACACACACACACACACACACACACACACACACACTTTATTCACTTGTGGTTTTAAAATGAATTGGATGGAAACAGTCAGATGTATTTTATCCACACCGCTGGACTTTTTTATATTTGTCTTTCTATAGTTTAAAATTTTAGATCAGTGATCCTAATATGGGTCAATTATTTCATATTAAGTTTGGCTTTTGGTTTCCAAGTAACGGTTGCAAAATTCTCATGTTTGGCAATGCTGGAAGTGGTTTAGACATTATTTAAATTTTTATCTACATTTAAATTGGCAGGGAAGATTTTTGTGCAACTTTAAGTGAAAACGTCTTATTTTTTCAGAGTTTATGGAATCAAAGGCTTGCGTGTGGTTGATGCTTCTGTCATGCCAGAAGTAAGTTCCGGTAATCCAATGGGACCGGCCATAATGATCGGAGAACGTGCTGCTGATTTTATCAAAAGTGAAAACAAGCTAGGGAACTATTAAAAGATAATTTATATTATAAAAACTATATAAGATTGTCGGATCGAAGTACAATAAAATATTATGAAACAGTGGAAGTATATTAATTTTTAATTTTTGTTTTTGTTTTTTTAAGCGCTGGTTTAGATAAAACGCTATGCTATCCCTATTTTTGTAATTTCTGTATGATTTGTTATTTGCTGACAGAAACCCAGCATAGATTCTGTGTTAAAATACATTAATATCAATATTTAACAAAACACCTGATTAATTTTAATGTGCCATATTTGCATATTTTGGAAATATATTCCTCGTTCTTGACACTAATGAGAAAAAGTTGATAGTTATATAAATTATATGACTCCAAATCAAATTAAGAAATGTTTTGCATGAGAAAACAAACCTTAGATTTTTAAAAAATTCAAACATTGAGACGGCTGAAAAATTTGCTTCATTGTACATTTTCTGACAGAATAAAATATTGCCTGTTCATTTCCTGAATACCCTTTGGAAATAAAAATAAAAAGATGATTCAAAACAATTGAAAAAATGACTCCAAATATTCCAAAATTATATGACTTCAAATACAATTAATAAATGTTTTGAATGAGGGAACTTCACTTAGTTTTTTTTTAAATTAAACATTGAGATGGCTGAAAATTTTGATACACGGTAACTTTTCTGACATCACAAAGTACTGATACCAAGTTTAAGATACCCTTTGGGGTTTTGCTACATGATACATTTTCTGATAGGACAGGAAATTGTCATTACTAACGAGAATGAATTTTGTAAAATTTATGCGATGAAAAAATGGTCAGCAGGTTGCGTTTTATACCTACAAAAACATATGAAAATCGATCCTATATAACATATCACAACCTCAATTTATATTTCAGATGATTTGTAAGTCAAGGATCTTCTTTACAATGCCCAAGAACAAATGTTAAAAATTATTCAGTATATGATATTTTTTCATTTGTAGAGTATTAATGTGTTTTTATGAATATGGGAATATTGACTAATGTATTATTAAATCTGAAACCGCAAAAATATTGTGATGCACGTCACATTTGCTATATAATGAATGACACAAAAATTATTTACGATACTTTTGTGCTTCATTTATGTAATGGATAACCTTAAAAAGTGATTGATGTATAGGTAAAAAGTTAGAATTATCTAGTGTGACATTTCATTGTCTATAATTTTTTTTACTTAGAAGGAAAGTAATGTTTTAAATTAGTGAGTCAATTCAGAATAAGATTTGTTTTGCCTAATCTTTCATTTGTTAACTCATAAGAACGCTATATTATCATTATTACAAAATTTCTTATTTTTTGTTTCATATGATAACGATATTTAAAACGATAACGATTATTAGATCTTGCTCGAACAATAAATATTTTTCAAACTTAAAAAGTAAGTGAAAATTCAACTTCCTTCGCTCGAAGACATTTTTTTCAGAACGACATGTGGCCCGGGTAATTGTAAACATAACACAAGCTGAAACCATATTACAGATTTCATCAAAAGAAATAGAGTAGAATGAAACAATTAGTCTAGACAGTTACCTGTAATGTTAAGTGGTACTCGGGATTATTATTATCCTAACTGAGACAGTGCTTGACATACACAGTTCTTTAATTTCTTAAGTCTTTATCCGATTACGACACGCGGAAGAGTTTGATCGTTAAAACACCTCAGTCGCCACACTTGATGATTACACTCAGAATTCTGTAATTTACATGTCACTGGAGTATGTAGAGTAATGTAGTGTGTATGATCGTTATTTTCTGTGATTAAAATGACCGGTAATAACTAGCTTAGTATTGTTTTTTAGAATAAAGTAAGTTTATTTTGAATCATAACTTGAAATGGAAATAAAGTGTAATGTTCTATAAAACATCATACTATAGATCGCAAGTAAACATTTAAGTTTGAAAATATTTAAATTTTTAATAATTCAAGATGAATACTGTAATTTTAATTTGGACATTATTGTTATTATTAATTTGATCTTTAAATACATTTACATGTATTACAAATTTAAAGATTCTTTGTCCGTCGATAATGAGAACCTGAACATCCGATCGTATCTTGATGTTCGATCACTCGAACCCCCGATGGCTCGAATATTTTTCCGAAGTCCCTTGGACTTTGAGCCATCGAAGTTTTTCTGTATGTCATTATAAGACTGAGCAGACAATTTGTTCATTCTTTGAATTTAGGAGTTTACCCGCGTTCCATTGGTGTACCAAAAAGAATTATATATTTTAGATAAGAGAATACAATTATGCAAAATTTTCAGCCGCCTTATTTATTACATTTATTTAAAACTTAGGTTTGTTCCATCATGCAAAGCATTTCTTAACTGAATTTGGATTCATATTATGTTGGAACTTTAGATTCATTTATTTTCAACTGCTTGCCTTATGTTTGTTATATATCAAACTTTTCGGCTTTCTAGTGTAACTGATGAGGAATGATTTTCCGAAATGTGCAAATATGGCACAACAAAATTTAAAAGACATTTTTGTTATATATTTACTACTCCTGAACGGGTACCGCTGCTGGTGGAGTAAACTCTCCGAGGGTATCCATATCTCAATAGGCAGTACTTTGTGATGTCAGAAAAAATACAATTTAACAAAATTTTCAACCGTCTTAATTTTTTAAATTTATTTACAACTAAGGTCTGTTCCATGATGTAAATCATTCCTTAACTAGATTTGGATTCATATACTTTTGGAACTCTAGAGTCATTATTTTTAACCGCTTCGCTTATGTTGTTTTATTTATCAAACTTTTCGGCCAATAGTGTCACTGATGAGGAATGATTTTCGGAAAAGTGCACATATGGCACATCAAAATTAAACAGGTATTGAGAAGTCATTACAAGTTTTAAATTTGAAATTATTTAGAATCAAATATAGATGAAAATATTGTTATCAAACAACGAAAAATTGCCAAGATCCATTGCGGCAAGTTTAAAACTTTCTGTAGGAAACTATTAAAGTAAGAATGACAAAAATGCTAAAGCTCACTTTCCTTAACTTTATTATTTAAATAGAGAACTTTTCTGCAGTATAATATCAAACTTATATTTTGATGAATATTAATTATAATATTACCTTTTGGGAGTTTAATTCAACTAATAGGGGAATCCCGCTAAAGGTAAATAAATATTTTACAAAAATACTCGTTTAATTTTAATGTTTAACTTCAAATTTTCAAAGTTATATGACTCCAAATGCAGGTAAAAAAATGCTTTTCATAAAAGGAAATAAACCTATGTTTTAAAAAATTTTTAAAAATGAAAAAGCCTGAAAATTTTGATACATGGTACATTTTCTGATAGAACAAGAAACTGTCATTACTAACGAGTGAATTTTGTAAAATGTATGCGATGAAAAATGGCCAGCAGGATTGCGTTTTATACCTACAAAACATATGAAAATCGCTCCTATATAACATATCACAACTTCAATTTATATTTCAGATGATTTGTAAGTCAATGATCTTCTTTACAATGCCCAAAAATAAATGTAAAAAATTATTCAGTAAATGATTTACTCATTTTAGCGTACAAAAAGGTTTTTATAACAGTGAATGTGACCAATATAATTATTATTTAATCTGAAACTGCCGAAATTACTGTCGTTCACGCAACATTTAATATATATTGAATGACACATGTCAATTGATAAACCAAACTATACATAATAAGTATTTTAATCATAAAAACTAATTGCTAGAATTTTATTCCCATTTTAGCTCACCTGACCGAAAGGTCAGGTGAGCTTATGGCATAGCACTGCGTGTACATGTGCGTGCGCACGTGCGTGCGTGTGTGCGTGCGTGCGTGCGTGCGTGTGTGCATGCGTCGTTAACACCTATTTTCGACTTCTCCTCCAAAACTGCTGGACAGATTTTAATGATACTTGGTCAGAAGCATATATGGGCCGAACGGGTGCAATTCAGATTTGTTCATGGCATTGCCATGGCTACCAAAACTAGGTCAAGGTGACCTGGTGGTCCAAAAATCTTTAAAAATCATCTTCTCTGAAACCGATGGTGGGATAAAAATAAAGGATGTGATATTTGGCTTCTCTAGGGTCTTAAGCCTATAATTTGTTCATTTCGTGAAATTTGGTCGAAAAAATGGGTATAGCGTTTTTGCGTTCAATTTAAAAACTTTCTTTCGTAAAATGGCTTCAAATTGGTATAACTTGACTATTTGAACAGATAATGACATGGGGTTTTCAGTTTTGACTTTTTCTTGAAATGGCCTTTAAAATAGGGTCAAGGTCACAAATCAAGGTCATTACCCAATTGGTGATTTATGCAGTTTTAGACAGTTTTCTTGCAAATATTACGAGATATATAAATTCAATATATTGTTAAAATGTTACTCATGACAAAATTTAAAAAGGTACCAAGATTCGTAACTATATGATAATCGATGTAGGAGTTGTTGCTCCTGAAATGTTTTTTTTGCTTATAAAAAACTAAAATTGTGCATTAGTTTAAAAACTATAAGCTTTTTGTATAGACATGTATAATAGAATATTGTAGGTATTGATATGAAAATCGTTTTGATATATGGTTCAAGGTCATATGTTGAAAGGGAATGTAATAACTGCATAAATGTAATGAAATTGTGCATTATCTTGAAAACTGTTAACTTTTTGTATAGGCATGTATATTCGAATATTTAAAGTATTGATAGTGACAAACATTTTGTATTATATATTTACTACCTCTGAGCGGGTACCACTGCTGGTGGCGTAAAACTCCCCAAGGGTATCCATAACTCAGTAGGCAGTACTTTGTGCTGTCAGAAAATGTACCATTTGGCAAAAATTCAGTCGTCTAAAATTTGGAATTAATTTAAAACTAAGGTTTGTTCCCTCATGCACAGCCATTCCTTAGCTGTATTTGAATTTATATAATATTAAAACTTTAGATTCATTATTTTCAACTGTTTGGCTTATATTTTTTATGTATCAAACTTTTCGGTCTTAGTGTCACTGATGAGGAATGAATTTTCGAAATGTGCACATCTGGCACATCAAAATTTAACTGGTATTTGTATTATATATTTACTACCACTAAGCGGGTTCCGCTGCTGGTGGAGTAAAACTCCCCGAGGGTATCCATAACTCAGTAGGCAGTACTTTGTGCTGTCAGAAAATGTACCATTTAGCAAAATGTTCAGTCGTCTAAAATTTGGAATTAATTTAAAACTAAGGTTTGTTCCCTCATGCACAGCATTCCTTAGCTGGATTTGGATTTATATAATTTTGAAACTTTAGATTCATTATTTTCAACTGTTTGGCTTATATTTTTTATGTATCAAACTTTTCGGTCTTAGTGTCACTGAAGAGGAATGAATTTTCGAAATGTGCACATCTGGCACATCAAAATTTAACTGGTATTTGTATTATATATTTGATATATGGTTCAAGGTCATATGTTGAAAGGTTAATTTAATAGCTGCATAAGTTTCCCTGAAATTGTTATTTATTTTAAAAACTATTATCTTTTTGTATAGGCATGTATATTACAATATTGTAAGTATTGAAATGATGATCATTTTGATAATGATTAAAGTTCATATGTTAAAAGGTCAAGGTCATAGCTGCATAAGTGTATTGAAATTGTTAATTATCTTGAAAACTATTATCTTTTTGTATAGGCATGTATATTAGAGTATTGTAGGTATTGATATGACAATCATTTTGATATATGGGTCAAGGTCATATGTTGAAAGTCCAGGATCATATCGTATCATTATTAGGAAATTATTCATTGTACTATTAAAATCATGGACATAAGCTTTTATAAAGGAAATGTTACCTAGATATTTCTGATTAATTACTGCCGGATTTTCAAACTTGAGGAATTTGTAAACTTTTTGTAATTAAGTTCTTTGCAAGTTTTGGACATTTCCTCAGGTTAGCGTTAAGTCCCATGGGCCTCTTGTTTTGTTTTTTTTTTTTTTTGCGAATGATACCAACTCGTTTGCCATGGGTCGATGGTTTCTCTCCGGTACGTTTTCCATCCTCGAATAAACTGTCTCAAGAAAGGAAGTACAATCTTGACAGAGGCTTTAATTACCATTTAGATCTCGTACTGATTGACCCTTTTTGAATGAAAAAATAAAGGGCTGTTTAACCTGCCAAGCTATGTATCATCTGATTCTTTTTTATCACAAAACATTTCAGTGTACTCTTTACATCAAACGACTTTCCACTTTTGTCACAGAAGTCCCCGACTTCTTCAAATATACATAACATTGTTACCATACTGTAGATTACTTTGAATTCGCGAACATCACATTTCGTGGCCGACCTGTAAACGGGGATAACGCAAATCACAATCCACGTAAAAATTATATTCATCTAGAAGTCTAACTCTTCAATACCTTAACCTTTTTGGGTAAATCTGTTTTTATCCAGCTAAGAATTTAAAAGTACTGTTTAGTATTGTTATTAATTGTTTAACTTTCTAAACATGCTAAATAACGTTTATAACATTTGAAAAGCTTCCTTTAAATATAGAACACAAATGCAAGTAAAATTTTGATGTGCCAGATGATGCACATTTCGGAAATTAATTCCTCATCAAGGACACTAAGACCGAAAAGTTTGATACATAAAAAATATTAGACAAACAGTTGAAATAATGAATCTAAAGTTTCAAAATTATATAAATCCAAATCCAGCTAAGAAATGCTGTGCATGAGGGAACAAACCTTAGTTTTAAATAAATTTCAAATTTTAGACTACTGGAAATTTTGCTAAATGGTACATTTTCTGACAGCACAAAGTACTGCCTACTGAGTTATGGATACCCTCAGGGAGTTTTACTCCACCAGCAGCGGCACCCGCTGTAATGATTTAATTCTTCAGACATGGGCATTGACTGATAGATTTAGAATAGATATGTATATATGATAATGTACTATGTAGTTTTTAAAATTAAATACTAGTATGATTATCATGAAATGATTTTGATATCGCGCTATATTTATTCAATTGTATTTTGTATGTATTTAGTTACCGGTTATCATATAAAAGGTATTGCGTCTATTATGAAAGTTGTCGCGAAATTACGCGTTGTTAAATCTCTCGTGATAAAAATTAATCTACAGTATTAGCTGATAGTCATTCAAATTATCGATTTATCAGATATAATGTTTATCTAACTATGTTTCATTTAACAATGAAGATTTTCATGTGTTGCTTTTGAAAAGTAGCACATGGAATAATGAAGTAATTAGTATTTCATTAAGCACTTTATATTGATTTGGTTCTCATGTTGGTGAAGGAAAACTACCCAACGTTATCAATAACTAAGTAAGCAGTACTTTGTGTTGCGAAAAATGTACTTTGTGGCAAAATTCTTTAGCCATCTTATTTTTTTTAATTTGTTGAAAACTGAGGATTGTTCCCTCATGCAAACTATTCCTTATGATTTCGAATCATATAATTTTGGAATTTTGGATTAATTAAAATTCCAATGAGTAGATTATCATTTAGTCTATTGACTTTCTGGCCTCTTTTGTCAATGATGAGAAATGAATTTCCATAATGTGCACATACGACACAGCAATATTTAATAGGTGTTTTTGCCCCTTATCAGGTACCGCTGCTGGTCGAGTAAAACTCTCCGAAAGTATCCATTACTCAGTTGGTAGTACTTTTGTTTGTGCTGTCAGAAAGTGTACCATATGGCAAACTTTTGATTTTAACTCTTAATTTTTGAAATTGACTTAAAAGTAAGACCTCATGCAAAACATTATCCTTTTTATCTATCAACTATTTTTATCTCTAGTTTCACTGATGAGCAATGAATTTTTGAAATGTGCATATATGTTAAATATTATTTACCCCTGGGAGGGTATCGATACTGGTGGAGTAAATCTCCCCGAGAGTATACATAACTAAGTAGATGTACCTTATGGCAATTTTTCAGCCATCTTGATTTTTGAAATTTATTGCAAATTTTGAAAAAATTCATTTTTGGTTTTGTTTTCAAGTGAATAAGCGTAATATACAACATAATATTACATAGGTTTCATGCAAAGCTGAGCTTAACAAGTGACACAAAATTATTGAATTAAATATTTATCATCGGTTTTAAAAAAGATAATTATCTAGTCGTGAAAGCTACAAATTGACAAATACATTAAAAAAGACAGAAAACTTTTAAGAAGAATTATTGAGCAATTACTGGATCTATGTGACACGTTTTCCTGGTACAAGTGATCATTAGGACAATTTAGTGCCAGTTGATGCATATATATTCCTCTTAAATGTTTTCTACACAGAATAGAAAAAGAAGATTGAATGTAATATGTTACAAGAATAATTGATTTGTTTGATTGGTGTTGTTTCTTTATCTCTTGTCAGTCTTAATTAGGTCTTCAATAAGACAGAAAATAAAAAGATTATTCAAGCCAAATATTATAAGAATTTGGATCTAAAATACCTTAAAAATTATAAAATTGCAAGAGAGATTCAAATATTACAAGGAACAAAATGTATTTTAAAAAAAACTATTGAGATTTTTTTTTTCACATTTATTGGTAATGACAAAGTGATGACAATACACATGCTTCTGGAAATTTCGAACATTTTGCAGAATTTTTTACGGATTTAATTATTGGACATTGTACAAAACATAAAATTTCTTCAATAGAAATACCTTTTTGCAAATGAAGATAATGCTGTAGTAAAAATTATTACAGAAATTTCAATAAATGATTTTAAAACAAAAATTCCTAAACAAACAAAAGGTAGCTAGTGGTAGTAGACAAATGGTCAGTGAATCATGAATCAAAAGCCTCGAATGTCTTACTGATTTACTTTAGGGACTCTCAACTAGAATAAAAATACCGGGGGAAAAGATTAATTTGTTATAACTTATTTTTTGTATATTATATATAAAAATTTTCCTCAGACAAAATACATAACGATTTTACATTTCAAAGAAATCGTAAGAAAAATAATGAGAAAATAATCTCATCATTTTCAAATATACAATTTATTATATCTCATATCAACAGATGCCACTATTTCGTCTATAACTGTATATATTTTTAGATATCTATGACGTATGCAAATCCTGATCTAAAAGTTTTTTGTATGATGTATAAGAAATACTAAAAATGGTACTACGAGTACACAGCTGATGTAGTTGAGTAGGATAAAATACAGAAAAAAAACAGATCGTTCCGCAAAGAAGCCTCTTCCACTCAGAAGAATTGAGCAAAACACAATTTATCAACTCAACTCTTCCAATTAATCGCTAAAAGAAATACCACCCTTATCAAATAATAGTAAAATAATATACAAAAACCACATTATAAATTTCATCTAGGGGTTGTTTATTATTTAAAACTAAGGTCTGTTCCCTCAGGCAAAACATTCCTTAGATTGATTTGGATTTACATATTTTTTTTAACTTTAGATTCATTAACTTTCAACTGTTGGCGTATGGTATTTTTGATCTATTAAACTTTTCGGCCCCTAGTGTCACTGATGAGGAATGATTTTCCGAAATGCGCACATCTGGCACATAAAAATTTAGCAGATATTTGTTATATATTTATCTATATTGTCACTACTTATGTTAAAATACGCTAATTTACAGGTAATATTTAAAAGACGCATTTACTGCTTAAATGACATCTGAAATAGTGAAATCTAGCAGCTGAAATAGTGTAAGGGGCAATTTGATATTCTCATTTTGTAATTCGTTAGCAGTGCTTTTTTTTAATTATTGCCGAAGTTATTTGGAGGATTTATTTACCATCTTTTAATATTCTTAAAATGGGTAGGTGAGTAAGTGAGTGAGTGAATATCTCATATACCACTTTTGAATTTTTGTTTTATAAATAAAACAACTGAGAATCCAATTATTACAGTATTAACTTTTGTAAAGTTTTGTTAAAAGTTACCTTCACAGTTCGCACTATATAGCAAAAGTTACTCGTTATAACGATAAAGAATCGATTTTTTACATACAATTTTTGCATTCAATAAAGATATGCGTTTTTACTTAAAAAAACTTTCACGTTCATAAACGGAAAAAACTGTTCTGTCAAATGAACTAGTTAATAATGACTTAAGTAAAAGACAGAAAAAAAACAAAGACATATATATTGCTTTTTTAGCAACAAAATGTATATAGTAAGGTTGCACCTTTTTTAAAGTTTTTTTTATCACTAATTTTATGATGTATCTCTCGTGAATCCATGACACTATTTAAGATTCTCTGAATGCATAAAAAATGATTTACACAAACTGAAAAATAATTTGGTATCGTTTCAACGTTTTAACTAATTTGATTGGTTCCTTCACAAAATCGAACGTGATGTCTTACAATAAAAATGAACATAGATTACTAAAAGGATCATTCGCGTTAAATTGCCGAAATGGGCTGGATTACTAAACTCTCTATAGTCTTGACTCTATTCGGTACTGTATTTTGTGACTTGACGGAAGATGGCGTACCTAAAGAGTGCGACTTTATAGTTGGTAAGTCTCTTTATTACCGATTTTGTTCTCAGCGCAAAAAAAAACTGCAAAATCCGAACAAATTTAATTTTTTTTAAAAAAATTTATTAGTGCGGTTGTTTTTAATCTTTTTTTTTTTAACTGAACATAAGAGACAAATGTAAAGCATCATGATAAAATCGAAGTATTTCGACAATCGTCAAGAAGATTTAGTACATATTTTAAATTTCAATGTGGTTTAATAAAATTGATTTTTAAAAATAATAACTTTTTATTTCATTTATTAATGGTTATTTTCATTTTTCATTCATTCATTTATTTTTGTATTTATTTCACAAAAGTAATACCTTTTAACCAATGCCTTTATCAGATTGCTCTTAACCTTATTTTTGGAATAATGATAGTACCAACCACAAGTTTTTAAATTTTGCTGTTTTGTTTGAAAAAAGGGTTTCAAAATATATTAAATTGTAACAATCTACAAGTAGTTTTAGATTACGACACAAATACGTGATATAATTTCTGCATTTAGCTATTTTGAGCCTAATGTTAAAATTATAATAATTATTTATCTTTAACTGAAAAAGGCAATTTTACCATATATTTTAAGAGATTTTCAGTTACGGTCTTGTATATTGGTGACATTATCTTTTTTAAAACATTAAAAAATAAACAAAATTGATAAAACAATAATAACAAATAAAAACTGGGAGAACATTTGTCTATTTATATGTATATATAAAATCGTTTTCTAGAAAAAAGTCAGTTTAAAAAAATTATGTAAATTTTAATGTGAAAATGATACATTACCGTATTATAGCCGGATCATTACCGGATTTTTATTATTATTATATAATTATTATTATTATTATTATTATTATTATTATTATTATTATTATTATTATTTATAATAATAATAATAATAATAATTATTATTATTATTAGTTGGATCCGGAGCTGGAGGTGCCATAGTGGCAGCTAGATTGTCAGAGGTTCCCGAGGTAACGGTTTGCCTAATCGAAGCTGGCGTTAAGGACACCCAAGGCCCTCATGCGTCTACTGTCCAAATTCCGCGACTATGGGCTAGTCTGTCTCCTGGTGATTACACTTGGAATACAACCACTGTTCCGCAAAAAAACTTGAATGGAAGGGTAGGTATATATATATTACATTCTAGATAATATATAATACAAATACCAGTTAAATTTTGATGTGCCAGATGTGCACATTTCGGAAATTCATTCCTCATCAGTGACACTAAGATCGAAACGTTTGTTACATAATAAATATAAGCCAAACAGTTGAAAATAATGAATCTAAAGTTTCAAAATTATATAAATCCAAATCCAGCTAAGGAATGCTGTGCATGAGGAAACAAAACTTAGTTTTAAATTAATTACAAATTTTAGACGACTGAAAATTTGTTAAATGGTACATTGTCTGACAGCACAAAGTACTGCCTACTGAGTTATGGATACCCTGGGGGAGTTTTACTCCACCAGCAGCGGTACCCGCTCAGGGATAGTAAATATACAATACAAATACCAGTTCAATTTTGATGTGCCAGATGTGCACATTTCGGAAATTCATTCCTCATCAGTTACACTAAGACCGAAACGTTTGTTACATAATAAATATAAGCCAAACAGTTGAAAATAATGAATCTAAAGTTTCAAAATTATATAAATCCAAATCCAGCTAAGGAATGCTGTGCATGAGGAAACAAACCTTAGATAAGTAGTTTTAATGAGTAGAATGGTATTAATGGTGTTCTACGTCCTGGTCAAGGATCTTTAATTTTTTTCACGGTGGTTCTGGGATGGTGGAGGAAACTAGAATGTCCGGAGAAAACCAACGATCATCGAGAAACATATTTACAATAGAATCTGCCGGTATGGGATTGGAACCTAGATGTTGTTCCTTAAGCGTGAGGTTTAGACCAGCCAGTACACTGAGCCCCTTAATGAGCTATGACGTGGTACAGATTAAAATATGTTATTTTCACAGTCTTTTTCTAATAAACTGTCTAGATTGGTTTGTTGAATGTTGCTTTACGTTATTTTTAAGCCATTCATGACGAAATATTTTTCTTTATACTGAGCATAAATCTTAACACATGTTCTTTTAATGCTGAGTTGAGTTGACAGGTATTTTTGATCTACTAGTGAGCACGTTTGGCGATCTTGAGAGTGCTTGGCACTCGCCTGCAAATCATGCTGATAAACATTACAGACCTTTCAGTTCATAATACTTATATCGAGTCAACTTATAAAAGTCTATGGCAAGGAAAAATCTTCCCCAATTGCGGTCCATCGGGATCGAGCCCACAGCGGTGAGAGGTTTTAAATTTAAAGGGCTAACATTTTAATCACTGACACAACCAAACTATATGTTCCCCGTGATACAGAGAGCACCTTAAGTTGACATCATAAACACTTTTTATCTGTCGCTTCATTTGTTAAAGCCAAATAATTTAGAAACAAATTATAAAATAAATAAATAAAAAAAAAAGTAAAAATAAATAAGAAAATAAGAAAACAGGTTATACTGACCATTGTTTTTAACTTAATTTAATAAATTTGCCCTATTTTTATGACTTGTAGGCATAATAAGAAAATTTTTCACATTGAACATACGTCAACCTTTTCGAAAATAAAATGTTAACAAGTAGAACTCTTTCGAGTTACCCATGGTTTTCTGGAACTTACGTTCTAGCTATTACAGTGTTAAGGTGTATCAAAATATTGATTCCAAGTTTATTTATTTATTTATTCGTTTATTTATTTATTATTTATTTATTCTGAAATACTATATTTAAATGACAAATGTACATTATTTTTTTTGGAACTTGGCTATGTTTAAAATAAACACATTTTTACAATTTATTTTTTTCTTTTACTAAAAACAACATTTCATTTTTTATTTGTAAATTTTGAAAGCAATAAAAAATACATTTTCATGAGAAATATAAGACATTGGTTCAAAGTAAAAGATATTTACTTTATTAAAATTAAAAGAGGCAGAGATAGCAGACAATTGCATTTCTTTTTCTTAAATATTGCTTTAGTCACCTTTCAATGGAATGGGCAAATCGCTAGGTGGATCAACATCCCACAATGATATGGTATTTTTCCGTGGGTTCAAAGCCGATTTTGATTACTGGTAAGATATTGGAGCTAAGGGATGGAACTATAAAAATGTACTACCATATTTTCTTGAATCTGAGAACATGACTATTGATGAACTGAAAAACTCACGTAAGTAAATGTACAATATAATATAAAACACACACACACGCACGTGTTCTTATGAAAATGTTTGCTTAAATTCATAATGACATATATCGCCGTAACTTTGGTTTGTTGGGGGCCTCGGTGACCAATTGGACTTAAAAGAGAGGTCTAGGATCACTGCACATTTGACCGCCTTGCTCCGAAACTCACTCGATCATATCCTAGTATCCTAGTGCCATAGTTTAGTGGCTTTTAGCGGGCGCTCCAATACCTATAACATCTGTAAACTGATCGTCTCGATATAAGTGAAATTGTATTGGATGGTGCGTTAAAAACACTACTCAAATTAAGTTCAATCAAATGTAAACTAGTATATATATATCAGAAATTAAAGTAATTCCAAAGAAAAGTATACTAATTTAATGTTAACGTTTTTATCCTTCAAAGGATTTTTTTTAAGAATGATTGGTAGCTATGGGTGGTTTATGACGTCATAGTTATTCCTCGTGTTGATTGCTTATGTCGTAATATGTAATGTCTGATTTAATTTAGACTTGAAAGTTCTCAAAAATTAAGCTTCTTTTGCAAGTATCAATTCCTCATCGTTAAATTTGCATCTGTAAAATGACATTATTTTAAAGTTATCATTTGAAAAAATATGTTAATGTTCACTTAGGAATCTGGCGTAATTCCTGCTGTCGGATCTGTTATTTGTGAACACACCCGAACACCTACATTTAGATTATTGCCAGTTTGTCCGATATTATGTTCGCCACAGCTGATGCATGTAATGCAGTATATTAGGTTTTTGGTTTTGTAATTCATATTTGTTTTGATTTTAAAAGTTTTACCACATTTAAAAATCAGTTCATTTCCGTTTTTGTTTAAGAATAATTGTTTAAATAGATCATAGAATTAATAAAATTTAAAAGCTTCTTCCAAAACAAAATAATTGAATATTATCACTTAAAGTCTATAGTATATTTAATTACACATATTCTAATTACATCAAGTTAACTTCTAAACTGAAAAAAATATAAAGGTGATATCAGAGGAAAAAAAATAACATCAAATGCTTCCAATTTATTTGTACAAAGTAATAAAATAAGTAGTATGTACTGACAAAATACGCTTGGTTACAATTACAATTAAAAAATAATGAAAAATAATAATAATAATAAAAATTAAAAAAAATTAAAAAATGAATAAAAAAAATTAACAAATAAATATATAAAACAAATTGCTGCTGTTGTTCTTGTACTGTTGTTACAACTGCATTAAGTTTTTAATTTTTTAATTTTTTTTTCTAAAAAATATTTGTTTTAAATAGATAATTTCTAATCATGTCCGTGAAATTGTTTTTTCAAAAAATTCGTTTAATTTGCTGTATATAAACGAAATCCTCTAACGGGTTGGTCACTTGTTTAACGATGATTATTATAAGCTCGGGGCATGTGCACTGATGTACAGAGACTCAAATGAATCAATCGGGTAACCTGACAAATTGCAATATTTGTCCGTCATTAATATCCGAATGTAAACAAATGGTGTTATTTATCCCTTTCAAAATAACAAATGACAAATTTAACGAATTTCTTTGTTTACTTTATCGTATTTTATCGGTTTGTAAGTTGTGTTTAAATGAACCAGTTTTTTTTACTTAATCATGTTCTTAATTAGATGCCACAGTCTACATCTGGCTGGGAAATTATTTGCTATTTCTATATTTATTCGATCTTTTATCGTTGAAACCAAATGTAACATTGTTCATTAGGATCACCATTAAGTAGATCAGCATTTTAATTTTTCCTATCAAAACGTAATACAGCTTTAATCATCGCATCAGTAAATTTTCAACAATTTATAACGAAACAAGGTTATTAATTTCTAAGGATTAATCTGAAATTAAAACCGTGTATGCATAAGTTTTTTGAGAATGTGTTCATATCAGCCGTGTACTATCACCCACTCAACGCGACTTTTTCACCGAATGAGTACACCACAGACAGATATTTCATTGCCCAGGTCAATGGCAATTTAGGAACAAGTTAATACTCTCCCCTCTTCTTTCGGGTTGCAAGGCCAAAAAGCAAAATATTTTAAACTATTTCATGATTTGGCAGGAGTTTGAACAACGACCATAAGCTCTCTAGGCAGACCTCTGAAAGTCACCGACACGTTAGATTTATTTATAACGTGTTATTTGACGTTTCTTTTCAAATTGGTATTCTACGGGGTTGATTATGTTTGTGCTTGCAAAACCTGTCTGTTGATGTGTGTGTGTGTGTGTGTGTGTGTGTGTGTGTGTGTGTGTGTGAGAGAGAGAGAGAGAGAGAGAGAGAGAGAGAGAGAGAGAAGAGAGAGAGAGAGAGAGAGAGCATTTAGTTAACATTACCAATTCTTTTTTCTTATAGATTTTCACAACACTAAAGGACCCATTTCTATTTTCCAAGATCCAACAGCACTTGATTCTCCCCTAGGTAAAGTATGGAAAAAGACAGCTGAACAGTTACACATGCCTCTTGTTGACTGCAATGGACCATCTCCATTAGGTAACTAACCGATAAATAGTGATAAATGTGTTTAATTTTTAGAAGAAACAACAAATTTGAACTCATGTTTAAATACAAAACTAATGAATAAAGAAGCAAACATATTTAAGATAAATTAATTTTAAACTATCAAGTTTTTAAAAAAACATAATTGAATTTTTGAGTGCACTATTCCCTGAATACACAATTTTTAGGAGCCCTAGCCTACAATCGCTGTGTAATGTATCACTTTCATTAGAATAGCTTTCTTGGCTTTCTTAGAAAAATTTCATTTCCTACACCATTTCCGATAACATAAAACAACATAGAGAAGGGAAGAAAAAATGGCTTTACTAAATGATTGCTAAAGTAGCTTGGTAACTAGTATCTGTTTTTTACGAGGATTATGTGTAATACAAACGAATATCATGAACGGCAGACGACAATCCACCTCAACAGCATTTCTAAAACCAGCCATTGGCCGAAGAAACGTGTTTGTTATTACTGAAGCATTGGTATCTAAGGTATGTAGTTTCCATTTTGATTTCTTATATTTGATAGAAATGACATAACCTTTTGCAATCGTGTAATAATTACAACTGTTTCAGCATTTTAAGTCACCTTATTATAACATGGTACACCTTGTATCAGTATGCCCTAGGTATGTGCATCTGTTATTTATTTTCAGAGGCTTCCTAAACGTCTGGCCTAATACAGTTACGATTATATGGCGGGCGTTGTTTTGAATGTTTTTACTTTTTTTTGACGTAGTTATATAAATACGTCTTTTCAAACCAAAGCAAAAAGCTACCTTCTTGACTTTAAAGGTTTCAGATTTGCAATTCCTTTGTTACTGTAATATTGCAGCAATCATTTTAATGCCAAGTTAAAGATAAGGACATTCGGTTTTGTATAAAGGTTTGAATTCAAAATTAATTCGACATGTGATACGGAAAATAATAACTACAATGGACCGTGCGGTACACGATTCCGTAACGTACGCGAAATTAAGTTTCGTTTGACATATGAATTAATACTATAAACAAATGTGATCTTTTGACGTAGTATAATGCATCATGTCAAATTTTTAAAAAAAGGAAAAAGATTTAATTGGCAACAGCAACCGTAGTACAAGACAGCCAAAACAAAAACAATTGTGATAAATTTTAATCAATCTATTTTATATACAATGTAGTACTATAATTTTAATCGGATCTAGTAGACAGAATGGTTTTGACTTATAGTGGGTTACGTTTTGATAAAAATATAATAACTCATCTTATCATATTAGCAACTAAGGCCATCAGATGTGAAAGTAAATAATACTCTTTATTATCGGTACACTATTTAAATTGACTGTTTATTTTACTACTTTAGACAACAAAGACAAAGAAAAAGTCATGTTAACGTTAACCATATAATCTTATCAAAGTCGTCAAATTTCATCCAAATTAAAAAGTAATCATTTCTAAATAATCTGTTTTTGAAAATGCAATAAAATAGTTAATAAATGTATATCACAAAGTATTTGAATAGATACTAAATACTTTTTACGCCTTTTTTCAGTTACAATATAAGTTGAACTCTTACATAAATTAGTATTTCTATAAAAAGTGCACTTTACTATTGACTACTGAGTCCACTTGTGCACAGTCCCTTGCATGGTCTTTATACACAGGTTACTTTCTTCTCTCTCTCTCTCAATCTCTCTCCTCTCTCATATATATAGAAATATATATATATATATATATATATATATATAATATATATATATATATATATATTATATATATATATATATATATATATATATATATATATATATATATATATATATATATATTTTATATATATATATATCGTTATCTCGAAATCCACGGGGAAATGCAAAAAGTTCGTCTTATTCGGATTTCGAGATAAACGATGTTAAAAAAAACGGCAAAGAAAGGGAAATAACTCGTACACCCCTTTTGGAAGTCACTTCCGGTTTTATCATGTTTAACGGTATCATCGTTTTATCATTTATATTCCAACATATAAACATTTAAGAAATCGGATTATTTTGTTTCATTGTTCAACATAAAAATACGATATTATAAAACAGTGATATGTTAGTCAATGTGAGAGGCTAATGTTGACACAATTCTCAGATTTTACCGATGCCTCTATATCTATTTAAACGTGAGAAGCATGAAGTTTGTTTTTTAGAGTTTTTTTTTATTTACTAGGGGGTCTCGGTTGCCGAGTGGTCGAAAGCATGCGCTTACGGATCACAGTGCCTCTCACCGCCTAGGTTCGAATCGAACTCGGGATAGATCCTAGTGTGAGAAAGTTTGTCAGTTCGCTTGCCGAAGGTCAGTTGTTTTCTCCGGGCACTTCGGTTTCCTCCACCAACCCAGAACTGACCGCCTCGTAATAAGTAATAGAATCTTGACTGGGGCGTAAAACACCATTACTCCACTCCACTTCACTCTATTTACTCAAAATCTGACAATAAAAGTTTGCGCTATTGTATTTGAGCAACAACCAGTGGAGTCCGCTTTGGTTTCCATACCGGTTTCGCTTTGTGTACTTTAATCACCCCTAGCGTCCGGTTGTTTTTGAGTAATGTTCACATCACACAACCACGATGTCATCAAACTTGGCAGTAATTAACCCCCCAATAATCTTCTTGATGGTTTTATTGTTTATTCAACGGATTATAATTGACGGATTAAGGAAATAGGGAGGTCGGTGCAGTTTTATAATATTGATTGCATTGATTTAAAACCAACAGCCACTGTGTTTTTCCTAATTAATAAAGTCGCCCAAAAAAAAATTGTTCGAGTTGATAAATTTTATTTTCTAAAAATTTTTGTTCAAGTTAACGAATGCAATTTTTCTAGGATTTTCATTCAAAGGGACGAAAAAAGTTGTTCGACATATCCGGAAATGCGAGATATCCGAGTTCGAGATAACTGGAATTATTTTGGTTAAATAAAGAACAACTTTGTCTTTTTCAAAAAGTACGACTCATCTGAAAATTCGAGATATTCATGTTCGAGATTACGAGATACAACAATATATATATAGTAAATAATCACAAATTTGGAGAATATGTGAATGTCATCTATCCAAGTGAGCTTGAAATAAAAGACACGACAGATTCTCCATGTTCTGCTTCATATTTGGACTTATACCTCAATTATGACACCCATGAAAGGTTACATCTGAAGCTATACGACAAACGTGATGACTTCAATTTTTCTATTGTCAACTTTCCGTTTCTTTGCAGTAATATTCCTGCTTCTCCTGCGTATGGTGTATATGTTTCACAGTTAATACGGTACGGTAGAGCTTGTTCCCACTATGGGAACTTTCTGCAACGAAGCAAATTACTTACAATTAAATTGTTGACACAAGGATATTGCAAGCCTAGGCTAATCAGGGCCCTTAAAAAGTTTTATGGCCGTCATCACAATATTGTTGATAAGTATGTAGTCACTGTATCCCAACTTATACTGGATATATTTGACTTACCATAGGTCTTTGTTCCTTTCATTCTCAAAATTGACTTACATGTGACGGGTGTAGCTAGCTAAACAGGAGGTGCTTACCCTTCCGGAGCACCCGGTCCTCACTTCCTTGATGGAAGTTCACGTGTATCACCTATTTTGCCAGTTTGCAAAGTTTTTACTTTGTGTTTGGGATTGTGATATGGACAAGGACTGGTATGTTTGTTTTATTTATATATATATATATATATATATATATATATATATATATATATATATATATATATATATATATATATATATATATATATATATATATAATGTACTTTTAGATTCTTATACACAAAAAGAAAGCCTATGGTATACGTTATCTTAAGTACGGGCGTACTTACACAGTCAGAGCTAGACGTGAAGTAATCATCTCAGGAGGAACATTCGAGTCAGCAAAGCTTCTACAATTGTCTGGCATAGGATCCAAGAAAGTACTACAAAAGTTGAACGTAAGATTCCATAAGGATATTTTAATCAGTGCATTTAATTGTCAACAACTCGTCCTCGTTGTGCTTTTGAAGTCAACATATTGTTCTGATTATGAATCTACCACTGATATTGATTTAAAAAAAAAGCTAACACACACACACACGATGAATGTAAAACTATATATATATATATATATATATATATATATATATATATATATATATATATATATATATATATATATATATATATATATATATATAGATAGATAGATAGATAGATAGATAGATAGATAGATAGATAGATATAAAATGTTTTATACTATTTCTTTCAGGTGCGGCCCCATGCATTTTTACCTGTGGGCGAAAACTTCCAGGACCACTTACTTTTAATTATTGATGTTATAGGTAATATCCCTACTATTACTCTTAAAGATTTGAAAGACCCAAACACCATGGCCGAATATCTGTTCAAAGGATCTGGTGAGGAAACACATTTTTTTACATCTTTTTTTTAAATGTCTTATGTTTCATTTCCGTCTTGTTTGCAGTTATAGACTACGGACGAACAAACAAAACTTACAATAACAAAATAGAAAAAAAACTAAATGACAAGATTATATTATTCTGGTATTCCACTAATTGCTCTTTTTTAGCAATCCATTTTTTATTATACAAGATCGGGTATGGACTGCGATATTTCTTTCCTTTTTAAATTGTTTAGTAAAACAGACATTGTTAAAAATTTAATTTGTTTAATATCTTTTCCATGACCTATTCTGTTTCTTCTTAACAGAATGTGAAATGGGCGGGTTTAATATGACTGATCATTTTTTCAATGTCTGGGTCATACTTGCCGTTAAAATTCAATATCAGAATACAGAAGTTTATTTCATTCAACGGAAATGGCAATTTAGTTTCCGAAAAAAATTGTATAATAAGAACCAGAGTAATTTTTTGCTTTGCAGTTTAGTAGATTTACTAGTTTAAAATCTGGTTTATTACTTTATTGAACCATCATAGAATTAATTACAGTCAATTCTAAATGAAACCATCAAAAATCTAGTTTATTATCATAAGCGCCTGGCGCTACTAGGAGTGAAACGTAAACGTTGTATTAAAAAATGCTTTAAAGTATTTATAAAACTGAAAACATAGGTCTCTCTTCTAAAGCAAGCGATTGTGAGCATTTTGCTTCAAAATATTGTTGTTGTAGACACAGCATGTTAAGATCGCAGCAGATTGTCTTATGTGTATTTTAACCACTATTAATTACTTTATTACTTTATTACATTCTATTTAACAACCTCAAAACAAAATCGAAAAGACAATTTTATTCACTAATTGAGTCTGAAAACGTTATTGCCAATGGGTAATAAGTGACAAAATGTAAAAGTATTAGCCTTTTAAAATTCACAATAAAATAAAGACGCCTAGGGTCTACCCTAGTAAGACTAAAGCCTAGCGTGTGAATCTGGCCCATGAATCGGCACTATTCAGTTATTGCTAGTTTCATAAAGGTTAGATAATTTAAAGAACTACAATTCAGAAAAAATGATAAAGTATTACTAAATAAGATGGATAAGATTAATAGCCATTTGTTGTAGTCCTTGCTAAGATAGGGATTTTTTTATCTTGAAAAGTAAAAATAGCTTAAAAAGGAAATACCATCATAAATATAGTTAAGAAGATTTTTTATATTATTTAAAAACTTGTCAGTAATTTTTAATATGAATTTATTTCGTCGTCAGACACAAATGATCAGTGACAAATCAAACTATAATGTACATGAAATGTTATTTTTTTCTTTTTTTATTCTTCACATGCAGGTGTATGGGCAAGAAACCGTTTTCCATTGAATGTTTTTCTTGATCTCGTAAAACAAAAACACAACTGGCCGGAAATTCAATATCAAATAATGGATGGTTTAATTGAGGAAACGCCATCAGCAGAAGATGTTCAGGTATATAAAAATCATTCGTTTTTAATAATGAATAATTAAATGGATTGTGATTGTGGGAGTAATAGTTTGTCTTGACATGATAAAATGGAATATAAATGTACAATGTATAGCTTTTTATATAATAATTATAATAATTATAACAATAATAATAATAGTAATACTTATTACTATTATAATAATATATGTCATGGAATGGACAGTATGTTATTTTTATGGCGATTTGAAGTATAATAGTATTATTTGCTGACAGAAAGACCATAGATTCGTCAACTCAAAATTCGATACAAGATAATCCCTACTTGTTTTTGCTTTAAATAAAAATCTTTTTTAGCACCCGCTAACCTGGCCTCACGTCATTGATGGAAGTTTACGTGTATAACTGAATTGGCCAGTTTTTATTATTATTATTTTTCATTGATTTATTGAGTGATTGATAGATAGATTTATTTATTTATTGTATTGGGATTTCAACATGCAAACTGGTATGTTTGTGTTTTCACTTCATGTAATATTTTTAAAATGCATTTAAATGAACATTGTTTGATGATTGTTTTACCACACAACCCTTTATATACATTTTATATTTTGGATAAACTATGTTATAGTTTGATGTAAAGTCTTTTTTTTTACAATGTTTTTATTTTTAATTTTTTTCTTTATTTGTAAAAAAAGTTTAATTTTAAATATTTGGGTATAAATGAACAGCCGATAGTCGAGTGCCTATTAAAATATTATTACAATACTACCGGCCGTTAACTTTTTAGCCCGTCCGAAGTCGACAATTTTACAGTCGGTGTTTTATATAATTATATAAAATACAAATACCAGTTAAATTTTGATGTGCCAGATGTGCACATTTCGGAAATTCATTCCTCATCAGTGAAACTAAGACCGAAAATTTTGATAGATAAAAAACACAAGCCAAAAAGTTGAAAACAATGAATCTAAAGTTACAAAATTATATAAATCCAAATTCAGCTAAGGAATGCTGTACATGAGGGAACAAACCTTAGTTTTAAATTAATTTCAAATTTTAGACGACTGACAATTTTGCTAAATGGTACATTTTCTGACAGCACAAAGTAATGCCTACTGAGTTATGGATACCCTCGGGGAGTTTTCCCTTTTCTGTGAAAATATTTATTTCTATTTTAATTATTAACCTTTATGCAAGTAGTTTCATGTTTTTTTTCTTTTTTTAATTTTAATTTATACCTTTTTTAAAGATTGTATTTATTTACTTATTTAAAAGTAATTTACAACTGAAAATTCAATTAATTTAACCATATATATTTATAAATAAATAAATAAATAAATAAATAAATATATATATATATATATATATATATATATATATATATATATATAATTGTTTATTTGATTGTTTTAGATGGGAAGATTTCCAGATCGACGATCTGGTTACCGTAAACAAAGAAAAGGATTTTCTATTGTCTTATTAGTAGCTCATCCAAAAAGCAGGGGAACTATACGAGCAAGAAGTAATAACCCAGCTAATACCCCTCTCATTGATCCACAGTTCTTTTCAAATAAAGATGACCTTGGACATTTTGCTTAAAGGTAAAGTAAAGAATGGAACTGATAGTTTAACATTTTTGTAATTGATAATAGCAATCTTAATGATTGAAATTTAACAAGAGGTTAAAAAATCATTTTGGTTTAAACCACAAAACTCTTTTATGATAGAGCGACGTCATTTTACATCACATTTTATACATGAAAACAAAAAAACTGAAAAACATTTTCAAGGACCAATCAATTCTATTATTACGTAACCAAGAAAATAATGTTTTTTATGATTTTTGTGTGTATCTAGCAGTGCAAAGTTATATATTTTTCAAGCATTTTTCTAATGTTTTTATTCTAAATAAATTTAAGGTATCAGATCATTGCAAGGAATATTAAAGAAATCAGCCGCCATGAGGAAGGTTGGAGCTCGTGTTGCCCCTAGAATACCAGGATGGTTCAACCAGGAATCGGTTGAAGAATGTTATACTTCTACAAGGGAAGATTCAGATGAATTCTGGACATGTGTTATACGCCAGCAACTTTCTGTAGGTTTACATGCAGTAAGAAGTTGTCCAATGGGAGCTTCAAATGACAGATGGGCTGTAGTTGATCCACGTTTGAGGTAATTGTTAATTTACCGATTCAATGATTTCTACTGCCCTGCCGAAACAAAACTGTGCAAGTTTTTGTTTTGTTTTGTTTTGTTTTTGTTTTTTTTTTTTTTTTGCTTTTGCCTTTGTTTGATGATTTTCAGTAGCATTTTTGTCACGTAAATGTTAGTACCTATAACAACATAAGAATCATGCATTGTTTGATATAACATTCTTGATTGCTGGACAAAATTATGTATCACAATAAACAATTACCCATAAAATTTTAAAGCATACAAAACTTACAACAAAGTACTTTTTGATTCCTTGATAGATCTTCATCCATAGAGTTAAAAAGTGAATTTGCATGCACAGAATGATACTACGAAAGGAAAAGTGCATCAGCTCTATCAATCATGCACACTGTTCGTTTTAATTATATTTTTGTCAAATATTGAAGTTAATTTTAACATAATAAAATCGATTTACTCTTTGATGATAATTATTGTTTCATAAAGACATTATAGGTGAATAAAACATATATAATATTTTTCATTTTTAGGGTTTATGGTATACAAGGTCTTCGAGTAGTAGATTCTTCAGTTATGCCAGAAGTAAGTTCTGGTAATACAATGGCGCCAACAATAATGATCGGAGAACATGCCGCTGATATAATCAAAAGAGATCAAGGATTAGAAAAACATTACAGAGGAAAATAACAACTTACTCCGTTCGTTTCTTGTATGTTTGCGTGAAACATTGCAATGACCGGGCATGCACCTGATTGAAAAAAATTGCATAATTTAGTTTGCAACACGTTTGATGTACAAAATAAAAAAGGAAAAATTAAATTACTGTGAAATGTTGTGCATTTTTAATTTTAATTGTGAACATTTTACAACGAAGCAACTTTTTACAAATTAGTTGTTATATATAAATAAAACAAACATACCAGTCCTTGTCGATATCACAATTCCAAAAACAAAGTAAAAACCTTGCAAACTGGCAAAATATGTTATACACGTGAACTTCCATCAAGAAAGAGAGGCCGGGTGCTCCGGAAGGGTAAGCACCTCCTGTCTAGCTAGCTACATCCGTCACGTGCAAGTCAATTTTGAGAATGAAAGGAACAAAGAACTATGGTAAGTCAAATATATCCAGTATAAGTTGGGATACAGTGACTACATACTTATCAACAATATCATGTATATGTTTGACGTCTAATAGTTTCATGATCATTTTCTTCTTCAAATCGATATGGCCGTTTACTTGGCATTGAGGAGTCGATTCTGAGAACTTGGATAAAATTGGATAAAATAGGAGTGCACCCAGAAGTCTATCCCATTTAGCAAGTAAACTGAAAACCTTTCTTGGAATACATATTTGCCAGAGTTAAATTCTAACCTGAAGGATGCGTGTAGTCGTGATCCTTAAACACGCACTTTAGACCATTGAGTTTTTTCAATATTTGTGTAATGATCTGCTACCAAAAATTGATTAAGAATACAATTACCGTAAGAGTGATTATAAATCTATAACTTTCCATTATTAAATACAAAAAACACATAAAAAAACCATTATTTTCTATAGTTCGGTTATAGTAAAGTAGATTGGTCCATAAAACGTTCTCCAGTTTAATCATTTTTATCTATTAAATGTGATGAAACATTTAAAAAACTTTGCAAACGACAATTGCATCATGAAATCTGTATCATTTAATCAATACATTTATGAACAGACATGGCTGGTAAATTATTTAAGACGCATCAGCAATTTTTAGCTATTCGCGACAAGAGCAAGGTTATTAATCTTTAAGGATTATTCTAATGCAAATATTTTGTAAACAGAATTTTGATTGGACCTCGACCGCAGTAAAATCTCTTTTTTGCGGTCGGAGTTAAGATGTCGCGTGTTATCTAAGTAACGATTACGTAATGTATTCCAACGCGCCGGTACACGTGCTTTTGTTTACAAAACAAAAATGACGGACTCCGATGATTTCGACGATTCTGTATTGCCAAATTTTGTCAACTGATATTGGATCAATATAATCTGTTATTTGTTTCAAACAATGAAAATATTATATCAATGGAATCAAGTGTTTTCTTGATAAATTTATATTTTTTGGCGTTACGACCTCGGTCTACATTAATAATGTTTATTATAGCGCGCACTCAGGCTGACCTTTATAAGGTAATAGCTTACCAAGTCAGTATGCCGCAGACAAGCATACAACTCTCCCAGTCCTTTATCCTGACAGAGTATCTTTTTTGATAAATATGCGAAAAAGTAACAATATCATTAATATTAAAGGACCTGTAAGACTTGTCACGTGACCAGCGTAATTAAGTCAATAAATATTTGAGGTAATTAATAACCATGCCTATTCTTTGATATCACTATGCAATGCTAGTCCCTAGTTTCCTATCCGTGTAAAAATCTGTCTTTAAACGAAAATTACCTGGCTATTAAACGAAGAGAGAGAGAGAGAGAGAGAGAGAGAGAGAGAGAGAGAGAGAGAGAGAGAGAGAGAGAGAGAGAGAGAGAGAGAGAGAGAGAGAGAGAGAGAGCGAGCTTGTGAGTGTTATATAGGTATTTACATACGTGACATTTTCAGCTGATCAATAGTCACGTTTTTGAATTTCCAGAAATAAGGAAATATATCCTCTCCAACCTACATCGCTATTATCGTCTCAGTATTCGAAGTCGGACTTGAACCCACGGAAAAATAACAAACCGTTGTGAGTTGTTGATCTACCGAGTACTTTATCCATACCATTAAAAATTTCCTAGTAAGCAGATCAAATTATGCTTGAAATAAAACAAACAATACCAGTCTTTGTCCATATCACAATCCAAAAAAAGTAAAAACTTTGCAAACTGGCAAAATATGTTATACACGTGAACTTCCATCAAGGAAGTAAGGCCGGGTGCCCCGGAAGGGTAAGCACCTCCTGTCTAGCTTCCTACACCCGTCACGTGTAAGTCAATTTTGAGAATGAAAGGAACAAAGACCTATGGTAAGTCAAATATATCCAGTATAAGTTTGGATACAGTAACTACATACTTATCAACAATATTGTGATGACGGCCATAAAACTTTTTAAGGGCCCTGATTAGCCTAGGCTTGCAATATCCTTGTGTCAACAATTTAATTGTAAGTAATTTGTTTCGTTGCAGAAAGTCCCCATAGTAGGAACAGGCCCTACCGTACCGTATTAACTGTGAAACATATATACACCATACGCAGGAGAAGCAGGGATATTACTGAAAATGATGAAAATCAACAATCAGTGTTTTTCTTTGTAGTTCGAGAAAAACCCGCTTTGTCCTAGTCTGAATTTCCACTACCTCCTTACAAACTGTGTGCAATATATTTAAATGCGCGAGTTTTTGACATCACTCGGTCTTGTAGTCAGAATTTTCCCAGATCGTTACATTTTTTGCCTAATGTCTGTGTGAAAGGTCGGAGGAATTTCTATATCAACCACTTTGCTATAGTTCTATTAATATTTTATGTGTGGAGCGAAATGAGGCGAAACTCTTTCCCACTTAGTCGGGTTTTTGATATAGAAAATATTATGATTCTACACACAGCCGCCAGGAATAAAGGTGTGTTAGTCTCAGAGGAAATTCAGACTACAATTGAACTTTAGGTAACTATCTGTAACATCGTATTACAAAATGTTTGAAATTACATGAAATAAGCTTATCTATGAAGAAGATACTATTTCCCATGAACTGCTTTTCTTCTCAGCCTTCGTAAATTAACCGGCATCACATAGATATTACATGAATCTTTGGAGTATACTAAAATGAAAACTTTTTTTACAAACAAATATGAATTTTACCAACTTAAACAACATATCTGAAGTATATAAATATTTACAATATTTGAACTGGATGATCTGGCTCTTGGCGTGCATGATTTGTGATAGTAGGATTATCATCCTTCTGTTTTTTGTTATTCTTTATCCGGTTGAAATGCGTTCACATATCAAGACCATCAGCCGCCATGCACCACAAAAATAAAGTTTTAAAAAATCTTATTCAGAAATTCTCATTCACTTATTATAGTTGTATTTTGTCGCTAAAGGAAACAATATTTTTAATGTAATTAAAGTTTCAATAGTTCTTTATGCTTTGCTCTAGGATAGGTGGCTATTACACGGTTACAGGGTTAGTACATTGATCAACAATGGCTTAGAATTATCTTGCAGGTCACTCATTCCATGATACTGGTAACAAGTCACCAATAACGGCTAACTACGGCATCAAATTTTCAACATACAGCTAACGAAAACAAATATACGGTGGCTGAATGAGTCCATAGAACGTTCGCACTCTGAAATGTTTTTCTCTATGACCTCATTCGGACACCATACCAATAAATGACATCTGTGATGTGTTTATTTAAACATACAATGTATTCATATCCTGTAATTCCTGCTACTTTGAGGAGTAGTGGCTGTACTCCATGTGTAATCGCCAGGTAACATACATGTCCACACTCGAGGTATATGAACCGTAGACGCATGTGGACCTTGTCTTTGATGCTAGCTTCAAACAAACAAACCGTAAAAAAATCAAGGACTTGCTATCAATCATTTTCTGAAATTAGTTTCTGTCCGTCACTATCGATACTAATTTCCTATTTATAGTTTCTGAGAAAGTTGTTTTATTTATATAAAAATAAAATAAACATACCAGTTCATGTCCAAATCACAATACCCCCTCCCCAAAAAATATTAACTACTTTGAAAACTAACTAATTTAGTTATACATGTGAACTTCTATCAAGGAAGGCTGTTCCGGAAGTGTAAGCACCTCCTGTCTAGCTAGCTGAACCCGTTACGTGCAAAGTTATTTATCATAGAATCCTTAGAAAGCACAAAAAACTACTTGTAAAATATTCAGATAGTATTTTAAAATACGTAAATCAATTTGTGATCATTTGAACATAGAACATTAATAGCGAAAAAACGTCTAAAATTTAAGATTTATTTAAAACTAACGTTTGTTCCCTCATGCAAAGCATTCCTTAGCTGGATTTGGATTTATATAATTTTGAAACTTTAGATTCATTATTTGCAACTGTTTGGCTTATATATCAAACTTTTCGGTCTTAGTGTCACTGATGAGGAATTAATGTGCACATCTGGTACATCAAAATTTAACTGGTATGTGTGTTATATATTTACTTGATAACAGAACAAAGAATGCCAAAACTCAAACAGTAAAGTAAAGAAAAAAAGAATCAAAACCTTTATTTTGAACAGATACATGTACTTGATATTATTACAAGTGTGTGTGTGTGTGTGTGTGTGTGTGTGTGTGTGGTTTAGATCTTCTTGAAATTTTTGCCATTCCACTTGCTCAAAAGTATGTGGCCGCTAAGCATTTTCTTTTGAAAACTAAAAATGCGACTTCTTTCATCAAAACTGTTTTTGTTGCCAACAAAAATATTAAAACATTTATTTTGCGCACCACAAAGAATTGCTTAGAAAATTTATGGTTAAGAATTTTGATATATTACTGGTGTCAATTAAGTGAAAATTATCCCATAAAACTTTTTTTAACTCATCACAATACTTTTATCAGAAAAAATCGTCGTCGCTAAAAGCTGATGCAAATTAATATTACTATATAATTTTGCCAACCGTCTAATAAGCCTTGACTCAGCATTTAACAGAGAGAGAGAGAGAGAGAGAGAGAGAGAGAGAGAGAGAGAGAGAGAGAGAGAGAGACAAATTGATCGATAGAATGACTTTTGTCAAATGTCTTTTGTTACCCTGTCGCAGAAATAAACGCCACGACATATTAAAAATGATATTCACAGATTCAGCATAAAGAAAAGCATCAACAATTAGTCAAGGTTTTTCAGTCCTTTTATTCTCACCACATAGTACATAGTACACCGAGAACGTGTACAATGTAATTCTCTCTCTCTCTCTCTCTCTCTCTCTCTCTCTCTCTCTCTATATATATATATATATATATATATATATATATATATATATATTGAATATGAATGATTAATACCTTGTCACTCCATGTATTAATACATAAAATTACATTAAAAATTCCATACACAATCCGGATTATATATGTCAAAATGTCGCTGACCGTAATATTAACATTTTGAGAGACGTAGTTAAAAAATGAAAAGGTGTTTTTGATGACCTGTTGTAAGAACGGACAAGAACTGGTCATGAACAATCAGATCTTATAAAAATTTTCCCCTACCTTGGCAAAGCTGCTACATCAACTCTTATTTTGAGACAATATGTAATGAAACATTTGTCAATTAAGTTTTGTCTCGCGTGTTGTAAGTTTCAATTGAAATTAGATTCACGAAACACAGCGCAAAAATTACAAGGTAGATTTATCACCCATCCAAAATATACCCGAGAAACGTATGTATGTCACATCCAGTGAAAATTGTTTCACATGCTTCGTTTGTTAATCGGAAAAACTGAAAGAAATCAGCTACATGGTTTTTAATCAATATTACAGGGATTCAATAGCAACTCCTCAAAACTATTATACATGGTTTAAGTACTATAAAACTCCTTGCTAAACTTAAAACGACCTTTTTTAACGGTGAGAGATATTTGCACCGCATCAGGGGTAGAGAATAAGTATATTCCTGACTGCTTTGCTGTGTAACACACATTAATCTCGACACATAATGTTCATGTCCAATCACTTGAGTGAATCTCAACCTAACAATGTTGACATTCCCGGTAATACCTGTCTACGTTTACATATCCCGTCGCAGATTCGAAACTCATATGCTGAAACATTGAAAATCATTCTCTGCTACAGTTTTCATCTGTTTTAGATTCAAAAGTTGCACTTCCAACATATAGCCAGCAATCTTTCAATGCAAATAACACTTTTACTCCAAACTCCTTTGATAACTCTTAATTCAGCTTTTGCACTTTTAATTTTCATAATTCATAACTTTAATAACGGGTGCACCTGATTTTCGACCGAAATATAGTCCACAAATAACAACACTGTTATTGTTGATATTCAATTTTTTACTGATATTATTTTATATCCAATTTTCTCATAAATACAATATGCTAATGAAAAATCGAGAAAATCCATATAAAAAATATGATAACACTATTGTTTTTAACAAAAAAACCCTCCGTTGTTACTCCACACCAAAAATAGTGCGAATTACTAATGTGTCGTTCTCGGTCTGAAACGCTCTTCGTGGCATTTGCATCTACTGGACTCCCTCACATGTGCATGTGTTATAGATGGGGATTTTTTATTCTTAAAATCAATGAATACCTTTTTAAAAATTATTTAACGAAAATATAACAATTGAGCCGTTTTAAAATGATGCTAATGTGCGTTATTCAGTTTTCTTGCAAAAGTTTTGCCTTCATATTCACAATGAACGTCATTGTCAAATAAATATATCTTATACAATATAATTTTATCACTGGAGTAGCATAATGTGTATTTGTGTTATATATATAAAATAGAAGTAAGTTCAAAATCATAAAATTTTATGTTTTTTTTAATGAATTTATGACATCAATTTAAGATTCGCTGAATAATTAAAAAAAAAAAGATTGACACAAAATGAATAAAAATTTGACATGGTTTTAACGTATTAAATAATGTAACAAATAGGATTTTTGTTTTTACAAAACTTGCTTCGTGTCTTACATTTTAAAAACAAACAGCGCTTACAGAGACATTTAGTCAGGTATAACTCTCTAAATGGGCTGGATTACGAAATTCTCTTTCATTCTGAGTCTATTGGGTACTGTAATCTGTAATTTGACGGTACATGGCGTTTCTAAAGAGTGCGACTTGATAGTTGGTAAGTCTCCTTAATACCGAATACATATATATATATATATATATATATATATATATATATATATATATATATATATATATATATATATATATATATATATATATATATATATATATATATATATATATATATACACTTGCAATGTTATCAAGTGTCTGTTCAAAATAAATTTTTTTCTGTTTTCTACTTAACTGTTTGATTTTTATAATTTTTTTTGAGTGAGATAATTAAAAACTAGATTTTTTAAACTTAAGAGACAAATTGAAAGCTTCATTGGAAAATCAAAGTATTTTTACAAGCGTCAAGTACATTTAGTATATATCTTAAATTTCAATGTTATAAAAATTGTATTTTTACAAGTATTTTTATTTATTTTATTTTGATCATTTATTTATAAAATTATTTATTTATTTATTTATTTATTTATTTATTCATTCTTTCATTCATTCATTCATTCATTTATTTATTTTTTTGTTTATATATATATATTTAATATATATATATAAATATATATATATATATATATATATATATATATATATATATATATATATATATATATATATATATATATATATATTTATTTATTTATTTCTCAAATGTAATCCCTTTTAACAAATGTCTTTACCATATGACTTTTAAACTTATTTTCGGAATAATAAAAAAGTACTTAAATCTTTCATACTTAGTTCTACAGAAAATTAGTTTTTTAATATTTTATGCATAATGATGACATAACTGGAATTTTCACAATTTTCAAATTAAAATCTGTTTTGAAGAACGCAATTATGTTTACAAGAAAAAAAACACCTTACATTCTTTAATAAAGCGAGTGTATGGAATAAGTGTTGTGTTACATCATGCACAAGTTAATATAATAATAATAATAATAATAAATAATAATAATAATAATAATAATAATAATAATGATAATAATAAGAACTAGAGATTGTAATTCGGATACCAGTTACGTATGATTCCCCACCATCCATACTCTATATTTTGTCTAAATTATACACCTGCTGATGGACTAATTTCGTGATGGGTCGATAGTATCCATTACTAGTAATCGAAAACTGATTGAGAGAGAGGGCGGAAGAAAAATAAATTTAATGTTTATATCGAATTGTACAATTACAATTCATGTCGTATTTATTTCTAATATTCACTTTCATTCACTTTTACCCCACCGTTGCAACAACGTTTTTTGTTAAAAGAAACCAATTTATCGCGGAAGTCCAAATCTGAATGTATAAATTTTATAATTCGAAATGTATGTATATTTTACAAGTTCAATAAATCATGCTTCTTCTGTCATGGTCCCTATCCATAAATTACAATTAACTGGTGTATTTTGATTCGACAGGTGTTCAACTTTGATTGATAGCCAATCTATTTCACGAACTGTGAGACATTGAACCAGCAAATTTGATTGACGTGTGTCATGATTGTGAAGTAGCCATACCCTACTTTTTAATGGATAATTGACAAGGAGATTAAAGCAATGACACTTATGAAAAACATGTAATAATGCTATTGAATTTATTTACAATTCTTTTGAAAGGAATTAAATCCTGTAAACTTGCCATTAGATAGTGTTTCTTGACTGAGGGTGGGTGTTAAGAATTCTGGCTTCCCACCCACCCTCTCTTGAAAATGATTTCTTCTTTTCAAAAGTCCATAATAAACAAGAATATATACAGATAAGTGGAAGGGATTTTAACTATTTAAAAGTTATACATGAACAAGCAACCACCCAGCACCATCCATAGTGGGAAATGACCTTAGGTGCCCTTTATTAATATCACTCTTTTCAATTTTTCATAAGAAATCAGAAACTACATTAATAAGGGGTGGGGATCACAATCGTTTAAAAGTTACTAAGCACCACCCAGCCCTACCCACAGTGGGACAGTGGGAAAGGGCCATCGGTGTCTTTCATTGGTATCATTCTTTTCATTTTATCATTAGAAACCAGAAAATTAATAGAATTAGGGATGGGGATCTCGCCAATTCAAGAGAAATGACAAAGCCCTATCAAGCACCACCCCTTAGTGGTAACCCGGGGATGATGTTTTATATGAATTGACGCGCCTTGAGATGCTGATTAAAAATATATTCATGGTTTTATAGTACACAGAAAAGTGTTTAAGGCAAAATTGATTTTTTCTTTTAAAACCCCACCCTCCTACCCCTCCCCATTCAATACCCATGGATGTAAAACTTTAATGGTGCATGAACCTACCCAAAAATTTTGAACGAAATTGAATAACGCGTTTAACTTGTTTGACAGTGCTGATAAAAAATTTGATATATTTAAAACCATTTAATACATAATAACTGAGAATTTATTAAAAACAAATTCTGTATAACAGAAATAACAAATTATTATAATAATAATACGAAGAAGTAACAGAACGAAAACAATATCATTCCCCACCTTTGGTGTTGGGGAATCATAATAACAATTATAATAATACTTAAAAGTTATGATCATTGATGGTACTTATTTCGGTGCAACAACTTGCTGAGCTTTGTGAAATTTCATGAAAGTTTTTACACATAATATGCATGATGTAAGAATGTGTCGGTTTTTTTAAGTCAAGTTTTATTATTATTATTATTATTATTTTTATTACTATAAGTTGGGTCCGGAGCTGGAGGTGCCACAGTAGCAGCTAGATTGTCAGAGGTTCCCGAGATAACGGTTTGCTTATTCGAAACTGGCGTGAAGGACACCCAGGGCCTGCATGCATCTGTTGTCCAAATTCCGCGTCTATGGAGTGGACTGTATCCCGGGGATTACACTTGGAATACAACCACTGTTCCACAACAAAACTTGAATGGAAGGGTAGGTATATTTATTTTTTTATCTATTTATTTATTCTAAAATACTATATTTAAAGACAAATGTAAAATAAATTTGTACAAAACTTAACAATATTACGAGTTTACAATCATTTCTTTTCGGTTCCTATGTGTTCTTCAAAACAACATTTCATTTTTAATTCGCTTATTCTAAAAGTTATAAAACAATACTTTCTCATAAGAAAATAAAAACACTGGTTAGAAGACTAAGATATTTACTCCATTAAAATTCGTTTTTATTCATAAACGGAATTATTTCTGGAAAGATAACAGACAATTATTTTTCTTCTTTTTTCCCTTAGATATTGCTTTAGACATCTTTTTATGGAATTGGCAAAACGCTAGGTCGATCAACATCCCACAATGCTATGATATTTCTCCGTGGGTTCAAAGCTGACTATGACCACTAAGAAGAGATTGGAGCTAAGGGATGGAACTATAAAAATGTACTACCATATTTTCTTAAATCTGAGAACATGACTATTGATGAGCTTAAAGACTCACGTAAGTAAATATACAATATCAGATAAAAAAAAAAAAAAAAAAAAAAAAAAAAAAAAAAAAAAAAAACACACACACACACACACGAGGTCTTATGAAAAAGGTTTCCTAAAATGCACAATAGCATATCATGGAAAGTTTGGTTTGCTCAAATGCATAAGGCCTCGGTGGCCAAGTGGTCTGAAACGCGCAAGGACCCCAGTGCCTCCGCCTACGTTCGAATTTTGCTCGGGAATATTCTAGTGTGAGAAAGTTTGTCAGTTTACTTGACATCGTTCGGTGGTTTTCACCAGGCGCTCCTGTTTCTGCTTACAATTTTCAGCTATTCACGATGAGAGCAAGTTCGAGAAAAAAAAATCCTGTATTCATGAGCTGTTTAATAATGTATTCAGTTCTGCCGTGTACTAGCGCGCACTCAAGACTGCTTTTGATAAGGTGCTAGCTCACGAAGTCAGTATGCCACAGACAGTAATATCACTGTCTAAACATTTGATATTTGTCTAAACAGATAATGAAATTTGTCTGCATACCAAGTTGTACCTTACGGCATTTAGACAGAATAGTTATTTCTATTGGATATTAAAATTGCGTTGTTTGACGTTTCTATCCAAATTGATATTCAATTGATATTCTGGAAAAATTTGAAATAAATATTTAAATATGTACCAAAATTTCCACAAAATTTTAATAAATGTTGATTAAGTTTGTGTTTGCAAAAGTTATTAGTCTAGTAACAATGTATGATAAGGTGCTAGCTAACGGAGTGAGTATGCCATAGAAGGAAAATCACTGCCCCAGTTTATTATCCTGGTACTTGTTATTACTCTTTCATTTTATTTCGGTCCAAGTAAGGAAGCAAAATATTAAAATTGTATGTTTGACCCAGTCGGATTTCGAGCCCCGACGTCCCGCTTACAAGACGGATCTTTACCACTGAGCCTCCGAGACGGTGGATAGAAAACAATGTCATTTGTCTTAATAAAATTTGTCTGCATACCAAGTTGTACTTTAGGCACTTTTATATCTATTGGATATTAAAATTGCGTAATTTGACGTTTCTATGCATATTGATATTCAATTGATATTCTGGAAACGTTTGAAATAAACATTTAAATATTTACCATAACTTTGCACAAAATGTTTTAATGGATGTTGATTACGTTTGTGTTTGCAAAACTCATATGTCTAGTGATAGTGTATGAGAGAGAGAGAGAGAGAGAGAGAGAGAGAGAGAGAGAGAGAGAGAGAGAGAGAGAGAGAGAGAGAGAAAGAGAGAGAGAGAGAAAGAGAGAGAGAGAGAGAGAGAGTCATTTGCAAAAATAATTAATTTTGACAGTGTATGAGAGAGAGAGAGAGAGAGAGAGAGAGAGAGAGAGAGAGAGAGAGAGAGAGAGAGCTTGTGTGTTAAACAACGGTCTACTCATACAAAATATCCTGGATGTTCTATACTAGTATAGATATCATGATATACTAGTAATGTAGAACCCGTTTTTTAAATATTTCCCGAGTTTTGCAAGATCTAATCAAGGAAGGGAAAAAATTATTTATCTTGTATATAAATGACAAAAAACTTACTCTTACTAAAATCTCTTAACTCGATTTATTAATGTCACTTCACATCTAATTATTTCTGATTTGAATCATATTCCATTTATTACGATTCTTTCATGGACAATTTTGACATGAAATATGATTGATGTTAAGGAATTGGGCTATCATGTGCTTATTTCTGAAAACCATATTTTCATAAAATCCAAACATAATGAAAGATTGAATAGATAAGTTATTTTATATTGAAATAATAATTATATTTTTTATGTTATTAAAGATAATTTATATTTTCAGAGTAATAATGACATCAATTGTAAATTGGTTGTTATGACATAATTTTTTTCACGTTACATAGTTGAAATTTGATTTATAAAAATACAAATGATAAAAATAATGTTATAAGGTGCAAAGTCTATGGTAAATGTTATATTAAGCACGGGCATACTTACACAGTCAGAGCCAGACGTGAAGTAATCGTCTCCGGAGAAACATTTAAGTCAGCAAAGCTTCTACAACTGTCTGGTATAGGATCCAAGAACGTACTACAAAAACTTAAAGTTAAAAATTTAATACGAACTATTTACGAAAGTTTGAATACAGCCAAATTTTTTTAAGTTGTACATGACTGTAAAAACGAGCCCCTCATTTTGACGTCGTCGAAGTAGAGATGTGAGCAAATGTACCTCGCAATAACATAACGAATTCAATCAGCTCACATGAATCAAGTTAAGAACTTATAATAATATTTAAACGAACATAAAGGATTTTAAAATTTGATGTAGATTAATTTTAAGTCTAATGGAAACTTAAAAAAGAATAAAAAATAAAAATAAAAATAATTAAAAATAAAGCCAAGACTATGAAAAAACGCAATGTTTGAAACAATATTTTTATTAGATTACTGTCAAGAAGAAAAATAATTCTGTAATTCTATACTAATGCTTTAGGTACGACCAAATGTATTTTTGCAAGTGGGTGAAAACTTTCAGGATCACATTTTAATGCTCGTCGATATAAAGGCTAACGTTCCTGTAGTTACCTTGGAAGATTTAAAAGATCCAAACACTTTCGCAGAGGAACTTTTTTAAAAGCTCAGGTAACATGTTTTTTTTTTTTCAGCAACGTCTCCAATCTATATTGCAAATAAAAATAATACTAATAATGATAATAATAATTTTATGAAGTTGAATAACATATTAAGGTATGATGGGAACATAATTGAGATTCTTAGATTTGTTCTTTTTGCATATAGGAATTATTCTTAATCTTGAAATGCACGTAAGTATTCAGCATTTCATTTTGATTTACCAAAAAAAACTAGTTTGGTTTCGTGACAAACAACTAGTCGCATATCATAGTGCGTATTTTAAAATGGTGATTATTCATATTAAACAAAAATATCTGTCCAATACAGATGTCCAGCATGTCCACATCTCAGAAATTCACCCCCATCAGTGACACCATTTGAAAATTAATGAATATTTATCAAAAATGTTATCAAAAATACCTGTTTAATTTTGATGTGGCATATGTGGTAATTCCGGAAATTTATTCTACATCAGTAATAGTTGGTTCACATATGTTGTTTTCACTTCATTTTAACTATTCCTTCATTTTCTGTCTTTTTGTCTCATGTTATCCAATATTATAAATGGAGATTTACCTGGATAATTGTATGATTTACAGGTTTGTGGGCTAATAATGGAGCTCTGTTGAATATGTTTATTGATTTTGTCAAACAAAAGCACAAGTGGACAGAAATTCAGTTTTTTATATATAATAATTTAATAGAAGAGACGCCTTCATCTAGTGATGTTCAGGTGATTTGCTATAACTTGTTTTCGTGCATTGAATAAAAAAATCATGAGCAATGATGTTCAAGCAGAATATTGAGCAAATCAGTGAGTTAAATTTTCGACAAGATAATTACTTATTTATCGAGACGATACCTAAAGTTAATTTATATATTTATTTTGTCTACTGATACTTGTATATACAGTGAAGTTTGCTAAATGTGTAGCAGCGATTGTTTTGACTTTTGTGAGAGTTTACAAGGCTCGTGTAGAACACACACACACACACACACACACACACACACACACACACACACACACTTAAGAATACTTATAACATTCTTGGCGTATATAAGAAGGATGAAAGTTCTCCAATAACTCTTCTGTAAATACACATTAGTACAGTTCCCCGTTTCCCTCGGAGAAGTCTTTAAAAATTTTTTACTTTTTGATATGATTTTTCTTGTTCTTCTTTTATGTGTTTTACTTCTATAATTTAATTGTATTTGTATTATTTTTTTTATTGCATTGTAGATTCGCCGAGCTCATGTATTTAGTAGATATTTCTTTCTTATCTCAAAACGAGTTCAAAACTACATGTTTATTATATAAATAATGACAGTTAAAATATTTCTTTTTGACAGATCTGTTTGCATTCCTTTTTAAGCACTTGTTTTGTATTTTAATGTTATATTATTAAATCAAACACAAACATACCGGAACATAAAAAATACTAAATTTAAAACCATCATAAGACAAAGTGATGATATTATTATTACCGTGCTACATGTTCAATAGATAGATAAATAAATAAATAAATAAATAAAGTTTGGAAATATATTGACTAATGACAAATGGCGAATCTTGAGATGCACATTATAAACTATTCACATAGGGGTTTCGATTAAATAAAGAATAAATGCTTTTGATAACTGTAATAATTAAACTGAAGACATGTTAAAAGTTGTTTTTAATATTCACAATGATATCTTTAAAATTGCAATCATATATAGCCTTAATAGATTTTAGATAAATCTTTGATTCTGTTTTATAGAAAAGTTACCTATTTTACTTTTGAAAAGTTTCCTTGAGTTAAATTAATGAAATAGTAAGGAAATAAGTTAATACATACGTGCTAAATTAACTGAACTCTTCTGTGACAAATTTAGTATTATTTAATGTGGTTTAATAAAAATTTTAGGCTGGCAGATTTCCAGAACGAAAACCAAGTTACCTTAAACCAAGGAAAGAAACAACATTAGGAATATTTTTATCCCATCCGAAAAGCAGAGGGGTTGTAATAGCGAGGAGTAATGACCCAAATGATACGCCACTCATCGTTTCACGATATTTTTCCAACAATGATGACTTTGATAAGTTATTTAAAGGTAAGGATAAATACAAAATAATTTTGATGTGCCATATGTGCACATTTCAGAAATTAATTCCTCATCAGTGACACTAGGAGCCTAAAATCTTGATAGATTAAAACGATATGCCAAACATTTGGAAATTTGGACGAGGACTACATTTTTTAATTGGCAAGGATCGTAATTTAATGGAAAAATTTATATGAAAACTACAAAAAGTTTTTTTTTATGATGAATGATATTATTTTTACTTAAAAGATGTAAAAATAAGAAAGAAAATGACAAATCAAGCCTCGTTTGAGATGAAAATTATGACCAGTCGAACGGAATTTCCCCATCTCGACCTCAAACTCGTAATTTATCAAAAACAAATATACCGATGCATGTCCAAATTATTATTCCAAAAGCAGAGTAAAACTATGATAAATGTCAAATTAAAATACGTGGATTTCCACCAGGGAAGTGATGCCTGGTATGCTCCAAAATACAAGTAAAAGATGGTTATTATTTAAAAAGAAGAGATAGAACAAACTTGTAGTATTTACTTTTCAGCAATAGTGCACCCACAGAGAAAAATAGGAATAGAAAAGAAAATATGTTACTGAAAAACATGTTTTAATGGAAACATAAAGGGATAATCAAATAAAGGAAGCGGGATAAGGGAAGACAATAGACGAATTTCTAGTTGTTCCGTTCCGTCGCCTGTTTTACTTTTATTAATGACCTAGTTTAAAAAGTGTGGGTAGCTATTCTTCCGGTTTAAGCATTGCCACTGTGCATATCGCTAAGAAATGGATTTTAAACTGTTCGATGTGAAGGAACTACAAGATTATTTGAAAGAAAGAGGAGTGACGTGTTATTTTTATAAAAAGGAGCACCTCATACGGTTGTGTGAATTGTGTTTGGAAGTTTTAGACGGAAAACACATGGGTGTTATGTTGAAAGAGGACTATGAAAGTAGACGGACGGTAGATGACTGTGGTATAAAACGCATCCTGGAACCCATTGAAACGTGTTCAGAATGGACGACTAACCTGTCTAAAATCCCTGATATAGAGTCATGCGATGTCATGCTCTATTTACTCAAGTATTGTAGGTAGCGTATCACTAGGTTTGTTTACACTTGTACACTATACCAGTATACATGTTATACGTCCCTGCATAAATAAACTGTACAAAATATGACCCCAGTGAACATTAAACAGGTATAATAAGCAATCACACAATTGTAATTATAAGCCAGACCTTAAAATCATTGTTTTTGAACAGCTATTATTTTCTTCAGTAAAATCTTCACTTTAAATCTAAGTCACCACACATGATTTTCACTTTCGAAGTGGGCGTTACATTCGCAACTATTTAAGGTGAAGGTCAAGGTCATGACCTAGTGGTTTTTTTTTTTTTTGTAACATACCATATTGCAGTATGGTTTCATCTAGTACTTACTGCAAAGCAGATTTATGTTGTGTTGAAATCTGGTTCTATAGTCAGTACAGTTTACATTAATGATTTGTCTTTTTGATTACTTAGCTGCACCATGCAGCAGCTGTTAGTTAGGAACAGATTAGCAAACTAGAAGACCATAAAATTGTTAATATTATTTTCAAAATATCATTTCTTGCAGCTGGAGTGATTTAAGATTAAGAAAATACAAATCAAATGATGGATATAAGCTTTATTTATCCAATCACATAGACAGTGTAGAATTTTGTCCACTTCTTAATTCATCATACTGTTATATAAAGTCAACATGCATTCCCTAGACCAAACAAAATGAGGCTCCTTATTTAGTTTGGGTACTTATATCTTCAAGTAATATCAGGTGAATGCACATGTGTAGCGTGAGTATTTGTTATAAAATGTATTGGTTTTGAAATATATAATTCCAAGATTCTGAATCCTTTGTTTTTGTGAGTTTTATTTGATTTACTTTTACTTTTTTAGGTTTCTAGTTAAGAATTTGTGCTGTTTCTTTTTATACATTAGTTCCATAAATGACCTCTTTTTCAAGTTATGATGTGGCTACTGGGATAAGAACCTGAATTGATCTGATAAATAGGCAGACTTTTCTGTTCTTTAATCATTAGCTACATTGTTTTGTCATCAGGAGGGGCTGAAATCAGAGTCATCACAAGGCTGAAGAAAATAAAGGTTATAAATAAGATAAGTAAAATCTATTTTTGTTAGTTTTTATTAGCTTGCATTACATATTGTCTTTACAATTTTCCTGTTTCACAAATCTGAAGATGCGAAGAAAACTATTAATGAATGTAAAATTGTGTAATACAAATTATTTGATAGTACTGGATGAAAGTAAAAAGCTTCTAGGAAGAAGGAAAATTCAGAGCAACCTTTCCCTTTGCATTTTAAGGCATTTTTAAGACATACCAACCTACACATAAATATACTTATAATATGATTTATTTACCTAATGAACGTTCTGCATCTTTTATTAAAAAAATATGTTATTAAATGAAAGTTCATAAGTTTTACATTTTCACAAAAATATACAACAAAATATAAATGACATGTACTTTTTTTTACCAAAAAATGCAATAGAAATAGCAACAAAAACTTTTATGTAACAAAAACTTTACTTGAAGAAAAACTAAGGTTCAGAGCATATAGCAAATTAATCTTTAAATCTGATTCAAGAAATAAATTAATAATAAAAACTGATTAAATTACAGTGTACTATTAGTTGAAATATTCAATCGCAAATACTATCAGTAATTTAGTCTTAAGTTCAACCATTTCAAGGTTATGTGCATTTTTTTTTGTAAACATGTACATGTACCATATATGTATTTTGTTGTATTTCAGAGGCAATGGAACATGTAAACACTGCGTCGCTCTCTTGTTCAGCGTAATGGGTTTTTGTGACAGGCATAAAGCCAGACACACTGAGGCATGTACTGATATTGAATGTTAATGGGATAGACCAAAGAAAACAACAGAGCCAGCTGAAACAGATCTGATCAATATAAGAATGCAAAATGCTTTTACACCCTTAGTGGAACCAACACCATCCAGTTTTACTCTTAATGTGGAAATAGAACCTTTCATTTTTAAAAATGTAGAAAAAGAAGTGTATATGTTGTTTAAACACACCAATGCACTAGTTTTACAAACACTTGATCCCCCATCAGATGATGAATCAATTTCATCTGATGAATATGTGCTCCCAACAATTGAGGATGCCTTTAATCAATATAACACCTTAAAAATTCAAAAATCAATTGGAGACCACTTAAAGTCTGTTTTTACAAATGGTATTATCAGGGAAATTGAGAATTTAACAATTGGACAAACAAACAATCCTGCTTGGTTTAGTCACAGACGGGGCAGGATAAATGCCTCTATTTTCCCATCTGTAATGCATTTCAGGTTTAACAATAATTGTGACAACTACATCTTGAAAAAAGTAATGGGTTCCTGTGACCCAGCAAAATCAGCATCTCTTCAGTTTGGTAGAGACCATGAATCCATTGCCAGACATCAATACTCTGAATATGTAAAAAACCTCCATAAGTCATTAAAGGTGGAGAAAAGTGGACTTTGCATTGATATAAACAACCCGCACATGGGTGCATCTCCTGATGGGATTGTTACTTGCAAATGTAATGGCAAGGGTTTACTCGAAATAAAATGTAGTTATATTTATCAAAATGTAACCCCAAGTGAAGCTTGCAATGATAATCATTATCATATTTACTGTGATGAAAATGGTAGGGTGAAATTAAAAATTTCAAGTCCTTGGTATTTGCAAATACAAGGGCAGATGGGCGTGTGCGGTTTGTCTTGGTGCGATTTTGTGTTTTACACAAAAAAGAGAATATCTGTAGATAGGGTACAATATGATCTAGATATTTAACAGCAAATAGTTAAAAATGTACACTTTTTTGAGAGATATGATGTAAAAGCATATCAACAATGACATTATTCACTGTACACATTATTAGACATATAACAATAAACTTTTTACATTGTACTAAACTAAAACAAATTTTTTGTTTACTGTTTTCGATTTGAATACTCCAAACAGTGGTGAAAATAATAATGGTAGAATGATTGATAATTGCTAATTTATGTTATTTTAACATTATTTTATGTATTGTCTTGCTTATACAGTTCAAAAATAATCTTATTTTTAATAGTGTGAAGTCATTATTGGAGATAGAATAAAATGCTGTAATAACCAGTTTTAAAACATTTTTAAGACCAAAGGATTTTTTGAGACTGATTGCATAAAAAGCACAGTATTGCAGTTTTAAATTCTATTGGACTAAAGACTTTTGGAGATTACAGAAAAATGCACAAACTTTCAAAATTTGGTTACATAATAGTTTTAATTTCAAAGGAATAGTATTTTCAAGTTTCTTGAAAATTTTTAATCGTCCAATAGCTCTCTCCACATGTATTCTCAATTTGGCGATCTTTCTTGTCCTAGTACTATCCACTGGTGTCAGCCACTTTCCTTTCCCCCAAGAGCATTTCTTTGTAAAAGGAGGGATATTAAGAGATGCATGCCTCTCCAATAAAAGATTTCTTATCAAAAATCCCCTGTCAGCCATAACTTCATCACCAGGTTTTATCAAATCTAAAATGCCACAATTCTGTGTGATAAAGCGATCTGAAACATTGCCACCCTAAAGATTTGAAACGAAAAAAAATGTCTCAGAAGGAGTAATGGATACTAAAGCTTTGAATGTATTTCTATGTTTGTATGAGCTATATGTTTGCATCTGAGCAGTTGGAGATGATGGTTCCTCTATGAAAAATTCAGTGCAGTCAACAATACATGTTGTTTTTGGATAAGTATGTTTAAAAGACTTAGGAATGAATTTCTTTAGAGAACCTGATTTAAGCCACATTTACATAGGTGAAAACAAAAAATTTAGATAATTTATACATGTCACAAAAATTTGTGATACTCTTGATTTTGATATTCCAAACAAATCTGCAAGAACAAATGTTGGCAATGCAGGACGTAAACGGAGCAAAGTAAGTAAAAATTCATGAAATCTTGTTAGTTTTCTTGTTGGACCAGTTTTCTTCTTCCCTGAATCATTCTGATAATTAGTGCTATGATGTGATCCAAAATTCCCTCTCCAATACTTCAGCACTGGTGACAATCTGTATATAATTGCTATAAAATATAGAAAAAATATTAAAGTACAACATATACCGTAAACAGTGAAATTTAGCGGCAGTTTTATTTTGCAGCAATTGGTGATAGAATTGAGGTGCTAAAATAAAACTGCCACTAATGTTTTACTAGATCAAAGGATACCAAGAAAGGTAATTTTATGTGCTAAAATAAAAAGGCGCTAATACATTTGATATACCAAGATTGCTATAATTTCAATGTGCCAATGTAAAGCTGTTTACAGTATAAAACATGAAAATAAACATTCAGTTGCCAGATTGGGATCTGAACCATAAGCTTTTCTAACTGAGATAATGTACTTTTTCTACATACAAATTATTCTACAGGGAGATCTCTTTCATACCACATTCATCTTCATAGTAGTTTCACTGTTTAGCAATTTTTGTTTTTGTGTAGAGTCACTTTAACAGTTTTTCAGTCATATCACAACTGACTGACAAGTGCGAACTGATGCTGTCTATATAGTGCTGGTACACTGATACACATTATGGCCAATACATACTATATACCAACCGGTCCCATTAAACTGACACAGAGGCAACCTTACAGGCCAAATGGCAGGTAGTAAATTGCATTGTCACACATGAGCCCAGACAAGGATCAAACCCACATTGGTGAGAGACCATGGACTACAAGACGAACAGAGAATCCACTGAGCCACTGCAACCCCTGTTTAGCAATGTGATTCTGTATGCCTTCACCATGACCCTTAAAGTGATCAACTGCCTTATTTTCCTAATTTCCTTATAATGCAGTAAACTACTGATATGCAAAATAATCGAACTTCTCCAATTTTTGTCAAACGTAAGTGAAATAAAACACATGTTAAGACAGACCATTAAAATATAATATTATATTGTACCAAAAAAGGCCACAAAAGTGATTGGAATCCCCAAGTATTTTTCGACAGTAGCATTATCTTCTGTAATCTTCTCAACAAAAAGTATACGCCCAAGTTCATCTTTCTCTTTCATCTGTTCTCTGCATTCTGTTAGCTCTTCCTCACTCTGTTTCATATCTAATAGTGTCAAATCTGTCTGTACTCACTACTGATGCATCTTTCATCTGAATAGTGTGTGTCTCAAGGTAGTCATGATGTAGCATTGTAACATCTGAAAATGATGTCAAAATGTTAATATTTTACTAATAGTCATTCATCTGAGATGTGTTATGATAGAAACAGTTTAAATGAGTACCAGAGATTAAGTGTAAAAATGACACTAACATTAAAATAATAATATTCAAATATTTTTATTTGTTATCATGAAATCTGCAAAATATCCTGACAACAAAACTTTAATATACCTGTTTTTTTTTTGTTTTTTTTTTAATTCTTAAGGGTCTATAAGGGTTAAATAAAAAATAAATTTCACAACTTTTGCCATGTTTAAACTAAAGACAAAAAAGTGCATAATCCTTGATTAACTAAATTGTGATGAGCTTGGGTTGACAGCCTAACCTTTACTTCACTATACACTTACACTGTGTTACACATTGTATGCCATTTAGTAAATGTTCAATATACTAATTTCTCACTTCTTGATTATATTCAATGTTATTGTAGTTCAAATATATTGCACTTCAAAATCCAGTTAGGTCAAAAGTTGCTGCACCATTCAATAAAAAAATCACAATAAAAATGTCATATTTCAACTTCCAATAAAAAGTGATTAAACTGAAAGTATTATCACTCTATAATTGAATAATGTACCTAAATTAAGTTTCAATTTTTCATCAGGATCTCCTAAATATGTAGCATTGACTATGACCTCTTCCGATTCCACTGATAATGGGAAAGGAATGCACAAGTCATCAATCTACAATTTGTAAAGAAATTTTCAATTTTTTATTTATTATTATTATTATTATTATTATTATTATTATTATTATTATTATTATTGTCATTGTTTTAAACACAATTAGAATTGTAGGTTATTTCAAAGAACTATTTTTTGTGGCCTCATGAAAAATATATTTTCAGACAACTTAGTGTGGTTGTTAAATATTATGAAGTAACTAGACCTGGAAAAAAAAACCTCAAACCCAGGACGGGGCTCAAATCTGCCACCTCTTACTCCACATTCATGTGCTCTACCCAATGAGCTACCCAGGCCAACAGCTCTGCTAAGTGCTTATTTCACCGCAATTACTAGGTTTACATTACTAAATATTGGGTACTGGTATATCAGCCCATGCTAAAGACCAGTCATGCAATATGAATTTAAAATTCTGACTGGCCCTACATGCAACACAATCATGCACCACAATTAACAAAACATGATGATATTAATAAAGCTCGTCATCTTATTTTTTTCACTAAAATTCATTGTAAAGCATATTTGTATACTAGAAAAAGACTTAAGTATTCATATTTTGATTATTATTCATACTTTGGAAACGCTCAAAACCGTACATACTTTGTATGACTTCGTAGTAACGGTTGACTCACGCTGTGGAGTCGAAATCTCTTTAACTTTCGCCGGTATCCTCATTCTTTTGGTGGCCGAAACCGGATCTTTGATCTTCCCGTTTCTTATAGCCATTGTAAGAGAACAGCTCTGGATAAGGATGCTCTTCTGTCGGCCTACCGTCAACAAAGTGTTTCGAACACAACCGATGTCACCTCTTGGGAGTAAAGTTTTTTCGTCTCAAAAAGATAACCATATGTTTTTTTGGCGTGTTTGTGTTTTTCCCAATGGAAATTTGAAAAACTGAACTCCTGTCATGAACCCATATCGTCTTCTTTTGTTCACAGCGGCCTTACAACCCTCCGCTACGCAAAAATAGCTGGACATAACAGCAGACGAGCCTTGTTGTCAATAACAACAAACTTAACCGGAAGTAGGGCTACCCACAAAATACACAAAATCACGTCACCCTGAGACGATTATAACGAACAAATTAAAGACGAAACGGACAACTACAAATCGGTTTATTGTTTTGTGCACATTAATAAGAAAATCATATTGGTTATGTCTATTAACTTTTCGTTCCAGGTATCAGATATGTTCAGAAGATATTTAGAGACTCTAGTGTGATGAGAAAGGTAGGATCTCGCCTTATCACTAGACCACCAGTTGCGTTCGGTCAAGAGTCAGTAGAGCAATGTTACACAAGTACAAAGATAGATTCAGATGAGTTTTGGAAATGTGTTCTCCGTCAACAATTTGCTTCTGGTTTACACGCGGTACGAAGCTGCCCGATGGGAGCTCCAAACGACAAATGGGCCGTGATTGATCCTAATCTAAGGTAAAAAAGATACACTTCCCATGATTTTTTTCCCTTGTTTGCTAAGATAAAATAGACTTGACTTTAAAGTAACAATGTTCATCTCTGTTTTTTGCTGACCATACGTAGTTAGGGATTTCGTTATGATTAACAATTTAATATATTTTAAGCATTCTGTTTTGATTCTGTAATAACAAGAATGTAGTGGTAAGGTTAGTCCTATTTTGCTTTATTAAGAAAAGATAAAAAAGTAATACCATTAATATTTGAACATGACTGCTGTTAATATATATAGTCAACGGAGTTTTAAATCTTTATATTTAATTCCAATTTAAAATAAATCGTAAAAACGAATCAAACTGCTTATAATTAAATTGTTGAAGAACATTGCAAGCCTAGGCTAATTGAGGCCCTTTAAAAGTTTTACGGTCGTCACCACAATATTGTTGATAAGTATTGAGTCACTGTATCCAAACTTATACTGGATATATTTGACTTACCACAGTTCCTTCTTTCTTTCATTCTCAAATTTGACTTTGCACGTGACGGGTTTAGCTAGTTTAACAGGAGGTGCTTTCCATTCCGGAGATCCGGCCTTACTTTCTTGATAGAAGTTCACGTGTATAACTAAATTGGCCTGTTTTCAAAGTTTTAACTTTGTTTTTGGGATGTGATTTGGACATGGACTGGCATGTTTGTTGTTTTTTGGAAAATGATTTGGACAAGGACTGGTATGTTTGTGTTTAATTGATAGTTCTTCGTTTTAATTCAGTTATAAAAAAAAACATATGGATTTTATTCACAAAATCAAGCAACAGACAGAAACTACGCTTAATGGTATATTCTATCAATGGAGTAAGACTCTGCAAGGATATCTCTATCTCAGAAGGCAGTACTTTGTGCTGTCAGAAATATACCATTTAGCAAAATTTTAAACCGTCTTGATTTTTGAAATTTATTAAAAACTAAGGTCTTTTCCCTCATGCAAAGCATTCCATAAGTGGATTTGGATTTATATACATTGGCAACTTTAGATTCTCTATTTTTAACTGTTTCGCTTATGTTTGTTTACCTATCAACCTTTCGGCCCATAGTGTCACTGACGAGGAATGATTTTCCGAATTGTGCAATATGGTACATCAAAATTTAACAGGTATTGAAAATTCATTACAAGTTTTAATTTTAAATCTACCAAGAAGCCGTTGTTTAAACATGAACCTTAATTAACTCAAAAATTAAATCTTTGCACAACGATATAATAAGATTTTAAGTTACATATCTTATTAAATTGGACATCAAAACTATAAAAGAACAATGTGAAAAAATTGTTATTTGAGGTTTTGTTTGAAATTATTCAGAAATCAAATATAGATTTATAAAACAGTTATAAAGTATAATGAAGATATTGTTATCAAACAACGAAAATTTGCCAAGATCAATTGCGGCAAATTTAAAACTTTCTGTATAAAACTATAAAAGTAAAAATGACAAAAATGCTAAAGCTCACGTTCCTTAACTATATTATTTAACAAAAAGAACTTTTAGCTGTATAATATGAAACTTATATTTCGATAATTATAAATTATAAAACAAAAGTAACATTATAAAATAATTTTCTCAAATCACACACACACACACACACACACACACACACACACACACACACACACACAATTTATTCACCCGTGGTTTGAAAATGAATTGTATGGCTAGAAACAGTCAGTTGTACTTTATCTACACAGCTGGACATTTTTATATTTGTCTATCCATAGTTTAAAATTTTAGATCAGTGATCCTAATATGGGTCTTTTATTTCATATTAAGTTCAGCTTTTGGTTTCCAAGTAACGGTTGCAAAATTCTCATGTTTGGCAATGCTGCAAATTGTTAAGACATTATTTAAATTTTTATCTACATTTAAATTGGCAGGGGAATTTTTGTGCAACTTTAAGTGAAAACTTCTTATTTTTTCAGAGTTTAAAAAAATCAAAGGCTTGCGTGTGGTTGATGCTCCTGTCTTGCCAGAAGTAAGTTCCGGTAATCCAATTGGACCGGCCATAATGATCAGAGAACGTGCTGCTGATTTTATCAAAAAGTGTAAACAAGCTAGGGAACTTTTAAAAGATAATTGGTATTATAAAAAACTATATAAGATTGTCGGATCGAAGGACAATAAAATATTATGCAACAGTAGAAGTATATTAATCTTTACTTTTTGTTTTTGTTTTTTTAGTGCTTGTTTAGATAAAACGCTATGCTATCCCTATTTCTGTAATTTCTTACTGATTTGTTATTTGCTGACAGAAACCCAGCATGGCTTCTGTGTTAAAAATACATTATTATCAATATTTAACAAAATGCCTGTTTTATCTTAATTTGCCATATTTGCATATTTTTGAAATATATTCTTCATTCGTGACTTTAGATGAGAAAAAGTTAATAGTTTAAAAGATATTTAATTCATATAAAAAATGACTCAAAAATTCCAAAATTATATGATTTCAAATCAAGTTAAGAAATGTTTTGCATGAGAAACATTAGATTTAAAAAAAACCAAACAGAGACGCCCGAAAAACTTGTTACATTGTACATTTTCTAATAGAATAAAATACTGCCTGTTTAGTTCAGAAAACCCTCTCGAAATTTTATCCTACCAGCAGCGGTACCCCCTCACGGGTATTAAATGTTTAACAAAAATACCTGCTTCATTTTATATGCCAAATGTGCACATTTCGGATTTTTTTATTCCTCATCAGTGACACTAGGTGCCAATAAATTTGACAAATAAAAAGATAATTCAAAACAATTGAAAAAATAAGCTCCAAAAATTCCAAATTTGTATGACTCCAAATACAATAAAGAAATGTTTTGAATGAGGGAAGTTCCCTTGGTTTCTTTTAAAATTAAACATTGAAATGTCTGAAAATTTTTATACACGGTACATTTTCAGACATCACAAAGTGCTGACTAACGAAATTAAGATACCCTTTGGGTGTTTAATTTAACTAACAGGGGAATCCCGCTAAAGGTAAGTAAAGTGAATATGACCAATGTATTATTCAATCTGAAAACGCCGAAATTACGCATTCACGTAATTCACGCAACATTTAATATATAATGACTGACACATAGATAATTAACGGTACTTTTGTGTTTCGGTTATTGTTTAGGGAGTGCTTATTATTGTAAATTATTCTAAACCTTTCTTATGAGTACGTTTTACCCTAAAAGTGATTGATGTAAAGGAATTAGAATAATCTAGATTGACATTTTGTTGACTACATTGTTTTAACTGAGAAGGAAAGTAATGTTTTGAATTAGTGATTCAATTCAGAGTAGAAATTTTTTCATGCTTAATACTGCTTTCTTAGAATATCAATTTGCTATTTAAATGTTCACTGCAAGTAACTTTTAAAAGCGAAAATAATTATGTAAATATGTTCTGTCAACACTGTGATCTATTTTAATAACTGTCAATCGATAACCCTACTATGCATAATAAGTATTGTAATAGTTAAAAACTAACTCATTTAACAGGTATTTGTATTTTATACATATGAAAGTTTTTGTTTATGCAATTATCGTTATCATATAAAACAAAAAAAAAAGAAATTTTGTAATAATGATAATATAGAATTCTTAAGAGTTAACAAATGAAATATTCGGCAAAAAATTTCTTATTCTGAATTGAATCACTAATTTAAAACAATACCTTCCTTCTTAGTAAAAACATTATAGTCAATCAAAATGTCGCACTAGAATATTTTAATTTTTTAACCTATACATCAATCATTTTTTAAGGTAAACCATCACATAGCTGAAGCACATGTAAATAATTTTTGTGTCATTTATTATATATCAAATGTGACGTGTATGACAATAATTCCGGCGGTTTCAGATTTAAAATACATTGGTCATATTCACTATTAAAAAAAACCTTTTATTCTCTACAAATGAATAAATCATATACTGAATAATTTTTAAGATTTATTCCTTGGCATTTTAAAGAAGATCCTTTACTTAAAAATCATCAGAAATATAAATTGAAGTTGTGACATGTTATATAGGATCAATTTTCACATGCTTTTGTGGCAATAAAACTCAACCTTGATGACCATTTTTTCAATTGCGACAAATTTTACAAAATTCACTCGTAAGTAATGACAATTTCATAAGCTTAAAACCGAATGTATTCCACAATTCAATTTGCAACTTTGAAAAGGGACATTATTTCATACGACGAAATTTTATTTCCACCAAGTAGTTTCCTGGCTGCATTGATGCCGCAGTGGTAGAGTGTCGATAATGGAGGCTTGGGGTCAAGGTTTAAAGCTTAGTAGGCAAATACAATACCTTTAAATTTAAGACGCTGCTTCCTTGACGCTTGACGTGTAGAGAATCGACTATGTTTCATATAATATTGATTCGATAACAGTAAGGTTGTCATATGTTTCTTTTGAATTCATTATGTATAAAAAAAATCAAAAGTAAAAGTTTTCTGTAAAGATTAGACACAGACGAATAAATTTGTTTTGAAAAACATAGCAAAACATGTTACAAGAATAATTGATCAAAACTTTTATAATCCGTTTAATTGGTGTTGATCCTTCATGTCTTGTCAGTCATAATGAAGTCGTCACATAGTTAGAAAATAAAAAGATTATTCAAGGCAAAACAAGCAAGAATTTTGAATCATAAAATACCTTGCAAAAATATGAAATTACAATAAAAAGTTCTCAAATATGACAAGGAACAAAATATATTGAAAAAAAATTGTTGAGTTTTTTTCTTATTGAAACTTTAGCATAGTGAAGAAAATATAAATTTTAATATACATATAGTTTTAAAAATTTAGAACATTGTGCAGAAATATTTACGGAATTGATTTTATGAAAATGCGCAAAACATAATTTTTTACTTACAAAAGAAACACCTTTTTGCATATTAAGATAATGCTGTAGTAAAAATTACTACGGTAATTTCAAAAAATTATAAATTCTCTGGTTTTTTGAAAACAAAAAATTTCTAAACAAACAAAAGGTAGCCAGCCGAGAAATATAGTCGGTGGAACTTTTGGTTTTACTCCAAATAATATTAACATGAATCAAAACCGTCGAATGCCTTACATTCTGATTTTCTTGAGAGACTCAACTACAATAAAAATACCGGGAAATAGATTAACTTGTGATAACTTATCTTTTTATATTACATCTTAAAAATTTTCCTTAGACAAAATACAGGATGATTTTGCATTTTAAAAAAAAAAACGTAAAAAAATGATAAAATGATCTCATCATTTTTAATATATAAAAAATACCTGCTAAATTTTGATGTGCAAGATGTGCACATTTTGGAAAAGTATTCCTCATCTGTGACACTAAGGGCCGAAAAGTTCAATAGATAAAAAACATATGCTAAACAATTAAAATTAATGAATCCAAATAATAATACAATTTATTATATCTCATATCAACAGATGTTATTATATCTCATATCAACTTTAGATTCATTTTTTTCAATTGTTTGGCCTATGTTTCTTATTTATCAAACTTTTTGGTCTTAGTGTCACTGATGAAGAATGATTTTCCGAAATGTGCACGTCTAGCACATCAAAATTTAACTGGTATTTGTTATATATTTACTACCCCTGAGCGGGGTACCGCTGCTAGTGGAGTAAAACTCCCGGAGGGTATCCATTACTCGGTAGGCAGTACTTTCTGCTGTCAGAAAATGTACCATTTAGCAAAATTTTCAGCCCTCTAAAATGTGAAATTTATTTAAAAGTAAGGTTTGTTCCCTCATGCAAAGCATTCCTTAGCTTGATTTGGATTCATATAATTTTGGAACTTTAGATTAGTTTTTTTCAACTGTTTGGCCTATGCTTCTTATATATCAAACTTTTCGCTCTTAGTGTCACTGATGAGGAATGAATTTCCGAAATGTGCACATCTGGCACATCAAAATTTAACTGGTATTTGTTATATATGTCAATATATTATATTTTCTACTTCGAAGACTTGGGAATAAAACACCATTCATTAAAACATTACTTCTAATAATTCACTAAAAGAAATACCACACGAAAAAATAATATTTAGAAATATATACAAAAACCATTTTATAAATTTCATCTATGGGTTATTTATTTATAATAAATGTCAATATACGCTATTTTAAACTAATAGTTGGAAGACGCATTCTTTGCAAAAATGACATCGTTAACAGTTGAAATAGTGTACGTGACAATTTGACATTCTGATTTTCTAATTCGATAACAGTGCTTTTTAGATTATAGCCAAAGCCCCTTGGACGATTTTTTGACCATCTTTTAATATTCGTAAAACGAGTGAGTAAGTGATTGAGTGAGTGAGTGACTGAATGTGTCATATACCACTTTTTGAGTTTTCATAAATAGCACATTCGAAGACTGGTTTACCACAAAAGTGCTATTTATTAAAATTCAAAAAGTGGTATATGACAAATAAATGAATAAGTTTAAGCTTAAAGCCGTTTCATAAATTTTGCAGCTATTCGCGACTAGAAAAGATACAATAGTATCAGTAGGTTACTAAACCAAAGAAAAATCAAGTTTCAAAATAAAGGTTAATTGAAAAACAAATCAGAAATATCACCGATAAAGTATTTTTTAAAAAAAATACGAAATGTAATAAAACAATAAGATTTTATTTCACAAATGAATTTCCGGAATGAATGTTCTTAAAATGACAGCCAACACACTTTTGATTATACACATGACAGAAAAAGTTTTAAGGAACAGCTTAATCGACTTAGATGTGATTAACAGAAACAAAAGCGCCATCTTTCTTCAGGCATTTCTTTTAACAGCCAAACAATGATAATCACAGTTTAGGGTCGAATACCATTTGAATGAAGCGGACCGGGCTTGATAGGTGGCCAGGGATCTAAGTCAGGAGAACATCCCGCTTGTATTGAGATGGTTCCAGATTTGAGTACCAGTTTAGTTGATGCAGTTTTTCTTTTTCTGTACAAAAGTACACCGAACACCTAACGTATAAAATGGATCTGAGGATTGATTCTGAGGATTTTACACCGTTAATTTTTGTTCAAGAACTTAAAAGCCAAATATTACAGTAATAACTTTTGTGAAGTTTTATTCAAAGTTACTTTCACGGTTCGCCTTATATCGCAAAATTTAGGCGTTACAACGATAAAGATACGATCTTTTACTTTAAACTTTCGCGTTTAAAGCGGAAAAAATTGGTTTTTGTAAAATGAACTAGTTATCTTATGACTTTAGTAAAAAACATAAATATTATAGATGTCAAACGTATATATTTATGTTGTGTTTTCATTAAACAGAATGATTCTATAATTTAGTAGCATAATGCATAATGCATGCAGTACAAGTTTTTGACCTTTTTTGAAATTCATCATCACTAATTTTAAGATCTTTTTTTTAATTCATAACATAAATCTTAGATTCGCTGAATAAAAAGAATGATTTACACGAAATAAGTAATAATTTGGCATCGTTTCAACGTTTTAAATAATTCGATTAGTTCGTTCACAAAATTCAATTTAAATAAATGTTTAAAAACGATTCTTGAAATGTTCAGGTTGCGTTAATTTTTCGTGATGGGTTGGATTGCCAAAATCTTTGTAATTTTGACTCTTTTAGGGCACTGTATTCTGTGCCTTGATGGAAGATGGTGTACCTAAAGAGTGCGACTTTATAGTTGGTAAGTCTCTTTAGTTCCGATTTTGTTCTCAGCGCAGAACACATGCAAAATCTGAACAAATAATATATGTTTTTAAATCTGTGATTTATTTTGTCTTAAATTCTTCATGATTTTAACTTGAGCGGCAATTATATAGCTTCATGGAAAAATCGAAGTATTTTGACAATAGTCAAGTAGATGTGGTACATATTTTAAATATCAATATGCTATTATAAAATTTATTTTCCATTATATTTTATTGATCAATTTCTTTAAAATGTATTTTTCATTTATTTATTTATTAATACTTTTTTAACAAATGTCATTATCAGATGTACTATTTAACCATATATATAAGGTCAATCCAGAATAAGTTTTCCACCCCATAAAATTTTACATTTTGTTGTTTTTTTTTCGAAAATTGGTTTCAAAATTTATTAGAATATTATAATCGACAAGAATTTGTAAAATACGACAGAAAAACGTTATGTAATTTCCGCTTTTAACTATTTTATGCTAAATCTTAAAATTATAATAATATTATTAATAATTCATTGAAAAAAGCATTTTACCAAAAAATTGAAAAACTATTTAGTTACCTTCTTGTATATTGGTACATGATCTTATCATTTAAAAACAAACATAATAAATAAACAAAATTTATAAAACTTAAATAAAAAATGTATTACTCCTAGGCGAGGGAACATAATAGCAAAATTAATTTTTGGAAAAAAATTGCTTATAGACGAATCTGTTTTAAATTCTAATAAAAGTGAGAACAAAATAGTAAGAGTTTGGCGTTATATGCATAAAAAACGACAGTGAACGACTTTGAACAAGTCCATGACTTATTGTATGGATAATTATCTCGCACTCTCTGCAAGTTCTCTTAAAAAGTGACTAGAACTTTAAATAGCGCTTTATACAAGTCAACTATAATAAATGAGGCAGATGTTCTTTGTAACGAATAATTTTTAGCAGGACATCTTACCATTTGTCCAGAACACCCCTGACGTACCTGAAAAACAAAGAAGTTAAAATTGAGTTCTCCAGATATGTCTCCGATCGAATACGTTTGGGACTTCTTTGGTTAAAGAGTAGCCCTGAGATGCACCACTATTTACTATGTCGAAAAGTGAAAATCTGTTAGCTTCCATTGGTATATTATCTATAAAACATACCTAAGGAGTCTTTATAAAAGTATGACAAGGAGAGTTGCTGATTTGTATAAATAAAGGGGTTGCCAAACGAAAAACTGGTGTATTGGTGATGGTTTTATATTGAAATGAAAAATGTCTGTAATTGTTAAAGGGGGTTCCGAAATATATATAGTCAGTTTGTGATAAACATTTTTTAAAAAAAATATGTTATTTTTATCCCGAAAATTTTTTTTCTCGAATTTTTCAAATTATATTCATTATAATTATTCTTATTATTATCAATATTATAAATATTATTATTATTATCATTAGTTGGGTCCGGAGCCGGAGGTGCGACAGTAGCAGCTAGATTATCAGAGATTCCCGAGGTTAAGGTTTGCTTATTCGAAGCTGGCGTTAAGGACACCCAGGGTCCATATTCATCTGCTATTCAAATCCCGCGTCTATGGAGTGGTCTGTTTCCTAGGGATAACAATTGGAACACAACCACTGTTCCACAAAAGAACTTGAATGGAAGGGTAGGTATATCATATATATTAAAATATTATATTTATTTAAAGCTAGATCTGTTTCCTCACTCCAAGCATTTCTTAGGTGGATTTGGATTTATATAATTTTCGAACTTTAGATTCGTTGATTTTTAAATGTTTGGCTTATGTTTTTATCTATCAAACTTATAGGTTTTAGTGTAACTGATGAGGGATGAATTTCCGATATGTGCACATTTGGTACATCAAAATTTAACTGGTACTTGTTTTATATATATGTTCACACCAGAAAATTGATCAAATGGGGATTTGAACGTAGGTAGTGACCCATAAGTGCAGGTTTAGACAAGTCGGTCACTGAGGCCCCAAATGGGCTATTATGTGCAGCAGATTAAGATATCTTGTTTTCACAGACTATTTTTAATAAACTATATAGAATGGTTTTTTGAATGTCGTTTTACGTCATTTTGAAGCCATTCATGACGAAATATTATTTATTTATACCATGGATAAATCTTTACACAAGTTCGTTTGGTGCTAAGTTAACAAGTATTTCTGATCATCTTCTAGTGCGAATTTATGAAAACCTTGAGACTGCTTGTACACTCGCCTGCAAATCGTGCTGATAAACATCACAGACCTTTCGTTTCATAATACTTATATCTAACCACCCTATGGCAAGGGATAATCTTTCTCAATTACTGTTGAGCTCACATTTGTTAGATGTTGTATGCTAAAGGAGTGGAGTGGAATAATGGTATTTTACGTCCCAGTCAAGAATCTTTCACTAATTTCGAGGCGGTTAGTTCTGATATGGTGGAGGAAACTGGAGTGCCCGGAGAAAACCACCGACTTCGGCAAGCGAGCTGAGAAACTTTCCCATACTAGGGTGTGTCGCGTGTGGGTTCGAACCCAGGCGATGAGAGGCACTGTGATCCGTAAGCTCTCGCTTTAGACCACTCGGCCACTAAGGCCCCGTATGCTTAATGGTATACACCCTAACGACTCAGGCCATCAAATAAACACAAGCACAGACACACACAATACCTACGTGATTTAAAGGATGACATCATTTCTGCCGTTTTAATTGTTGAGGACTATGATAATAAAAATAAAAAAATTATCTTAGAAAAATCAATAAAACTGGTTTTATTTGTCATTGTGTTTTAATAAATACAAAAAATATTTGTTTTTTATAATTTGTCTAAGAAAATTAGAGTGTTTTCTTTAACAATGAACATACGTTAACCTTTTAAAAATCAAAAACATCTACGAATAAACCTTTTTCGAGTTATCCACCTTTGTCTTGAACTGACGTTCTAGCTATCACACGTTTAATGTATATAAAAATTGGTTCCAAGTTTATTTATTTGTTTATTTGAAATGTGCACATATGACACATCAAAATTGAACAGGTATTTTTGTTGAATATAAGTTATTTTTTAATTCCTTTATTTAAGTGACAAATGTACGATAAATAACTTAACAATATTTCAATTACTTTTACAATTAGTCTTTATTTTGCTCCCTCCTGTTCCTCAAAACACTATTTCAATTTATTTCTATATTTTGAAAGTCATTGAAGAAATACATTCTCATGAGAAATATATAAAACATTGGTATGAAGTAATAGATATTTACTTTATTAATATTCGCTGTAATTAATAAACAGAAATTCTTATCAGAAAAGAGGCAGTTATAGCAGGCAATTAATTTTTCTTAAATATTGTTATAGACACTTTTTAATGGAATGGGCAAAACGCTAGGTGGATCAACATCCCACAATGCTTTGGTATTTTTCCGTGGGTTCAAAGCCGACTTTGATTACTGGGAAGAGATTGGAGCTAAGGAATGGAACTATAAAAATGTACTACCATATTTTCTCAAATCTGAGAACATGACTATTGATGAACTTAAAAACTCACGTAAGTAAATAAACAATATTAGATAAAGAACACACCCACACACACCATAATTTTGGTTTGTTGGGAGCCTCGGTGACCAAATGGATTAAAAGAGCCCTTAAGGTTCCCAGCACATTTGACCGCCTTGGTCCGTTATACAATCGGGCATATTAAAGTGCCGTAGTTCAGTAGGTTTCAGTGGGTTCTTCGGTTTTTTCTAACATCCCTAAACCGAACGCCTCGATATAAGTCAAACTGTCTTGAATGGTGCGTTTTTAGCATAATCAATTCAAGTTAAATCAAATGCATGCTAGTTCCAAAACAATACAATTAAATATTATCACTCAAAGTCTAACAGTATAAAGCAGATTATCACATATATTTTAATTTCATTAAGTTAACTTCTAAACGAAAAAAAGGTGTTACCAGAGATAGAAATAGCATAAAATGCTTTCAATTTATTTATACAAAGTAAAATTATTAGTAGTATATAATTACAAAATACGCTTAAATACAATGAAATATAGATATCAAATAATGAATAAAAACATGATTCCTGCTGTTGTTTTTGTAATTTTGTTAAAGCTGCATTAAGATTTTTAATTTTCTGACTTTTTTACATTTTTAAAAATATAATCTCTTAAACACAATCCGAGAGATTGTTTTTCTAAAATTTTATTCCTTTTAGATGTAAATAAACGGAATTCTCTAACGGTTTTGTCACTTGTTTAACGATAATTATTATAAGCTTGGAGCAGACTCGAATGTTTCAAAGGGCCAACCTGACAAATTGCATTAATTGTCTGACATTAATATCGAAATGTATCCGCAATTGTGTTATGTATCCCTTAGAAAGTAATAAAAGACAAATTTAATTGACATTCTGTGTTTAATTGATGGTATATCGTCGTTTTGTAAGTTGTGTTAAAATGACATGGTTTTTTTTATGTCATAACCTAATTCTAAACTAGATCCTACAGGCTACATCTCGCTGGGAAATTACTGCTACTTCTATATCTATTCGAGCTTTTATCGTTGAACCAAATGTAAAATTGTTCATTAGGAACATCATTTATTAGATCAGCACCGTTTTAAACCTAATAGAGCTTTAAACGCCGCATCAGTAAATTTTCAGCTATTGATAACTAAAGTAAGGTTATTAATTTCGAAGGATTTATCTAAAATTAAAACCGTTTATGCAAGAGTTGTTTGAGGTTGTGTTCATATCAGCCGTGTACTATAACCGACACAAAGCGACTTTTTCAAAAGGTGATAGCTCACCAAATGAGTATACCACATACAGGAATGCCATTGCTCAGGTCAATGGCACTCGAAGAAAAAGGTCAGTACTCTCGAATTTCCTTTCAGGGGCAAGGCAAAAAAAACAACAAATTATTTTAAACTCTCATGATTCCGGGGTTTGAACCGGACTATAAGCTCTCGAGGCAGACCTTCGAATGTCACCGACACGTTAGATTATAAACAAACTAAAATTTATCTTATAAAATGTAATGAAAGTTTTCTGCATACTAAGTTGTACTGTACGGCGTTTAGACAGAACAGTTCTATCCATTGGACATTTAAATCGTGTTTTTTGACGTTTCTTTTCAAATTGGTATTCTGGAAATGTTTGACATAAACATTACAATAATTTTCAACAAAAAAAACATTGCGATAAGTATTATGTTTTTGCTTGCAAAACCGCCCGTGTGTGTGTGTGTGTGTGTGTGTGTGTGTGTAGAGAGAGAGAGAGAGAGAGAGAGAGAGAGAGAGAGAGAGAGAGAGAGAGAGAGAGAGAGCATTTCGTTAACATTTACATATTCTTTTTTCCTATAGATTTTCACAACACTAATGGACCCATTTCTATTACTCAAGATCCAACAGCACTTGATTCTCCCCTCGGTAAACTATGGAAAGAGACAGCTAAACAGTTACAAATGCCTCTTGTTGACGGCAACGGACCATCTCCATTAGGTAACTAACCGATAAATAGTGATAAATTTGTTAAATTTTTAGAAGGACACAACAAATTGTAACTCGTGTTAAACTCTAACGAAAACGAATGAAACACATTTAAGATAAATTTATTTTAAACTATCAAGTTTAAAAAAATCATTGAATTTTTGAATGCATTATTCCCTGAATACACAGATTTTAGGAGCCCAAGCCTACAATCGCTGTGTAATGTATCACTTTCATTAGATATAAGTCTTTGGCTTTCTCAGAACAATACAATTTCCTACACCATTCCCGATTACATTAAACAACAAAGAAAATGAATAAAAAAATCCTTTACTAAATGTTTGCTAAAGAAGCTTGGTAACTAGTATTTGTTTTTACGAGGATTATGTGTAATACAAACGAATATCAGGAACGGCAGACGACAATCCACCTCAACAGCATTTCTAAAACCCACCATTGGCCGGAGAAACTTGTTTGTTATTACTGAAGCACTTGTATCTAAGGTATGTAGTTTTCATTTTGATTTCCTATATAATATATAGAAATGACATTACCTTTTGCAATCGTGTAATGATAACAACGGTTTTAGCATTTCAAGTCACTTTATCAGAAAACATTATTAGCTTGTAGAATTGTACACCTTGTATCAGTATGCCCAAGGAATGTACGTCTGTTATGTATTTTCGAACGTACTTGCATTGTCAGAGCCTCCTAAACGTCTGGCCTAATACAGTTACGATTATTTAGCGGGCGTATTTTTGAAATGTTTAGTTATATGCCGTAAGTATATATTAATTAGTCTTTTCAAACCAAACCTAGAAGGTACCTTCTTGACTTTAATGTTTTCAGATCTGCAATTTCTTTGTACCTGAAATATTGCAGCAATCATTTTTATGCCAAGGTAAACTTAAGGACATTCTGTCTTTCATACAGTTTTGACTCAAGTTCTAAATTAATTCGACATGTCATACGGAACAAAATTAACTACAATGCACTGCGCAGTACACTGTTCCGTAACTGCATATCCTTTATTTATTTGTTTATTTATTTTGTTTGCCGCGAAAGTAAGTTTCGTTTGACATATGAATAATTCCTTAAACAAGTGCGATTTTTTGACGTAGTTTAAAGCATCATGTCAAATTTAAAATAGAAAGGGAAAAAAATTAATTGGCAACAGCAATTGCTCCAACACCAACACGTAGTACAAGACATCCAAAACAAAACTAAATAATTGTGATAAATTTTAATCAATCTTTTTATATACAGTGTAGTACAATGATTTCAATCGGATCTAGTAAACAGAATGGTTTTATCTCATGGTGATTTAATGTTGATAAAAACAGAATATAACTCTTTTTTTTTCATGTTAGCAACTAAGGCCATCAGATGTGAAAGTAGAAATACTCTTTATTATCTATACAATAGTTTAATTGACTCTTTATTTTGCTACAAAGACAAAGAATAAGTCATGTAAATATGATTGGGAAATGTTAACCATATAATCTTATCAAAGTAATAAAATTTCATAAAAATTAAAAAGTAATAATTTCTGAATAATCTGTTTTTAAAAAAAACATTAAAAATAATTCAATAAATGTACATTGTATATCAAAAAATATTTGAATAGATACTAAGTAATTTTTACTCCTTTTTGTAGTTACAATATAAGTTAACTCTTACATAAAGAAATATTTCTATATAAATTACACCTGGCAATTGAGTCCACTTTTTCACAGTCCCTTGCATGGTCTTTATACATAGGTTACTTTATCTCTCTCTCTCTCTCTCTCTCTCTCTCTCTCTCATACATATATATATATATAAATATATATATATATATATATATATATATATATATATATATATATATATATATATATATATATATATATATATATATATATTTGAATCTCGTTATCTCGAACATGGATATCTCGAACTTTCGGATAAGTCGAACTTTTTGAAAAAGACAGAGTCTTTCTTAATTCAATCAAAATAATTCCGGTTACCTCAAACTCCGATTCTAGAATTTCCGGATATGTCGAACAATTTTTTTGTCCCCTTGAATGAAAATCTTAGAATATTATATACGTTAACTCGAACAAATATTTTTTGAAAATAAAATATATCAACTTGAACAGATTTTTTGGTCGACTTTATTAATTTAGAAAAACACAGTGATTGTCGGTACTGTTGATTTTAAATCAATGCAATCATTGTTATAAAACTGCACAGACCTACCGATTTCCATAATCCGTTAATTATTATCCGTTGCCTAAAACCATCGAGAAAATTATTGGGGTATGGGTTAATTACTGCCAAGTTTGATGACATCGTGGTTGTGTGATGTAAACATTACTCAAAACAACCGGAAGCTTGGGGTGATAAAAGTACACAAAGCAAAACCGGTATGGGAACCAAAGCGGACTCCCCTGGTTGTTGCTAAAATACAATAGCGCAACCAGTTACTGACAGATTTTGAGTAAATAGGGAAAACTTTAGAAAACAAACTTCATGCTTCTCACGTTTAAAAAAGATATAGAGGCATCGGTAAAATCTAAGAATCTTGTCGACATTAGCCTCTCACATCGACTACCATATCACTGGTTCATAATATTGTATTTTTATGTTGCAAATATGTAACAAAGGAATCCTTTTTTTCTAAATATATATATGTTAGAATATATATGATAAAACGTTGATACAGTTAGATATGATAAAACCGGAAGCGACTGCTAAAGGGGTGTACGAGTTATTTTCCTTTCTTTGCCGTTTTTAAACATCGTTTATCTCGAATTCCGAATAGTCGAACTTTTTGCATTTCCCCGTGGATTTCGAGATAACGGTAAATATATATTAAATATATTATTTACTTTTAGATTCTTATAAACAAAAAGAAAGCCTATGGTATACGTTATATTAAGTACGGGCGTACTTACACAGTCAGAGCCAGACGTGAAGTTATCGTCTCAGGAGGAACATTCGAGTCAGCGAAGCTTCTACAACTTGTCTGGTATAGGATCCAAAAGAGTACTACAAAAGTTGAACGTAAGATTCCATGAAGATATTGAAATCAGGGCATTGAATTGCCAACTTAAACTTGTCTGATGTGCTTTGAAGTCAAATTATTGTTCCAATTATGAATCTACCACTTATATTGATTTAAAAACCAACACAAACACGATAAATGTAAAACTATATATATATATATATATATATATATATATATATATATATATATATATATATATATATATATATATATTATAAGTTCTAAACAATTTCTTTCAGCTACGGCCCCATGCAGTTTTACCCGTAGGCGAAAACTTCCAGGACCACTTACTTCTAATTATTGATGTCATAGGTAATATCCCTACTATTACTCTTGAAGATTTGAAAGACCCAAACACCATGGCTGAATATTTGTTTAAAGGATCCGGTAAGGAAACACATCTTTTTACATTTTTTATTGAAATGTCTTAAGTTTCATTTCCGTCTTGTTTTGACGTTATAGATTACGGGCGAAACAAACAAAAGAATATGCGTACAAAATAGAAAAAAAACCTAAATGAGAACATTATATTTTTTCGTAATTACAAAGTTGTTCACATCGCGTATGAATACCGAATTCTGGTTTGCCAGTAATTGCTCTTTTTTTTAGCAATCCATTTTTTTAAAAAAAGGCGTATTAATACCAAATTCTGGTTTGCCACTAATTGCTTTTTTTAGCAATCCATTTTTATAAAACAACATCGGGTATGGACTTCGATATTTCCTTTCCTTTTTTTTTTTTTTTTTTTTTTTTTTTTTTTTTCACTCTTTGTCACATTTTAATAAATAGACATTGTTAAAAAATTAATTTGTTTATTATCTTTTCCATAATTGATGACTATTTTGTTTCTTTTAACGTGAAATCGGTTGGGTTTAATATGACTGATCATTTTTTCAATGTCTAGGTCATACCTGCCTTCAAAATTCAATTTCAGAATGCAGAAGTTTATTTCATTCAACGGAAATGATAATTAAGATCACTCATCCAGTCTGAATACGTAAAGATGCCATTGGGTAATAAGTGACGGAATGTAAAAATTATTATACTTTTAAAATCCACATTAAAGTAAAATCGCCTAGGGTCTACCCAAGAAAGACTAAAACCTAGCGTGCGAATCTGGCCCGTGAATCGGCACTATTCAGTTATTGCTAGTGTTATCAAGCTTAGATAACCCAAGGAACAACAATTCAGTAACTAAAAAATTGAAAAAATGATGACTTTATCAGTTGGATAAGGCTTAATAGTCATTTGTTGTAATCCCTGCTAACAAATTGATTTTTTTATCTTTGACAACGAGACGAAATTTAAAATAGCAAAAAAAGGAAATGCCTTCATAAATATAGTTAAGCAGATTTTCATATTATGAAAAAAACTTGTCAGTCATATTTTAATATGAATTTATTTCGTCAGACAAAATGGTCAGTGACAAATCAATAAATGTACATGTCTCTTTTTTATGCAGGTGTATGGGCAAGAAACCGTTTTCCATTGAATGTATTTCTTGATCTCGTTAAACAAAAACACAACTGGCCAGAAATTCAATATCAAATAATGGATAGTTTATTTGAGGAGTCGCCATCAGCAGAAGATGTTCAGGTATATAAAAATCATTCGGTTTTGAATAATTTAATCGAGTGGATTGTGATTGTGGGAATAATAGTTTGTTATGCCATGATAAAATGGAATATTAGTGTACAATGTATAGCTTTTTATATAATAATAATAATAATACGTTTCATGGAATGGACAGTATGTTATTTTTTATTGCGATTTCAAGTATAATAGTATAGTTTGCTGACAGAAAGACTCTAGATTGGTCAACTCTATATTCGATACAAGCTCATCCCTACTTGTCTTTGATTTAAAATATCTTTTTAGCACCCGCCATAACCTTGCCTCATGTCATAAATAGAAGTTCACGCGTATAACTGAATTACCCAGTTTTTATTATCATTATTTTTCATTGATTGATTGTGCAATTGATTAATAGATTTATTTGTTTATCGAGTTCTGATGTTGAAATGTACTGGTATGTTTGTGTTTTACAACACGTAATATTTTAAAGATGCATTTCAATGAAGACTGTTGTTTGTTTATAAGTGTTTCACCAAACAACCCTTTATATACATGTAAGGAATATTGTGGATAAACTATGTTATAGTTTGATGTAAATTCATTTTTTAAAATGTTTTTATTTTTTTTCCTTTTTTTTTGTAAATAAGTTTCATTTCAAATATTTGGGTATAAATGAACAGCTGATAGTCAAGTGCCTATAAAAATATTATTACAATACTACCAATCGTTATTTTTTTTCGCACGTCCGAAGTCAACAATGTTATAGTTTGTGTTTTTTTATATATTTGTTTTCTCTGTGAAAATATTATTTGTTTTTAATTTTTAACCTTTATGCAGGTAGGTTTATGTTTTTATCATTTTTATTTTTATTTATACCTTTTTAAAATATTATTATTAATTTATTTATATTTTGTCATACTTTTGCTCTTGATACCTTATTTAAAAGTAAATTAAAACTGTAAATTCACACACACACACACACACACACACACACACACACACACACACACACATATATATATATATATATATATATATATATATTGTTGATTAAATTGTTTTAGATGGGTAGATTTTCAGATCGACGATCTGGTTACCGGAAACAAAGAAAAGTATTTTCTATTGTCTTATTATTAGCTCATCCAAAAAGCAGGGGAACTATCAGAGCAAGAAGTAATAACCCAGCCGATACCCCTCTCATTGATCCACAGTTCTTTTCAAATAAAGAGGACCTGGGCATTTTGCTTAAAGGTAAAGTAAAGAATGGAACTGATAGTTTAGAAATTTTGTAAATCATAATCGCAATCTTAATGATTGAAGTTTAAGAAGAGGCTAAAAAATCATTTCGGTTTAAACCACAGAACTTGAGTAAACACATCTAATATCTATCATGATAGAGCGACGTCATTTTACATCACATGTTATAGATAAAAATAAAAGAACTTGAAAACATTTTTAAGTACCGTATTAATTTTATCATTACCTAACTAAAGAAAATAGTGTTTTTTATGATTTTGGTTCGTATCTAGTTATAATGCAAAATTATAGATTTCTAAGCACTTTTCCAATTTGTTTTATTCTCAATACATTTTAGGTATCAGATCATTACAAGAGATATTAAAGAAATCAGCCGCCATGAGGAAGGTTGGAGCTCGTGTTGTCCCTAGAATACCAGGATGGTTCAACCAGGAATCGGTTGAAGAATGCTTTACTTCTACAAGGGAAGATACAGATGAATTTTGGAAATGTGTTATACGCCAGCAACTTTCTGTAGGTTTAAATGCCGTAAGAAGTTGTCCAATGGGAGCTTCAAATGAAAAATGGGTTGTAGTTGATCCACATTTGAGGTAATTGTAAATCTATTAATTTCATGTTACTTAGAATCCAAAAGCAGGCAACCTTGATTTATAATGGAACAATGAATATATATCTACTGCCTTACCGAAACAAAACATTGGAATTTTTTTTAAATTGTTTTTTGCATGTTTTGTTTTGTTTTTTATTTTTGTTTTTTTTTTTTTTTTTTGTTTGGTTTTTTTTTTCCTTTGGCTTTTATGTGATGATATTTAGTAGCATTTTTTGTCACGTAAATGTTAGTTTCTGTAACAAATCATGCACTGTTTGATATTACAATCTTGATTACTTGACTTAATTATGAATTGCAATGTAGTAATTAAAATTTTAAAGCATGCAAAATTTACAACAAAGCTTTTTGATTCCTTGTTAGGGCATTTTATTAGGACTTTTCAGTAAAACAAAACTGGAACTTTTTTTTACATCTTCATCAATAGAGTTATAGCATTAATTTGTATGCTCGGAATAATACAACAAAAGGAAAAGTCAATCAGCTCTATCAATCATGCACACTGTCTGTTTTAGTTATTTTTAAGTCAAATATTGAAGTAAAATTTATAATAATAAAATCGCATTACTCTTTGATGATATTTGCTATTTCATAAAGACATTAATGCTGAATTAAACATATATGATTTTTTTCAGGGTTTATGGCATAGAAGGTCTTCGAGTTGTAGATGCTTCGGTAATGCCAGAAGTAAGTTCTGGTAATACAATGGCGCCAACTATAATGATCGGAGAACATGCCGCTGATATAATCAAAAGGGATCAAGGTTTAGAAAAACATTACAGAGGAAAATAACAACGTACACTGTTCGTTTCTTGTATGTTCAGGGTGAAACATTGCAATGACCGGGTATGCACCTAATTGAAAAATTTGCATAAATTCGTTTGCAACACGTTTGATGTACAAAATAAAAAAGGGAAAAAATAAATTACTGCAAATGTGAAATGTTGTGCATTTTTAATTTTAACTCCTATTGTGAACATTTTACAACGGAGCAAGTTTTTACAAATAAGTTGTTATATATCCTGTATATGTTTGACGTCCAATAGTTTAATTACCATTTCCGTCTTCAAATTGATTTGGCCCGTTTACTTGGCACTTAGGAGCCGATTCTGAGAACTTGGATAAAATTGGATAAAATAGGAGTGCACCCAAAAGTTTATCCCGTTTAGCAAGTAAAATAAAAACCTTTCTTGGAAAAGACATTTGCCCGAGTTTAATTCGAACCTGATGGGTGCGTGGATCCGTGATTCCTAAACGCACACTTTAGACCATTGAGTTTTTCAATATTTTTGTAATGATCTGCTATCAAAATTTGATTCAGAATGAAAAGAATTTGAAGAGTGCTTAAAAAAATCTATAATTTTGCATTATTACATACAAACAAAAACATTAAATTACCATTATTTTCTATAGTTAGGTTATAGTTAAATAGATTGGTGCTTAAAAACGTTTTCCAGTTTTCTTATATTTATCTATAGATTGTGATGAAATAATTAAAAACTTTGCAAACGACATCAACCATCACAATTTCATCATAAAATCTGTTATGATTTAATCACTGCATTTATGAACAGACGTGGATGGTGAATGAATTATGACGCATCAGCAATTTTTTAGCGGCAAGAGCAAGGTTATTATTCTCTAAGGATTAATCTAAAAACAATGTCTTGTACGCTTCTGATATGCATGTGTGTATTGTGTTTATTATAGCGCGCATTCAGGGTGACCCTTTTTATAAGGTGCTAATTCACCAAGTCAGTATGCCACAGACAAGCAAACCTCTCTCCAAGTTCATTATCCTGACACAAAGTACGCCAGTCAATACTTTGTACTTTTTTTGATAAATTTTCAAAAAGTAACAATATCATTAATATTTTAAGGAGCTGTAAACTTGTCACGTTACCAGCTTCAAAGGAAGTCAATAAATATTTGAGGTAATTAATATCAACGCCCGTTCTTAGATATCACTATGCGATGTTATCCGTGTAAAAATCTGTCTTTAAACGAAAATTACCAGCTTCAAGTAACCAAAACCTGGCGCTTAACGATTTTAATCGAATAGAGAGAGAGAGAGAGAGAGAGAGAGAGAGAGAGAGAGAGAGAGAGAGAGAGTTCTCGAATTTGCGGAAATCAGGAAGTACGTCATCGTAATTCCAACCTACAGGGCCATTCTCTTCTCAGTAGTCCAAGTCGGACTTGAACCCACAGAAAAATGACAAACTATTGTGAGTTGTTGATCCACCGAGTGCTTTACCCATACCATTAAAAATACTTAGAAAGTAGATCAACTAATGCATTGAACAAAGTCTTACTTGATGGAAATTTAAGGGTACCTGTAACAAAATTTTTTTATCACAACTGTTTTATATATTATTTAAATATAACAACATTGAAAACAGCATCGAAATTGGTGACAAAAAAAAGTTTAAGCGGTTTGAAATCGAAATTTATAACTTTATAACTTATATTGTCTAACAAAACAATTATGATATATCGACGTATGTAGAAGAAAGTAACGACTCTGACATGTTCCTATTTATATCAAATCGTTCGTTATTTATTCGAACCAGAAACGGACGAATCTGATAAACATATTGAGTCGAGTACCGACCTACTCGAAAATCGTGACTGCATTTGGTTGCATAGCTGTTAAAAAAACGTGACGAGTGTTAACTTGTCAATAACAGGAAAATTGATTTTATCTTTGACATTTTTATTAAAATAATTTTTTTTTATTAATTCGGACTAGACAGACTCGAGAATTACGATAAGTTGCAAAAAAAAAAAAAAAAAAAAAAAAAAAAAAAAAAAAAAAACCGCATTAGTTTTTACTTGTTAAATACACGAAAAATTAATTTAAGCGTCGACATTTTAAAATGAATTATTTTAGTATTTAAAAATCAAGTCGGACTGGACTGAGAACCGGATAATTATTATTGAACTTACTGTGGTGTAATGACACATGACAGTTGCGTCGGCTAAAATCAATACATAAAAATCCAATCGCCTATGCTCTTTTATGCAATGTTTATTGACAGTTGAAATTAAATGACCGTGATGTAGAAAACATTTAAGTAGTCTGACGGCATCACGTTTCCTTGATAATTGGAAGATGTTAACACAATTGAAGTTTGTATGTAACATAGGTGTTTTCGGGGTAATTAAAAAGAAAAAAAATTCCATCTTAAATTATTTTACGCGAAATATACTATAATAATTATTTAAAATGAAATGACACGGATTTTTAGAATTAGACCACATTTAAAAAAACGAGATAATAATAATAATAATAATAATAATAATTTTATTTATTTATATATATAGAATAAAGAATTAAAAAAATTGCAGTTCAATGTATGCCGAAGGAAAAGTGATAACTAAAATCTAATAAAATCAAATGCTGTTAGTAGATCAATAAACATTCTTTAAATCGACTATTCTGGTTGTCAATTATAAATTTTAAATTTTGTAAGTTATGTTTTATTATTATTATTATTATTATTATTATTATTATTATTATTGACATGAAAACTAAGGAAAATTTTATTTTTCTTACTTTTTAAAATTTAAAAATGAAAATGCCATTTTTTTCGGAGTTAAATCTTCATACTGTATATGACGAATAACGTTTACCAAATAAATTTATTTTACTTTACTCGAACTGTAAATATATTTTGTTTATCAAAAGGTCGTAAGATAACTAAATCAATTTTGCAAATTATAAGTGACTCCCTGTTAATTACAGGTGTTGGTCTGAATGTAAGAAATGTGTCTAATAAACAAAATGATTAAAAATAATCTTAATTATCGGTACATGTCAAACGGATGATAATTAAATAGTTTTACAGTAAAATAATCATAAAATGTTGGACTACGAGTTCGTATTTGACTCATTTTAGTAGTTGGTAACTAATATTCTGTGGAAGTATGTTACTGCTATGACGTCACAACACAGGAGCCTCGATATCGACCTTTTTGATTTGGATTTCTAGAGATGTATTAAGAATTCGTCTATATCTACCCTATTATGAAATGGAATTTTATGGAATTTTCGCTACAGCCATATTTAAGTACGACAAATAAAATAAGTCAAAACTGAAAATCGTTTCATGTACCCTTCAACAATCAGGTTTTATCTATGCATTTCGAGAAAAACCTGCATTGTCCTAGTCGGAATTGCCACTAACCCCTTACACACTTTATGCACAATATTTGAATGCACGAGTTTTGGAGGTCACGCGGTCTTGTAGTTGGAATTTTCCCTGACACTAACACATTTTATGCCTACCTAAAATGTAGATACTACTTCCCTGAACTGCTTTCTTTTTCAGCTTTCGTATATATACCGGCATCACATTTATCATAGATATTACATGAATCTTTGGAGTAGACTAAAATGATGAAGTTTGTTTTACAAACAAATATGAACTAAACAAATTAAACAACTATCTAAAGTATATAAATATTTACAATATTTGAACTCGATGACCCGGCTTTTTGCGTGAATGATTTGTGACAGTAGGAATATCATCTTTCTGCTTCTTGTTATTTTTATTTGGTTGTAATGTGTTCACATATCTGGACCATCAGTCGCCATGCACCACAAAAACAAGTTTCAGCTGCAGAGCAGATGGTGTTGAAAAAAGAAGAAATAAAGTTTAAAAAAATCTTATTCTGAAATCCTCATTCACTTATTCTAGTTGAGTTATGTCGCTCAAGGAAACATTATTTTCAATGTGGTTAAAGTTTCAATAGTTCTTGATGCTTTGCTCTAGTATAGGTGGCTTCTACAGGGTTACAGGGTTTGTACATTGATCAACAATGGCGTAGAATTATCTTGCAGGCCACTCATTCCCTAATTCTGGTAACAAGTCACCAATAACGGCTAACAACGGCATCAAATTTTATTTTTCAACATACAGCTAATGAAAACAAATATACGGTGGCTAAATGAGGCCATATAGAACGTGCGCACTCTGAAATGTTTTTCTCCATGACCTCATTTGGCCACCATACCAATTACTGACATCTTTGATGTGTTTAATTAAACATACAATTTATTCATATCCTGTTATTCCTCTACTTTGAGGAGTAGTGATTGTACTCCATGTGTAATCGCCAGGTAACATGGATGTCGATAGACGAGGTATATGAACCAAAGACCCATGCGGGCCTTGTCTTTGATGCCTCCTTCAAACCTTAACTTGAAAAAACCTATGAAAATCTGGCTGCAACACTGGTACCTCCAGCTCCGGAACCAATTCATACTAAAAATCAAAGTCATTTACTATAGAATCCTTAGAAAGCACATAAAACTACTTGTAAAATGTTCAGATAGTATTTTAAAATACGTACATCAATTTGTGATTATTTGAACATAGAACATTAATAGCGGAAAAACATTAACTTCCTAACACAACAAAGAATGCCAAAAATGATAAAGTAAAGTATAGAAAAAAACTATAAAAACCTTTATTTTGAACAGATACTTGGGAATTTTTCAGGTGTGTGTGTGTGTGTGTGTGTGTGGTTCAGATCTCCTTAAAACTTTGCCATTCCACTTGTTTGCATTATGTGGCCGCTAAGTATTTCCTTTTAAAATTTAAAATGTGACTTTTTTCATCAAAACTGTTTATGTTGCCAATAAAAATATGAAATATGCGCAACATAAAGGATAATTAGAAAATTTTCTCGTTAAGAATTTTTGATAAATTGTTGATGTCAGTTAAGTGTTAATTGTCCTATAAAACTTTGAAAGCTTTTTCACGCACCACAAAAATTTTATAAGAAAAAAATCGTTGTCGCTAAAAGCTGATGCGAATTAATATTGACATATAATTTTGCCCAACCGTCTTATTAGCCTTTTCCTTTCAGACAATAAAATCAGCATTTAACAGAGAGAGAGAGAGAGAGAGAGAGAGAGAGAGAGAGAGAGAGAGAGAGAGAGAGAGAGAGAGAGAGAGAGTTTACAAAAAGAAGGGATGGTAGATATATTTAAGTACATCATTTTCCGTCCTACAAAATGCAAAATTTTAAGGGTAAGGTAGATGGCAACTTTTGTAACCCGGTACCTATAACTGATGACTTCAACAAGACCTAACGTTCACTACTTTTGATCATTGTTAAATATGTCATGTTCGGATTATAGATCACTAGAGAAAACTAGAACATAACGTGACGTTAGGCAATTTTTTATATTATTCTTATTATTATTATGCAAATAAATTGATCGATAGACTGACTTTTGTCAAATTTCTTTTGTGTCCATGCCGTAGAATTAAACGCCTACGACATATTAAAAATGATATTCTCAGATTCAGCAGAATGAATAGCATCAACAATAAGCCAAGGTTTTTCAAAGTTCATTTATTCTGATATTGCGAATAATACCAGATAGAGAACGTGAACAATGTAAATCTCTCTCTCTCTCTCTCTCTCTCTCTCTCTCTCTCTCTCTCTCTCTCTCTCTCTATATATATATATATATATATATATATATATATATATATATATATATATATATATAAATGACAAATACCTTGTCACTACATTTATGAATACATAAAATTACATAAATAATTCGATACACAACCAGCACTACATATGTAAAAATGTCACTGACCGTAATATTAACATTTTGACAGACGGAGTTAAAACATTAAATAGTGTTCTTGATGACCTGTTAAAAGAACGGACAAGAACTCGTCATGAACAATCAGATCTTATAAAAATTTCCTCCTTCTTGGCAAAGCTGCTACATCAACTTTTATTTTGAGACAATATGTTATGAAACAATTCGTCAATTAATTTTTGTCTCGCGGGATGTAAGTTTCAAATGAAATTAGATTCACGAAACACGGCGCAAAAATTACAAGGTGGATTTGACACCAATCCAAAATGTGACCGAGAAACGTATGTATGTCACATCCAGTGAAAATTGTTTCAAATGCTTCGTTTGTTAATCGGAAAAACGGAAAAAATCAGGATCATGGTTTTTAATTAATATTACAGGGATTCAATAGCAACTCCTCAAAACTATTATACATAGTTTAAGTACTACAAAACTTCTTGCTAAACTTAAAACGCCCTTTTTTTCAACGGTGAGAAATATTCTCCGCATCAGTGGCAGAGAATAAGTTTACTCTTGACTGCTTTGCTGTCTAACACACATGAACTTCGGCACATAATGTTCATGTCCAATCACTTTAGTGAATCTCAACGTAACAATGTTGACATTTCCGCCTACGTTTACATATCCCGGTGCAGATTAGGAACTCATATGCTGAAATGTTGAAAATCATAATCTGCTACAGTTTCATCTGTTTCAGATTCGAAAAATTGCATTCCCACATATAGCCAGCAAACTTTCAATGCAAATTACACTTTTACTCCAAAGTCCTTTGATAACTCTCAATTCAATTTTTGCACTATTAACTTTCATAATTGAAATGTCGCCACACGGATGCACCTGGTTTTCGACCGAAATATAGGCCACAAATAACAATACTGTTATTGTTGATATTCAATTTTTTACTGATATTATTTTATATCCAACTCATATATACATTATGCTAATGTGCTAATGAAAAATAGAGAAAATCCATATCAAAATATCTGATAACACAATTATTTTTAAACAAAAATCTCCGTTGTTACTCCACACCAAAAATAGTGCGGATTACTAATGTGTGGCATTTGCATCTACTGGACTCCCTCAAATGTGCGTGTGTTATAGATGGGGATTTTTTATTCTTAAAATCAATGAATAAATTTTAAAAAAAAATTTAACGAAAATATAACAATTGAGCTGTTTAAAAATGATGCTTATGCGCGTTATTCGGTTTCTTGCAAAAGTTTTGCTTTGATATTGAAAATGAACATCATTGACAAATAAATATATCTCATACAATATTATTTTATCACTGGAGTAGCATAATGTGTATTCGTGATATATATATATATATATATATATATATATATATATATATATATATATATATATATATATATATATATATATATATATATATATTATATATATATATACAATAGAAGTAAGTTCAAAATCATCAATTTTATGATTTTTTTATGAATTTATGACATAAATTTAAGATTCGCTGAATAATTAAGAAAAAATGATTGACACAAAATGAATAAAAATTTGACATGGTTTTAACGTATTAAAAATATAACTAATAGGATTGTTTTTTCACAAAACTTGCTTGGTGTGTTACATTTTAAAAACGAACAGCGATTTCAGACACATTTAGTCAGGTGTAACTCTCTAAATGGGCTGGATTACGAAATTCTCTTTCATTCTGAGTCTATTGGGTACTGTAATCTGTAATTTGACGGTACATGGCATTCCTAAAGAGTGCGACTTTATAGTTGGTAAGTCTCCTTAATACCCTTAATATTGCAAGTGTATATAATATATATTAAAGTGTATATATATAATATATATATATACACTTGCAATAATATTAAGTGTCTGTTCAAAATAAAATTTTTACTGCTTTCTACTGAACTGTTTGATTTTTATATTTTTTGCGTGCGATAATTAAAAAAACTAGATTTTTAAAACTTTAAAGACAAATTTAAAGCTTTATTGGAAAATCAAAGTATTTCTACAAGTGTCAAGTACATTAGTATATATTATAAGTTTTAATGTTATAAAAAATGTATTTTTAAAAGTATTTTTATTTATTTTATTTTGATTATTTATTTATTAAATTAATAATTTATTAATTAATTTATTTATTTATTTATTCATTCATTCATTTATTTATTTGTTTATTTATATATTTATTTATTTATTTCTCAAATGTAATCCCTTTTAACAAATGTTTTTACCATATGACTTTTAAACTTATTTTTGAAATAATAAATAAGTTCTTAAATCTTTAAACTTAGTTTCTACAGAAAATTAGTTTTCAAACACTTTATGCATAATGATGACATTTCACAATTTTCAAATTAAATCCTGTTTTAAAGAAGCTATTATGTTTACAATAATAAAAAGGAAAGCTTACATTCTTTAATAAAGTGAGGGTATGGAATAAGTGTTGCATCATGCACAAGTTAATATAATAATAATAATAATAATAATAATAATAATAATAATAATAATGTTAATAATTATAATAAAAATGATAATAATACGAACTAGAGACTGTAATTGGGATACCAGTTACGTTACGCATGATTCCCCACCATCCATACTCTATATATTGTCTAAAATATACACCTGCTGATAGACTAATTTCGTAATGGATCGATAGTATCCATTACTAGTAATAGAAAACTGATTGAGAAAGAGGGCGGATGACAAATAAATTTAATGTTAATATCGAATTGTACAATTATAAGTCAAGTCGTATTAATTTCTAATATTCACTTTCATTCACTTTTACCCCACCGTTGCAACAACGTTTTTTGTTAAAGGAAACCAATTTATCGCGGAAGTCCAAATTTAAATGTATAAATTTTATAATTCGAAATGTATGCATATTTTACAGGTTTAATAAATCGTACGTTCTTTCTTCTTTCATGGTTCCTATCCATAAATTACAATTAGCTGGTGTATTTTGATTCGACAAGTGTTCAACTTTGATTGATAGCCAATCTATTTCACGAACTGTGAGACATTGAACCAGCAAATTTGATTGACGTTTGTCATGATTGTGAAGTAACCATACCCTTCTCATTAATGGATAGTTGACAAGGAGAGTAAAGCAATTACACTTAAGAAAAACGTGTAATAATGCTATTGAATTTATTTACAATTCTTTTGAAAAGGAATTAAATCATGTAAACTTGCCATTAGATAGTATTTCTTGACTGAGGGTGGGTGTTAAGAATTCTGGCTTCCCACCCACCCTCTCTTGAAAATGATTTCCTCTTTTCAAAAGTGCATAATGAACAAGAATATATACAGATAAGTGGAAGGGATTTTAAATATTTAAAAGTTATACATGTACAAGCAACCACCCAGCACCACCCATAGTGGGAAATCACCTTAGGTGCCCTTTATTAATATAACTCTTTCAATTTTTCATAAGAAATCAGAAACTACATTAATAAAGGGTGGGGATCACAATCATTTTAAAGTGATTTAGCACCACCAGCCCTACCCAACAGTGGGAAAGGACTTTAGGTGTTTTCATTTGTATAATTCTTTTCATTTTATCATTAGAAACCAGAAAATTAATAGATTAGAGATGGGAATCTCGACAGTTTAAAAGTTATGTCAAAGACGTACCAAGCACCACCTCTTAGTGGTAACCAAGGGATAATTTTGCTATGAATTAACCTGCCTTGAGATGCTGATTTAAAATATATACATGGTTTTATACTACACAGCAAAGTGTTTAAGGAAAAAATGATTTTTGTTTTTAACCCCACCCTCCTACCCCTCTTCCAGTGAATATTCATGGATGTAAAAACTTTAATGGTGCATGAACCTACCCCAAAATTAACGAAATTGAATAATGCGTTTAATTTGATTGACAGTGCTGATAAAAATTTGATACAATGTATATTTAAAACCATTTAATACATAACAACTGAGAATTTATTAAAAACAAATTCTGTATAACCGAAATAACAAATTATTATAATAATAATACGAAGAAAAAACAGAACGAAAACAATATGATTCCTTACCTTTGGTGTTAGGAATCATTATAACAATAATAATAATACTTAAAAGTTATGATCATTGATGGTACTAATGTCTGTGCAACAACTTGCTGAGCTTTGTGAAATTTCATGAAAGTTCTCACACATAATATGCATGATGTAAGAATGTGTCGGTTTTTTAAAGTCAAGTTTTATTATTATTATTATTATTATTATTATTATTATTATTATTATTATTATTATTATTTTATTTTTATTATTATAAGTTGGGTCCGGAGCTGGAGGTGCCACAGTAGCAGCTAGATTGTCAGAGGTTCCTGAGGTAACGGTTTGCTTATTCGAAGCCGGCGTGAAGGACACCCAGGGCCCGCATGCGTCTGTTGTCCAAATTCCGCGTCTATGGAGTGGACTGTATCCCGGGGATTACACTTGGAATACAACCACTGTTCCACAACAAAACTTGAATGGAAGGGTAGGTAAATTTATTTTTTTATCTATTTATTTATTCTAAAATACTATATTTATAGACAAATGTACAATAAAATTGTACAAACCTTAACAATATTATGATTTACAATCATTTCTTTTCGGTTCCCATGTGTTCTTTAAAACAACATTTAATTCGTTTACTCTAAAAGTTATAAAACAATACTTTCTCAGAAGAAAAATAAAAAAAACTGGTCCAAAGTTGAAGATATTTACTCCATTGAAATTCGCTTTTATTTATAAACGGAATTATTTCTTAAATATTGCTTTAGACACCTTTTAATGGAATGGGCAAAACGCTAGGTGGATCAACATCCCACAATGCTATGATATTTTTCCGTGGGTTCAAAGCTGACTATGACCACTGGGAAGAGATTGGAGCTAAGGGATGGAACTATAAAAATGTACTACCATATTTTCTTAAATCTGAGAACATGACTATTGATGAGCTTAAAGAATCACGTAAGTAAATATACAATATCAGATAAAAAAAACCACACACACACACACACACACACACACACACACACACACACACACACACACACACACGAGATGTTATGAAAAAGGTTTGCCAAAATGCACAATAGCATATCGTGGAAAGTTTGGTTTGCTCAAATGCATAATTAGGGGCCTCGGTGGCCAAGTGGTCTGAAACGCGCAAGGACCCCAGTGCCTCCGCCTACGTTCGAATTTTGCACGGGAATATTCTAGTGTAAGAAAGTTTGTCAGTTTACTTGACGTTGTTCGGTGGTTTTCACCAGGCGCTCCTGTTTCTGCTTACAATTTTCAGCTATTCGCGATGAGAGCAAGTTCGAGAACAAAAAATCCTGTATGCATGAGCTGTTTAATAATGCATTCAGTTCTGCGTGTACTAGCGCGCACTCAAGTCTACTTTTGATAAGGTGCTAGCTCACGAAGTCAGTATGCCACAGAAGGAATATCACTGTCTAAACATTTGATATTTGTATAAACAGATAATGAAATTTGTCTGCATACCAAGTTGTACCTTACGGCATTTAGACAGAATAGTTATTTCTATTGGATATTAAAATTGCGTTATTTGACGTTTCTATGCAAATTGATATTCAATTGATATTCTGGAAAAATTTGAAATAAATATTTAAATATGTACCATAAATTTCCACAAAATTTTAATATATGTTGATTAAGTTTGTGTTTGCAAAAGTTATTAGTCTAGTGACAGTGTATGATAAGGTGCTAGCTCACGGAGTCAGTATGCCATAGACAGGAATATCAACGCCCCAGTTTATTATCCTGGTACTAGTCATAACTCTTTCATTTTATTTCGGTCCAAGTAAGGAAGCAAAATATTAAAATTGTATGTTTGACCCAGTCGGATTTCTAGCCCCGACGTCCCGCTTACAAGACGGAACTTAACCATTGAGCCGCCGAGATGGTGGATAGAAAACAATTTCATTTGTCTTAATAAAATTTGTCTGCATACCAAGTTGTACTTTAGGCACTTTTATATCTATTGGATATTAAAATTGCGTAATTTGACGTTTCTATGCATATTGATATTCAATTGATATTCTGGAAACGTTTGAAAAAACTATTTAAATATTTACCATAACTTTGCACAAAATGTTTTAATGGATGTTGATTACGTTTGTGTTTGCAAAACTCGTTTGTCTAGTGATAGTGTATGAGAGAAAGAGAGAGAGAGAGAGGGAGAGACAGACAGAGAGAGAGAGAGAGAGAGAGAGAGAGAGAGAGAGAGAGAGAGAGAGAGAGAGAGAGAGAGAGAGAGAGAGAGAGAGAGAGAGATAAGGGGGTGTCAACATAACATACACGAATTTTTTTTTTTTTTTTGATATAGATTTTCATAACACTGATGGACCTATTTCTATTACCCAAGATCCAACAGCACTTGATTCTCTTCTCGGTAACATATGGAAAAAGACAGCTGATCAGTTACATTTGCCTCTTGTTGACTGCAATGGACCATCTCCATTAGGTAACTAACCGATAAATAGTGATAAATAAGTTTAATTTGTAGAAGGAACAACAAATTGAAACTCATGTAAAACTACAAAACCAATGAATAAAGAAGGAACACATTTATGATCAGTTAATGTTGAACTTTAAAGTTTAAACTTTAATTGATCATGTTGTGACAAAGTTCTATAATGCATTATTGTTTTCAAAGTGCAAGGACATTGAAATTTTTAAATTTTGAATGCATAATTCCCTGAATACACCATTTTTGGTTCCCAAGCGTACCAATCGCTACTTTTAAATGGTCCAACCATCCTTAAAGATTATCTTTCTATTACGGTCACCTGTTTATAAAGGCCAATATTTTATCCCAGTTGTTTTAATCATAGTATCTGAACTTGTATATAACGCTCAGTTTTACTTATTCACATGGGTGGCGTTTACAGACATGTTTGATTGATTTCATAAAAAAATATAAAGAAGCATATAGACAGCTGTGTTAAATAGGACTTTATTAGAAGCTCATTCAACTAAATATCTTTGTTGTTTTAGAACAGTTCAATTTCCCAAACCATTTACGTTGAAAATAAAATAACATTGAAAAGAGATAAAAAACGTGCGTTTCTAAATGTTTACAAATGTTGCTTGGTAACCAGTATTTCAGTATGTTCAATATTTCACATCATTTAAGTTAAAAATAATATAACATTGAAAAGAGACGAAAAACTTACTTTCTATTTATATAATTTTGGAACTTTAGATTCATTAATTTTCAACTGTTTGACTTATGTTTTTTATCTATCACACTTTTCGGCCTTAGTGTCACTGATGAGGAATGAATTTCCGAAAGGTGCACATCTGGCACATCAAAAGTTAACTGGTATTTGTGTTATAATTTATTACCCCTGAGCGGGTACCGCTGCTGGTAGAGTAAAACTTCCAGAGGGTATCAATAACTCAGTAGACAGTACTTTGTGCTGTCAGAAATTGTACTATTTAGTAAAATTTTCAGCCGTCTTCAATTTAAAAAATTATTCAAAAATAAGGTTTGTTCCCTCATGCACAGCATTCCTTAGCCAGATTTGGATTAATATAATTTTAGAACTTTAGATTATTATTTTTCAACTGTTTGGCTTATGTTCTTTATCTATCAAACTTTTCGGCCTTAGTGTCACTGATGAGGAATGAATTTCCGAAATGTGCACATCTGGCACATCAAAATTTAACTGGTATTTGTGTTATATATTTACTAAATGTTTACAAATGTTGCATAGTAACCAGTATTTTTTAAGGATTGTGTGTAATACAAACAAATATTAGAGACGGAAGACGACAATCAACCTCAACAGCATTTTTAAAACCAGCCATTGGCCGTAGGAACTTGTTTGTTATTACTGAAGCACTTGTATCTAAGGTATGTAGTTTTCATTTTGATTTAGTATATTTGATAGAAGTATAAACGGACTATTAGAATCTGTCACCTGTTTGTTCGACACAGCCTCGATTGGGATATGTTGCATCACATCACCCTCGACTGAGATCATACGGTATCGGTCAGAAACAGGTGACAGATTCTATTACTCGTACCATTAAAATGTTTATAACTGCGATATGTACAAAACAAAACACCCGTATGTGGACCCCTTGCATTCCTTTGGATATTTTGTGCATTGTAAAAATCCGCCCTTTGAAAACAATCCCATTATCAAACTTTGTTTGACAAGAAACAATAAAAACATATTTGAACAATAAATAAATAAACCTATTGTTTTGATGGCGTCAAGCACAATAATCGGATACGTCATCCTGGGATCATCAACACAGTCAATTGTCACGTGAGGCTGTACCAGACACACTGGACAAGACAGAAAAATCTAGCACCAGTGTTCGCGTGGGATTTTTCTGTTCGAGGTCCGAGAAAAAATTTCAGAATCGGTAAATAATTACAATTGTTTCATCATTTTAAGTCACCTTATCAGAATACTATATAAGCTTAAAGCATGGTACACCTTGTATCAGTATGCCCTAGAACCATTTCGGTAGCTTGTTTGGTAGAGTGCTCGCTTTGTATGTTGGAGGTCGGGGTTCGAACCCGGACCGGGTCTGACCAAGACTTCAAAATTGGTATTGACAGGAGTGTTACGCTTAAGAACCCTCTATGCAAATTGCCATAAGCGCATTGCAAATGTCAAACTTTCTTACACTTCATCTATAACTGGTGACGTCTCAATTGAACTAAAATATTCTTGATTAGTACTTAAAACCCCATTTAATCAATCAATCATATACCCTAGGTGTGTACGTATATTATTCATTTTCGGTATTTCCTCCTAAATGTCTGGCCCAATCCTGGTTATAGCGTCACAGTTATGATTATATGGCGGATATATTTTTGAATTCTTCACTTTTTGTCGTAGTAGCTAAAACCTTCTTGTGTTAAAGGTTTCAGATTTGCAATGTCTTTGTTACTGTAAAATTGCAAATATGTTTAATTTACTGTGCGGTACATGGTTTCGAAACCGCAGACCTTAGAGATTTTATTATTTATTTATTTATTTTTTATTTAACTATTTATTTATTTGTTTGTTTATTTTATTTTATTTTTAATTTTTTTTTTGCGCGCGCGCAAATTTCATTTGACATATGAACAAATACTAATATGACTTTTGGAGTAGTTTAATGCACTTTTAAAAACATTTACTTGGCACCAAGTTTAAGTAAATAATAAGGAAGAAAAGAAAAATAAATCGCAATAACGTAATTTTCATTGGAAATCCGGTCTTCACTAAATCTCTCAGAATTTGTTTCCTTAATACTGTATACAAAAAACAAAGACTTATAAAAAGTTCCAACTAGTTAACTTAGAACAGCACAAATCAGGTTTTAGAGACATTATAATATAAGAAATAGGACTTCTATTCTTATGAAAATCAATCCTTCTAGAAGTTATAGTAGCAACTATTCATATGTCTTGTTTGAAAAAGGCTTACTTCTTCTTGTATACATACAAAATTCATATTACATCACAACTGTCATTAGTCTATTCAACGCTACAAAATCTCTTTTAATAGACCTAATGATTGAACAATAATTACAACTTGAAAAAAAGACAACATGAAAAGGTTGTGATAAACTGTAATAAGGTTATGTAACACTTCACAATCGACTTAGTTTACAATTTTTTTTAACACACACACACACACACACACACACACACACACACACACACACACACACATATATATATATATATATATATATATATATATATATATATATATATATATATATGTTTGTATAGTTTTTATTTAATTTAAGATACTTGTACACAAAAAGAAAGCCTATGGTATACGTTATATAAAGTACGGCAGTACTTACACAGTCAGAGCCAGACGTGAAGTAATCGTTTCTGGAGGAACATTTGAATCAGCAAAGCTTCTACAATTATCTGGTATAGGATCCAAGAACGTACTTCAAAAGTTGAACGTAAGATTTCACAAACACTATATAATCAGTCCTTCGCATTTTCAACATAAACTTGTCTTAAATGTGCTTTTGCAATCGACATTTTAGTTTAATTATGAACCTACCATTTTAATTGATTTAAGAAACCAATACACACATGTGCGCGCACGATGGATTTAAAACCACTCAAGATAATTTACTATAATATATATATATATATATATATATATATATATATATATATATAATTTATATATTATAAGTTTTTAACCATATGTTTTTAGGTACGGCCCCATGCATTTTTACCTGTAGGCGAAAACTTCCAGGATCACATAATTTTTTCTATAGATGTTATAGGTAATATCCCTACCATTACTCTTGAAGATTTGAAAGACGGAAACAGCATGGCTGAATATCTGTTCAATGGATCTGGTAAGGAAACATATCGTTTTTAAATGCCTTACGTTTCGTTTTCGTCTTGTTAACAGTTACATAGTAAGGGTGAGTTATATAGTGGTGGGTGACCTATTTTGTATGTTTTTTCCCTAGATATATCGTGAAATGGATAGGGTTTAATTGACTGATCAGCTGTTCAATGCTTATGTCACGCCTGTCGTCAAAATTCATTTTCAAAACATAAAAATTTATTTCATTCAACGGAAATGGCATTTTTGTTCCCGAAAAGAAAAATAAATCATATTGTGAAAAAAAGAGATTTGACTGTATTATTTAGCTTCACAAAAAAAAAAATGAAAAAATAAACAACTGTGAGCATTTCGGTTTAGATTATTGTTCCATTATTCAACAAAACAGTATTAAATTGGGTAAACAATACACAAGCTGAATTGATTAGGATGTTTTTAACCTAGTAGTTTTTCAAACTATGGAATTGAACGCCCACTTAATATTTTTTTTAGTTTAATTGAAATTTTAGCTGTACGTTTTTCTGATTTCAGTTTTATTTTGTTTCTGAATTAACTAGACCAAGTGCTTATGTAAACACCCTTTTGGTATAACGTAACCTTCTTTTACTGTGTAACATTGTGTAACGAAATGATATTTTTCTCCAAACCACTTTTTTTCTCAGCTATGTGGACTTGACCTCGGTTGAACACAGTGCACTTGTTTTCAGTTGTCTATTCCGTCACAATTTTGTTGTTTAGATTACACAGAAGTCACGTCATATATGTCTATTCGTGAGTGTAGTTTCTTCCAGTTGTCAAAGGATAATGTTGACATTGGCAACTGGGCAACTGAATCGTTTGAGAAATCTAAAAGTAAAAAGTTGATGCACAGCCTATGATTTGATCGCAGCAAATTGAGTAATTTAACCACTATTGATTATTTTATTATTTTGTTTTACAATCTAAGGGACAAGAGAACTTTATACACTAAATATATTAAAATATGTTAAGTTATATATAAATGACGCAATGTAAAATTCTTAGCCTTTTAAAAATAACAATGAAACGCCTTGGGACTGTCCTTGTAAAATTAAAACCTAGCGTGTGAATCTCAGGAATGTCATGTGATCCCTGATTCGGCGGTTTTTACTACTACTTAGTTACCGGTAATTTCATAAAGACTAGATTATCAAAATACTGTAAATGTACTTTATTACGCAGTTGTCTTATTTTAGCGATTTTCGCGCTATACAAATTGCGCTGATTTTTGATTTCCGCGAATAAACTTGTTTATAAATATAGGCTTACCTATACCTGTTTCCGTACCTGTTCGTTTGTGCTGTCATTCTACTTACGCTAACAAAAATACAGTTTCATTACCAATTTTATTTCACTAGTATTCTATTATCGAATCACAAAATTCTGACAATAGTTCACATTTGAATTTCACAAAATAAAGTATCCATACAGGCAAAACCCACAAAATCCACATTGATATACATTATATACAACTACTAAAAGTGACACTGTTAGTCACGAATTTTGTCAATAGCATTTTTGATGAGAGCCTTGTTCCATCCCATGATAAGGGCACTTTGATGATTCATCACACTCTGAGCAGCAGAAACTAACCATCTCGCGTTTACTGGTTTAAGCATTGACATTTTAGATCTATCTTTATTTCGTCCAATTGAATTCTGTTTTTCAGTTCATTGTCTATTTGATCCGCGTAACATTGCTGAAATTTTGCCTTAACTTGTTTTTGTATTCGTCGTTGCCCGACAAATCAAGAGGCTGAAGATCACTAGTGCACGATGCTGGAACGAATCTTACCTTAATTCCATTTTCCCAAAGATTATGCTGAAAATCCTCTGACTGATGTGCCCTTAAAACGTCACATATACAAAAGCAGGTCGATCCAACTTACATAACGGAAGATAGGGGATTAAAACTTTCTCTGCGTATTCTATTATTGTGGTGGTGTTACTTCAATAATTATCACTGTGGGTGGTATTCCAGTCTCCAGGGAATTTGAATATAGGGTTACACATGTCCGTTTTACCCTGATAAATAATTGCGGGGGTAGCAAAAGTCCCGACAAGGTATAGCCAAGAAGGACGGTTACCTGGAAAACAACTTTAAATAAGTACTCTAATTACATGCTTATATAATTATTCGCATTATCTGAAGTTAATAAGGGATTATTCAAGTTTATACTTTACCATAACAAACATTCCAGTGTTCATAGCTTTGACAAGAACGATATCATCGAGTGTCGAAGTGTAACCGCTTATAATTTTTATTCATTACTAGTATTTTTTTCTTTTTCTTTTATTAGCACTGTAGATCATATCATGTGCATTAGAAGTAAAGAAAGTGTGTGTGTGTGTGTGTGTGTGTGTGTGTGTGTGTGTGTGCGTGTGTGTGCAGGGAGAGAGAGAGAGAGAGAGAGAGAGAGAGAGAGAGAGAAACGTTTAACCAAACGTTTATCCTCTAGACCTAATAGTTGTAGTTCTTTGGATCCGCTTTCTTCAAGCGTATAATCTCCGACATGCACAACATAAACATTGGTCTGATCAAAATTAATAGTAAAATCATCAGGAATGTCATGGTTTTCACAATATTTTGGACATCAGATAAAAATTCCATTCTTATTTCATCAAAATCATCTGGTAATTTCCTAGCTGCTTTTGTGTCCTTCCGTTTAACATATCCAAGTCTTTTTAAAAACGACTGAGCCCATGACTTTGAGAGTTCAATATTCCCCCCGTATTCAAACAACAATTGCCTGTCCTTATTTTTAATAATACCTCTAACAGCCCCCAACAATATTGGAACGTTAACAACACCTCCCATTCGGCGCAAATACCAGACATATGTTTGCACATCGTCATGAAGCTTACCAAACATTAATGGTTTTCCAAGATCTTTTTTTCCCATTTCAAAAGGTTCTTCTCCTGTTTTTACTTTAATGTTTATAAATTGTTTCTTGAGATTTTCAATAGATGACTCGTTAATGGAAAAGTTTGGGGCAGCATTCATTACCCCGTTATCAACAGCATAGCGCGATATTTTAGCACGTTGCTCACTTGTGTAGGATTTATATTCCATTCTTTTTCGTTTTACACCAGCTGAAGGTGGTGTTTTTGCGATTTCATTATTTGCACTTGCAACTATTAACGCATTTTCTTTTGATTCCGTAGCTCGAAGATCAGGAAAATTTGGACGGACTTGGGGGTTTTCTGTGGACTTTAACAACAACTTTTTCAACATTTTTGGAGAGCAAATGAATAAATTCTGATATGTTTTCAATATTAACACCTTTAGTATTTGTGAGCACTATTCTTGATTCATTTTATAATGTCAACTACAAGATTAAGACACTATCATAAATCGATACCGTAAGTATTTCCCGTTTTCCTTTTTGGAAATTAATTTCTACCAACTGTAAGCATTGTCCGTTTTTCGTATCGGTACATGGAGATTGCGCTTATTTATGATTGCGCAAATAAGTGGCAACTCAGCATTTGCGCTAAAATTTGATTGCGCGAAAATAAGTACATTGACAGGAACTTGAATGTTATAACTAATAAAAATGATTTGTTTAATTAAAACAAATTCTGAATGAATTGGTTTAATAAGGACATATTGTCATTAGGAGCATGCTCATTAAAACAAAACTGCTAAAAAATTTGGTATCTAGCGATAATCATGTTCACAGAAGTTAAACATAACAGTAACTAAAACCGAGAATTTGAAAAGGAGACAGACAACTGAAAACTGGTCTATTGAGAAAGGGATGGTTTGGTACTAGAAAAATGGACTGAGTGGTCTGTTATGTTTATTGAGAAATGTCTGGAGAGTGAATTAGTTCTGCAATCATCGACTTATGATATTAAACAAATAAATAAATGTGCACAGTCTCACATCATATAAAATTATGTAAGAGCAATTCTTTAGAAAACAAGAAAAAAAATTGTCACGATTGTAAAATCATCAATGTTGCGGAAATCAACATTCTGCCAACCATGTGAAGAATTTTGTCAATGTACTGATTATTTTACGATAATTTTTATGCATCCTCCAAGATCCTCTAAATCTTTAAATGAAGCAATCAGTTCATGAAAAGCGAGTAAAAACAAAATGCTGACGGTCCTAACTTTTTACACTAATTTTTTGACTAACCTTACCAACCCGATTATTTCGAGCTGGCCAGAGGTTATGTGATCCGTAAACGCGCTTTAAACACTTGGCAATCTTAGTATCTAGCGATAATCATGTTCACAGAAGTTATACATAACAGTAACTAAAACCGAGAAATTGAAAAGGAGACAGACAACTGAAAACTGGTCAATTGAGAAAGGAATGGTTTGGTACTAGAAAAATGGACTGAGTGGTCTGTTATGTTTATTGAGAAATGTCTGGAGAGTGAACAAGTTCTGCAATCATCGACTTATGATATTAAACAAATAAATAAATGTGCACAGTCTCACAACATATAAAATTATGTTAGAGCAATTCTTTAGAAAACAAGAAAAAAAATTGTCACGATTGTAAAATCATCAATGTTGCGGAAATCAACATTCTGCCAACCATCTGAAGAATTTTGTCAATGTACTGATTATTTTACGATAATTTTTATGCATCCTCCAACATCCTCTAAATCTTTAAATGAGGCAATCAGTTCATGAAAAGCGGGTAAAAACAAAATGCTGACGGTCCTAACTTTTTACACTAATTTTTTGACTAACCTTACCAACCAGATTATTTCGAGCTGGCAAGAGGTTATGTGATCCGTAAGCGCGCTTTAAACACTTGGCAATCTTAGTCTCCTTATAGACAAATGATAATAATGGATTTTTATCTTGGACACAGAGACAAAGTTCAAATTACCTAAAAGAAATACCGTCATTAGAATTGTTAAGCAGATATTCATAAATTTTTAAAAACTTGTCAGTAATTTTAAATTTATATTGTCGATCAAAATGGTCAGTGAGAAATCAAAATGTACTTGACATATTCTCTTCTTCTTTTTTATTCTTTAATGCAGGTGCCTGGGCAAGGAACCGAATTCCTCTTAATTTATTTCTTGATTTCGTCAAACAAAAACACAACTGGCCAGAAATTCAATTTGTTATATTGGATGGTTTACTTGAGGAGACGCCATCAGCAGATGATATTCAGGTATATAAAAAACATTCGGCTTCAAATGACTGATAATTTAATAGAGTGGTTTGTGATTGTGGGAGTGAGAGTTTGTTTTGTTCATGATACAAGATAATATATAAGTGTACATTGAATACTTTGTTTAATAATAATAATAATAATAATAATAATAATAATAATAATAATAATAATGATGATGATGATGATGATGATGATGATGATTATGATGATGATGATGATGATGATTCCATAGAAGGGACAGTATCTTATTTTGGAAAATAATTTACTGATAGAATAATCAACTCAAGATTCGATACAAGATTTCCCCTAATTATTTTTTAGTTCGAAAAACTTTTCTTTTATTACGTGGTTTGTTTTGATTTTGATTTGTTGTTTGGGATTGGGATTTCGACATGGACTGCCATGTATGTGTTTTATAATTACATGTTTTTTTAAAATGCATTGAAATGAACATTGATTTTTGTTTTACAAGTGCTTCACTACATTTTCCTTGAATAAACATGTAACAAATACTTTTTGACAAACTATTTTAGTTTGATGTAAAATTACGTATTTACTATTTTAGTTCTCTTTGCTGAAAGAAGCATTGATTTACAATATTTGAATTTTCGTATAAATGAACAGCTGATATTCGAGAGCCTTTTCAGTAATATCATGATATGAACACCATACCAACGGCCGTTAACTTTTTGTCCCGTCAAAAGTCGGCAATTTTATAGTGGGCGATATCTTATATACATTTGTCATTAATCTTTATGCATGTAGTTTCATGTTTTTAACTTTTTAAAAATTCAATTAATTTATTATTCATTTTGTTATATCTTTGCTCTTTATAACTCATATAAAAGTAATTTATAACTGTACATTCATTTATTTTAACCACAAAATCTCAAATGCATTTGTTTTTATCTTTTCTTTCTTTATTTTGATTGTTTATTAAATTATTTTAGATGGGTAGATTTCCAGATCGACGATCTGATTATCGAAAACAAAGAAAAGGATTTTCTATTGCCTTTGCAGTAGCTCACCCAAAAAGCAAGGGAACTATAAAAGCAAGAAGTAATAATCCAGCCGATACCCCTCTAATAGATCCACAGTACCTGTCACATAAAGATGACCTTGAAATTTTGCTTAAAGGTAAAGTAAAGAAAGGAACTGATAGTCTAGCAATTTGTAATTTATAGTGGCATTCTTTGTTATATTAACTGAACAAAATGCAAAAAGGATGAATTGATGATACTCAATTCTTTACATGTTTTACAAGAATCCAGTATCACCAATTCATTCAAAACCCTTAGCAAAGGTTACACGGTCTTTGATTAGGTGATCCTCGAAGCTTTCCAAATTAAGTTGAACAACCCACTTTAAACAAATATTTAGCAGTAGATGGGACAGCTTTCTTACTAATTGTAATTGTGTTCCAATAATTCTTAGGCTGTTTACTTAATTGTGTTTTTATAATTGAAACTTTCTATAATTGTACTATGTAATATTATTGTATCATCTGTTTAACAATCGAATGTTTATATATATCTTGTCATGTAGTTTATCAGTAAGTCAAAATGTAAGCTTGATAAGGAATACTGTGTATTCGAAATATATTGCAATATGACAAAACATGCTGTCAATAGTTTTTATTTTGTTATTATCTATAAAAGCCTCTACAATATCAAAAATAAACTTTTTAATGAGGTTGAAAATGCATATCATTTTAAACAATAGAACTTAATCAATAAAACACAAACATACCAGTACATGTCCAAACCACAATCCCGCAAAAAAGAAAGTAAAAACTGTGAAAACTGACAATTTTGTTATACAAGTGAATTTCCACTAAGAAAGCGAGGCCGGGTGCTCAGGAAGGGTAAGCACATCTTATCTAGCTAGCTAAACCCGTCACGTGCAAAGTCAATTTTGAGAATGAAAGAAAAAAAGGAACAATGGTATGAAGAATATTCAGCATTAGTTAGGAGACAGTGAATACATACTTATCAACATTTTTTGTGATGACGGCCATAAAATTTATTTAAGGGCCTCGATTTACCTAGGCTTGCAATTTCCTTGAGTCAACAGTTTAATAGTGAGCAGTTTGCTTCGTTGTAGAAAGTCCCCGTAGTGGGAACAAGCTCTACTATAAAGTATTAACTGTAAAACATATACACCATGCGCAGAAAAATATTACTGCAATGAAACGGAAAGTTGACAATAGAAAAGTAATACTTGAAAAATGTTATTTTTGATAGAGCGACGTCATTTTACATAACATTTTATGGATCAATTTTACCATTGCCTTACTATAGAAAATACTGATCTTGTTTGCATATAGCAATACAAAGATTTTTTATTTAGCACTTTTTAATTTTTTTACATTCGAAATATATTTTAGGTATCAGATTTTTACAATTACAATTGAAGAACTCAGCCGCCATGAGAAAGGTTGGAGCTCGTCTTGTCCCAAGAATAGGGTGGTTTAACCAAGAATCGGGTAAAGAATGCTATACTACTACAAAGGAAGATTCGGATGAATTCTGGACATGTGTTATACGCCAGCAACTATCTGTAGGGTTACATCCAGTAAGAAGTTGTCCAATAGGAGCTTCAAAAGACAGAAGGGCTGTAGTTGATCCACATCTGAGGTAATTGTTAATCTACTGAATCAATGATACTCAGATTCCTATATTAAGCAACCTTGTATTATAGTTTAACAATAACATTTATTTCTACTGCCTTGTCGACAAAATGAACAATAATTTCTTGCTTTTTGTATGATGAATTTAGTAGCATATTTTTGTTATGTAAATGTTAGTACCTATAACAACTTAAAAATAATGCATTGTTTAATATAACACCCTTGATTGCTTAACGGAATAATGAATTACAATGTAGTTACTACCAATAAAATTTTAAAATATACAAAATAAAAGGTGGAATTTTTTTTAAATTTTTAACTATAAAGTGTATAAAAAGTAACAATTTAAAATTTTTTGAACCCTTGTTAAGGTAACATTTTCATATAAAAGGAACATTTTTCACATCTTCATCCTTATAGCTTTAAAGTGGACACTGAATTCTTTCTTCGTTAATCCGTTTGCACGTAATGATACTACTAAATGAAAATAAATCAGCTCTATCAATCATGCACACCGTTCGCTTGAATTACATTTTAGTTTAATATTGACGCTAATTTAAATATAATGAATTTGCATTAATCCTTGATGATTATTGGTTAATTAATACTGAATAAAATATAAATGATTTTTTCTTATTTTCAGGGTTTATGGCATAGAAGGTCTTCGAGTAGTAGATGCTTCGGTTATGCCAGAAATCAGTTCTGGTAATACAATGGCGCCAACTATAATGATCGGAGAATATGCCGCCGATATAATCAAAAGAGATCAAGGTTTAGAAAAACATTACAGGGGAAAATAACAACGTACTCCGTTCGTTTCCTGTATCATCAGGGTGAAATATTGTAATGTTTAGGCATGCACCTGATTTAAAAATTCCATAATTTTGTTTGTAACACGTTTAAAGTATAAAACAACAAAATGGAAAATAAATTACTGCAAATATGAAATGTTGTGCATTTTTAATTTTTACTCATGTCATGAACTTTTTACAACGAAGCAATTTTTTACAAATAATTTGTTATACATTTCCTGGATGTATTTTACGTCCCTTAGTCTAATGTTTCCTATTTCAAATTGATTTTGCGCGTTTCATATGTATCTAGCCAGACAGGAGGTGCTTACCTTTCAGCACCAAACCTCACTTCCCTGGACGAAGTTTGTATGTTTAAAATAAAACAAACATACCAGTCCTTGTCCATATCACAATCCCCAAAACAAAGTAATAACTTTGCAAACTGGCAAAATATGCTCCGGAAGGGAAAGCACCTCCTGTCTAGCTAGCTATACCCGTCACGTGCAAGTCAATTTTGAGAAGTACCATAGGTCTTTGTTCCTTTCATTCTCAAAATTGAGGTATAAGTCCGAATTTGAATCAGAACATGGAAAATCTGTCGTTTCTTTTATTTCAAGTTCACTTGGATAGATGACATTCACATATTCTCCAAATTCGTGATTATTTAGAGATAGAATGTCATCTATTTATCTGTAACCAAATTTTTTATAGTTGTTACTTTGCTTCTTGGATTGTGATTTGGCCCTTGACTGGTATGTTTGTGTTTAATATATGCGGCATATGAATTGGCTGATTGTAAAGATAAAAGTTACCATTTGCAAATGAATAGCCAAAGTTATTGTATGTTCCATCTATGCATGTGATTTATGCATTGGTCGTTTCTGCGCTTCAGAAAGGCACTTATAAGGAGATGAGTTTGGTGATGGTGTTCAACGTCCCAGGAAAGGCTATTTCATTAATATCGAGACGTCGTCGGCTATATACAAAAGTGCAGAAATTTTGTCTTTGTGTTGTGCTGATGGCATAGTAATTGGGGTTTTTTATCGTGCCACGCCTACATGGGACCTCGTTCATTTTCAGTCCTCATCCGAAAGAACCGTGACTTTCATTTCATAATGCCGATTGCTAAGCAAAAAAAAAAAATAAATAAATAAAAGTCACTTCCCACTTTCATTTCTTGAGTCTGGCCCGGTCAGGGTTCAAACCATCGAACGAGGCTCTGTGGAGTTTGAGATTAAAGCAATCCGACCATGAAGACGGAAATTCCCATTTCGACCTTATTCAATTGATTATTTTTTTATTTTTCTTGAATTTGATTTACCAAAACTGGAATCTGTTATTACGATGCAATAGTTTGCAAGCAGATAAATACAAGACATGCAAAAATAACAATTAACATTTTACTCACAGTAGAATGTGAACCTACGCGACAACAAACTACGATTATTGTCTTTATATATACAAATGTATTAGTAAAAATAATATTATTCATCATAAAAATCTTTCTTTCATTTTTTTTTTAAATTTTTTATATTTTTTTTTTGCCAATTAAAAAAGTAGTCATCATTCAAATGCTACACATGCGCACGCGGGGTGCGATATGGAAAACATCTTCATCTATCTATCTACCTATCTATCTATCTATCTATCTATCTATCTATCTATCTATCTATCTAACTAACTAACTAACTGAACTAAGTGTGTAGATAACTTTATTTGATTCGGAAATAAAAGAAATCCAAGCATATTTGCAATAAAAGGCATATATTCACTAATCGTATCATAACGTTTCCTCTGCCAGCTACATGTTTTTATTATATGGCACATCAAAATTTAGCAGGTATTCGTTATATATTTACTACCCCTGAGCGGGTACCGCTGCTGGTGGAGTAAACTCCCCGAGGGTATCCATAACCCAGTAGGCAGTACTTAGTGCTGTCAGAAAATATACCATTTAGCACAATTTTCAGTCGTCTTAATTTTATGTATTTATTTAAAACTAAGGTCTGTTCTCTCCTGCAAAACATTCCTTAGCTGGATTTAGATTCATATATTTTTGGAACATTAGATTCATTTATTTTCAACTATTCGGCGTATGTTTTTTGGTCTGTCAAACTTTTCGGCCCCTAGTGTCACTGATGAGGAATGGTTTTCCGAAATGTGCATATCTGGCACATCAAAATTTAGCAGGTATTTGTTATATAATTACTGTAAATTTTATGCAAAAAATTGTAAATGTTTAGACGTCTGTCGTAGTTGGTTTTAGTTCTTGACCTATAGTCCAATGACTTTTATTCGTAAAATCGTACCATTAGCAACTCGGCATCGACTGGATCATCAATTTTTAAACCATTAGTTGAAATCGCTTTTACAAATTTGTGGATAGAAAAAAATAAATTGTTAGTTGATCTTATTGATCTTATTTTTTGATGGTCGTGCCTAATTTTTATGTTTGATGTTTCTGTTTTCATATCATTTAAAATTTTCATTTCAACCCGTTAATTTCTTTTAAGGATTTTTTTTACTTCATTAAGTGATTAATCTAGAGAGAACGTATACCAGTTTAATTGCTGTAGTCCAGATTTAAGTAACGTAAGCAAAAAAGATGAACAAGTCTTCTTATAATCTTGTCTCAACTAAACAACATCGGATTTATAAGAGCACGAAGTAACACCCCGTTTTTGATCTATTTTACCAGCATTATACACGCTTACTATATTACTCTTTGATTTGGATAAATTTACATTTCCCTGCCTAAATAGAGTGTGCGATCAGTAGAAAGGTCTAGTTTTTTTTACCTGAGCTGTCTAGTTTAATATATATATCAACGTATTTATTCTCTCTCTCTCTCTCTCTCTCTCTCTCTCTCTCTCTCTCTCTCTCTCTCTCTCTCTCTCTCTCTCTCTCAATATTATTATGTATGAGGTACATATTTTATTTTACATATTTTATCTGCCGTCATTGCGCTTTATGTTTTATGTAGTGAACCTTATAACAGTTGTACATTATTAATGTTTTATAAATATGGCTTCATTTAGTATTTATAAACATGAAAACATGAAAATAATAAAAAGCAAAACAAGTCATTAAAGAATATAAAAATTTAAATTACTTCAGGGATCCATTTAGGGAACTATTTCCAGAAAAAAGAATATATACCTGAAGAAAAAGAAACCCATTAAAACAAGCAAGATTAGACTTTTATCTAATAAGTGACAATTTAATCCAAGATGTAGAAAATGGGACCAGACCTGTGGAAATTCAATAATTCTCTCTTAAAAGATCAAAAATATGTTAAAACAATCACGGAGCTCATTGAGAAAATAAAGATTCAATTTATAATACCAGTATACAATATTAAAAACATAAATAACATATTAGACAGCGAATTACAGTTTAGAATCGATGATCAACTATTTTTCGAAATGCTACTTTTAGAAATAAGATCTAAAACAATATCATATTCTACTTTTAAAAACAAACAGAACAAATTAAATTAAAGTAAACTTATAGTTGAAATAAGTAAATTAGAACAGAGTGATAATACTGTACAATCTGATATCTTGGAAAAAAAAACGTGAAGAATTAAAAACTGATAAGACAAAATACAATGAAGGGGCATTTGATAAGATTAAGGGCTCAGTTTATAGAAGATGGAGAAAAACCAACTAAATATTTTTGTAGCCTAGAGTCTAGAAATTACACAAATAAATTAATATTAAATTTAGAGACAGAAACTGGAAATTTGATAACGAAACAGAATGATATACTAAATAAAACAAACATACCAGTCCATATCACAATCCCAAAAACAAAGTAAAAACTTTGCAAACTGACAATTATGTTATGCACGTGAACTTCCACGTGAACTAAAAGAAGAAAGACGTTTCTTTAAAAAATTATATTTTTCATGAGACAGAAAAAATAATGACAATTTGCATAATATCTTACAAAACTGTTTTTTCAAAAAATTAACTGATCTAGAAGCTTTAGAGTTGGAGGGGGAAATTAAATAATCAGAAGCACTTGAATTTCTAACGACTATGAAAAACAATAAGAGTCCGGGTTCTGGCGGCTATAGTTCGGAATTTTTAAAAAAAATTTTGGAAAATATAGGGATTTTGTTAGGTCCGTGCCATAAACCATGGAAATAAAAGGGGGTTTTATCAGTTACACAAAAATATGGGAAAAAACATGTTTACCAAAACCAAATAAACCAATATATATATATATATATATATATATATATATATATATATATATATATATATATATATATATATATATATATATATATATATATATATATATATATATATTAAAAACTGGAGACCCATTAGTCTTCTAAATGTTTCTTACAAGATTGCAAGCGGGTCTATAGCAAACAGAAACAAAAAAGTATACTTATAAATAAAGATCAAACTGGTTTTCTAAAAGGCCGATATATTAGAGAAAATATAAGATAGATTTATGACATAATACACTATACTGAAGAACATGACATACCTGGACTATTACTACTTATTGATTTCGAGAAAACATTTGACTCGGTGTCTTGGGAATTTATAATGGAAGTTTTAAAACTGTTTAATTTTAAAGAGTCAATTTTAAACTAGGTTACTACTTTTTTAAATAATTCCAATTCAGCGGTTCTACAAAATGGGTTTTTGTCTGAAAGTACTCTTTCAGAAAGAGAATGTAGACAAGGCGAACCTATATCGCCTTACATATTTATTCTTTGTGCAGGGGTAATGGCCATACTAGTAAGAAATTCAAAAAATATTAAAGGTATTGAAATAAACGGAGAAGAATTTAAAATTCGCAGTATGCAGATGAAACAAGTCTCATTTTAGATGGGTCTCCCAAGTCTCTAAACAGCGCACTTCAAATATTAGATTTATTTGCTCAATTGTCAGGATTATGTATTAATATTTGTAAAACTAAAGTTATATGGATAGGGAAGAAAAAATTTTCAAGGGAGGTATATCACCACGACAGATGGAAGTTAGAATCGGGGTCATAGATTTTGCCTTATTAGGTATAAACTTGACTTATTTAAGATAAATGATTTAAATTACACACCGATACTCCAGAAAATGAAAAATATTATGAACCACTGAACCAAAAGAAAATTAACCGTTATTGGTAGAATTACGGTATTAAATACATTAGTAATTTCTCAAATGATCCATTTACTTATTTCCCTGCCCAACTCATCAGTTAAATTTCTAGAAGAGTTAAACAAACTTTTCTTTAACTTTATATGGCAATCAAAGATAGAAAAAATAAACGAAATACATTGAACATGAGCTATGAAGACGGGGGTTTAAAAATGATTAATATTCATAATTTTATGATTGCACTTAAAACATCAAGGACAAAAAGATTAATTTTTAATGAATCAAAATGGAAATATCTTTTTGAGTCAGTAACGTATACAACAACCAAGAAATTTATAAGTTTTGGAAACGATTATACTAATTTACTGATGAGAAAAACCAAAAACCTGTTTTGGAAAGATGTTTTGTACAGCTGGAATAAAGTACAAAATAAGATAAAATTATCAGACATAACATATGGTATAATAAAGACATAATGGTAGGGGTAAAACACTATTTTATAACGAATTAGATACATAAATGATATTTTAGGCGAAAATGGAAAGCTTCTTAATTTCGAAAACTTCAAGAGGGTTTATAAAATTAAAACAAATTTTTTGGAATATTCTTCATTAATAAAAGCAATTACAGTCTTTTTATTTAGAAATGATACTAATAATGTGGTTTATAAAGCACTACAACCTTTTATTCCCCAAAATGTTAAGATCTTGACAACCCACAAGTCAGGTATCAAATCGATTTATTGCATTTTATGCAAATGCAACACTATTCCCACATTCCAGTCTAAATGGGAAGGATTAGGGTATGATTTTTTCACAGGAACAATAGAAAATAAATTACACGATATCTTTTAAATGCTACCAAGAAACTGCTGAACAGTGGCTACAATATAGAATCTTGCACAGAATTTTGGCTACTAATTCACTTTTGCAAAAAATTTAAAAAATAATTCAAGCTTGTGTACTTTCTGCAATAACCATTGTGAAACTATAGAACATTTATTTTTACAATGTAGTTACAGAAGCAAAATTTGAGACTGTTTACAAAAAGTGCTTCATGATAAATTTAAAAAAATAATACCGTTAGATAAATGCACAATTATTTTTGGCACAGAGAATACTAATCAAGAAAACAAAACACTCAACTGGTTAATAATAAATACTAAATGTTTTATTTATATGAACAGAGTACAAAAACAAAAGCCAAATATAAGGCGCTAAAATCCTGAAACCAAATTGGCAGCTGAAAAATAGATTTATTTAAAAATTGTAAACAGAATGATAATTATGAATACTGGATTTTACTAGAAAATATTTTTGAAATGGAACCTTCATAATATTTTTATATCCTACATATATATATATATATATATATATATATATATATATATATATATATATATATATATATATATATATATATATATATATATATATATATATTCTAGTAGTGTTGAGCGTTTCATATTTGAAGTAGTTGTTATCAAAAGTAATACTAAAGAAAAGAAAATCCAACTTACATTACAAAATCTTTCCTTGACAGAAATACAATCCATATCACAATTTATCACAAACACAACCAATAATAATAATAATAAAAATAAATATAACATCCAAAATCACTACTAGTATTACTCAAACTTTCGACCTCGTGCAACTACGCACGGCTTATCCATGCGCTATACCCCAGTGCTTTAGCACTTACATTGCTGTTTGGCATCTCTCTCTCTCTCTCTCTCTCTCTCTCTCTCTCTCTCTCTCTCTCTCTCTCACACACACACACACACACACACCGTTCTAAGTCTGATGACAGTGTTTATATCGGGTCAACTTTATTATTAAAACGTTATGTAAAATAAAGCGCTAGAAGGCGTGAATATACAGTATTATTAAACGCGGTTATTGCGTGTTCGTGTGGTTTAAATCGCCCGCGTATATAATCACTGTCATCAGACGGTGAACTACCTCAACCTACAGACATGATTGCATACATACATACATACATACATACATACATAGGAACACATCCACCATATTTTTTCTATAGAATTATATTTATGTTTGAACGATATAACTTTGTATTATGTAATTTGTAAGATAATTTATTTGTTATATTAATAAATATTGTTTGTATTATATACTCATACGTAAGTGTGAAGGTATGTGAATTTCTATAGAATAAAGCACAAACACTTAAAAAATAATAATTATCGATCAGGGTTTTTTTTAAATCATCTAATACAGAACTGAAAGCTTTTACGACAACTATTTTATGTAGGAACTAGTGGACCAAAGTAAATATAAAAATTAAGGTCGTAAGTTTATTATTCACAAAACCACTACGGAAGCTCAGTTGGAAGAGTGCTCCCTTAGTATGTGGGAGGTCGAGGGTTCGAAACCCTCATGTCATGAAATCCTTCGAATGAGAACCTAAAACCGATGCCCCGTGTTACGACAGGTGTGGCGCGTAACGGAACCTTTCCTGAGCACTGCCAAAAGCGCACTAGAAATGTCCAAATTTATGCTTCGTCACCTATAGCTGATCACGTCTCGATATAAGTGAAATATCTTTGACTGGGGCTTAAAATCCTATTTAATCAATCAATTATTCTTTGCAACAAAATTAATTGGTTAAAAATTTTATATAAAAATATCTGAATATCTTTCGCAAAGTAATAAGACGTCATTTGATTTATAATCAGACTCCCTGTTGCATTTAAAGCTTACACAACACTGGCAAATTAAGGTAAACATGTAAACTTTGTTCAGGGAATTGAGACCGTATGCTGAAAGGAAGGCACATTATTCTAGCTAGCTACACCCAAAACGGGCGAGGTCAATTTGAAGAAGGAAACATGAAATTTTTGGACGTCAACAACTTATTTGCAAAAAGTTGCTGCGTTGTAAACTGTTCATGATATCACTTAAAATTAAAAATGCAGACCTTTTCATATTTGCAGTAATTTATTTTCCATATGTTTATTTTGTAACATCAAACTTGTAAAAAACAAAATCACGGAATCTCTTTAATTAGGTGCATGTCTGATCATTGCAGTATTTCACCCTAAACATACAGGAAACGAAAGGAGTCAGTTGTTATTTTCCTCTGTAATGTTTTTCTAAACCTTGATCTTCTTGATTATATCAGCGGCATGTTCTCCGATCATTATAGTTGGCGCCATTGTATTACCAGAGCTGATTTCTGGCATAACCGAAGCATCTACTACTCGAAGACCTTGTAAACCATAAACCCTGAAAATAAAACAAAATCATTTATATTCATTTCAGCCTTAATGTCTTAAAAAAATCAATAATCATCAAAGAGTAATGCAAATTTATTACATTTAAATTTACTTCAATATTTGACAAAAATATAATTAAAACGAACAGTGTGCATGATTGATAGACTTGTTGTATTTCAATTTAGTAGTATCGTTACGTGCAAACGGATTAACGAAATGAAGAAATTAGTGTCCCCTTTAAAGCTCTATGGATGAAGATGTGAAGAATGCCCCGTTTTTACTCGAAGGGCGTAATAAAATGTAATCATAACAAAGAATCATACAGTACCTAATCATGGAGTTGTAAACTGGAAAAATTTAAATTTGTTTTTTTTCAATAAATTTAAACTAACAATTAAAATTTTGCATGTTTAATTTTGCATGTTTTAAATTTTTTTTTGTAATAAATATATTGAAATTGAGAATTTGCTCAAGCAATCAAGAGTGTAATATCAAAAAATGCATAATTGTTATTTTGTTACAGGTACTAACATTTACTTAACAAACAATGCTACTAAATATCATCACACCAAATGCAATAAAAATATTGCACAGTATTGTTTCGGCGGGACAGTAGAAATAAAGGTCATTGATATACTATAATTAAAGGTTGCTCTCTAATTGAATCTGTAGATCAACAATTACCTCAGATGTGGATCAACTACAGCCCCTCTGTCATTTGAAGCTCCCATTGGACAACTTCTTACTGGGTGTAACCCTACAGAAAGTTGCTGGCGTAGAACACATATCCAGAATTCATCTGAATCTTCCCTGGTAGTTGTATAGCATTCTCTAGCCGATTTTTGGTTAAACCATCCTGGTATTCTAGGGGCAAGACGAGCTCCAACCTTTCTCATGGCGGCGGAGTTCTTCAATTGTTTTTGTAATGATCTGATACCTAATATATATTTTGAATGAAAAAAATTTAAAAAGCGCTAAATAAAAAGAAACTTTGCATAGTTGGATTCAAACAAAAACATGAGATAACATTATTTTCTTTTGTTAGGTAATATTAATATTGATCCATGAAATGTTATGTAAAATGACGTCGCTATATCATAAATGACATTATTTAAATATTACATAAGCTCTATTTCTTAAACCGAAATACACTTTTCAGGACGACTGAAAGTGGGGTGAGAGTATAGCATAGCTATAAAATGTAGTTTTACCCATTGAAAATTTCTTCAATGTGCTTTTAAATATTTTTTAGGACTGCAAATGTCATTATCTGTCAAATTGAACTGTATATGTTATTATAATCCATTGGAAGTTCGTATAAACACTTCTCCTAATAGCCTTTTTTTAGTACTTTTCATCCTTTTGGATTTTGTTGGGTTTAAATAACAAAGCATGACACTATAAATTACGAATTTGCTAAACTATCAGTCATTATTTTTTTACTTTACCTTTAAGCAACATGTCGAGGTCATCTTTATTTGACAGGTACTGTGGATCTATGACAGGGGTATCGGCTGAATTGCTACTTTTTGCTCTGATAGTTCCCCTGCTTTTTGGATGAGCTAAGAGCAAGAGAATAGAATTTCCCGTTTTTTGTTTTCGGTAACCAGATCGTCGATCTGGAAATCTACCCATCTAAAATAATTTAAAATTTAAAGTCAAAATAGAGAAAGTAAAAACAAAAACAGTTGAGGTTTTGCAGTTAAAATAAATGAATGTACAGTCATAAATTACATTTATATCAGTTTTATAAAGAGTAAAAGTATGACAAAATAATAAATAAATAAATAAATAATAAATTAATTAATGAAACTACATTCATGAAGGGTAATAAAAATGTATATAAAAAACCCCCGATTATACAACTGCCAACTTTGGACGGTCAAAAAAGCTAACGGCCGTTGGTATGGTAATTATATTTTGATCTTATTGAAAAGGCACTCGAATATTGGCTGTAAATTTCTAAGAAATTTCAAATATTTTATATCAACCTTACTTTTAGAAAAAAGAGCTAAAAAGAACAAGTAAATTTACAACAAACTAACATGGTTTGTCAAAAATATTTTTTAGATGTATATTTATGGGAAATGTAGTGAAGCACTTGTTAAACAAAAATCAATATTCATTTCAATGCATTTTAAAAACACATGTAATTAAAAACACAAACATGCCATCCATGCCCAAAACAATCCCAAAAACAAATCAAAATCTAGCCAATACAGAATGAACTTCCGGCGGCCCGGTTTGTAAGGGTGCTCAAATGGAAGTTTTTCGAAATAAAAAAATACAGTTAGAGGTCATCTTGTATCCAATCTTGAGTTGATCAATCTATCAGTAAATTATACCTCAAACATATAAAGAAATGAAATACTGTCCCTTCTATGAAATTGTATTATTATTATTATTATTATTATTATTAAAATTACTTAGTTACTTGAAACCGAATGTATTCATATACCTGAATATCTTCTGCTGATGGCGACTCCTCAATTATACTATCCCCTATATGATATTGAATTTCTGGCCAGTTGTTTTTTTGTTTGACAAAATCAAGAAATACATTAAGTGGAAATCGGTTTCTTGCCCATGCACCTGTATTAAAGAATAAAAAAAGAAGAAGAGAATATTTCAAGTACATTTTGATTTGTCACTGGCCATTTTGTCCGACCATATAAAATTATATTAAAAAATTACTGACAAGTTTTTAAAAATATTAATATCTACGTGACAATTCTAATGACGGTATTTCTTTTTATGTTATTTGAACTTTGTCTCCGTGTCGAAGATAAAAATGCATTATTATCATTTTTTGATGAGGAGGCTATGATGGCCAAGTGTTTTAAAGCACGCTTACGGACCATAGCGCCTCTTGCCAGTTCAGGATATATCTGGTTGTGGAGGTTTGTCAATTCGCTTGTGTAAAAAGTTAGTATCGTCGGCATTGTGTTGTCCCCGCCATCTATGAACAGCTGATTGTCGCGATTAAAAATTTAGAGGATCTTGGAGAATGCATAAACAATTATCGTAAAAGAACCGGTACATTGACAAAATGCTTCAGATGGTTTGCAGAATGTTGATTTCCGCAATATTGATGATTTTAAAGTTATCAGTGACAAAATATTCTTTTCTTGTTTTCTCTGATCAAACATAATTTTATATGATGTAAGACTGTGTATATGCTATTTAATAGTTTAATATCATAAGTCGATTTTTAGAATTAGTTTACTCTCCAGACATGTCATAGAATAAACTTCACAGACCACTCAGTCCTATTTCACTGGTACCAATTTATCCAGTTAAAGCCTACAAGGAAACACTTTTCTCAATGTTTTTCAGGTGTCTGTCCCTTTTTTCCAACTCTCGCTTTTTGTTACTCCAAAGTACACAATTACTTCCGGTTATAATTTTTCTAAGCAAAATTTTTAAAAGATATAGGATGGACTATAGCGAACACATTTCTAATGACCATAAAGCCTTATCTAACTGATTCATTCATACTGTCCAAACAAATTTTCCAGTAATTACATGGCATTTCTGTTGATAATCTACTCCTGATGAAATTACCGGTAAATATATAACACAAATACCAGTTTAGTTTTGCTGTGCCAGATGTGCACATTTCAGAAATTCATTCCTCTTCAGTGACACTAAGACCGAAAAGTTTGATATGTAAAAGATAAGCCAAACAGTTGAAAAATAATAAATCTAAAGTTCAAAAATTATATTAACCCCAATCCAGCAAAGGAATGCTTTGCGTGAGGGAAGAAACCTTAGTTTTTAATAAATTTCAAAATTTAAGACGGCTGAAAATTTTGTAAATTTTCTGAGTGCAAAACGTACTGCCTACTGAGTTATAGACACCCTCGGGAAGTTTTACTCCACCAGCAGCGATTCCAGCTCCGAGGGGGGGGGTTAATATATAACACAAATACTAGTTAAATTTTGCTGTGCGAGATGTGCGCATTTCGGAAATTCATTCCTCATCAGTGACATTAAGACCAAAAAGTTTGATTTATAAAAAAATAAGCCAAACAGTTGAACATTAATAATTCTAAAGTTAACAAATTACACAAACTCAAATCCAGCTAAAGAACTAAATGGTAAAAAGAGCCGATTCACGGATCACGTGACACTTGTGAGATTCACACACTAGGTTTGAATCTTACAAGGACAGTCCCAAGGTGTCTCTGTTTCATTGTGATTTCTAAAAGGCTTAGAATTTTACATTGCGTCATTTATTACCCTATGGCAACTTTACATATTTTGATATAATAAGTGAATAAAATGATCTTGTCTTTTAGAGTGTAAAGCAAAATAATAAAATAATCAATAGTAGTTCAAATGCACATATGACAATTTACTGCGATCAAAACATAGGATGTGCTTACAACCTCTTTACTTTTAGATTTCCCCAAACGATTAAGTTGCCAATGTTAACATTATCCTTTGAAAACTGGAATAAACTTTGCTAACAAATAGACATTTATGACGTGATTTCTGTATAATCTGAACAATTGTGAAGGAATAGACAACCGAAAACGGGTTTATTGTGTTAATTTGAGGGTTTAGGCGTTAGCCATTCAGTCGATGGTGCCCAAAAATTTAATTACGTCAGACAATCTTACAGTGTTAAAAGAAGGTTACGTTATACCAGACGTATGTATACATAAGCACTTAGTCTAGTTATTTAAGAAAAAAACGAAAAAAAAAAAAATACCCCAAAACTCAGAAAACTGCACTTAAACCAAATAATTTACTAATTCGGGAACTAGATTGACAATTCCGTGAATAAAATAATTTTGTGAAATAATTTTTTTGTGTTTTGAAAATACATTTTAACGGTAGGCGTGACCTAGACATTGAACAGCTGATCAGTCATATCTAACCCCGCCCACTAATCGTTCTGTCTAGTAAAAAAAAAACAAAAAAAAACCAACATAGGTCATCACCATGGATAATATTTTAAACAATTTTTTTTTAATCTTTTTTGCTAAAATAAGAAAAAATTGTATTAAAAAAAAAGAAGAAGACGAAAAGGAGAAGAAGAAGAAAAGAAAATTTCGAAGTACGCGTATGATAAAAAGAAAGCTAAAAGTAGAGCGGTTAATGGAAAACCAGAATTTTTTATTGATACTCGATATGAAATACTATAATTGTACATACAATTAATGATACAATTATGAAAACAGGGATCAACGAAGAAATTATTGTGTTATTGTAAGTATATCCTTTTGTTTTATTCGCCTGTAGTATACAACTGCAAACAAGAAACGAAACATAAGACACAAAATGATGTGCTTTCTCACCTGATCCTTTAAACAGATATTCGGCCATGGTGTTTGGGTCTTTCAAATCTTCAAGAGTAATAGTGGGGATACTACTTATAACATCTATAGCAAAAAGAACGTGATCCTGAATGTTTTCGCCTACAGGTAAAAATGCATGAGGCCGTACCTAAAAACATATATATATATTACAGTATATAATCTTGAGTTGTTTCAATCCCCCCCCCCTCTCTCTCTCTCTCTCTCTCTCTCTCTCTCTCTCTCTCTCTCTCTCTCTCTCTCTGTATGTGTGTGTTGGTTTTTAAAATTAATAAAAATGGTAGATTCATAATTAAAAAGAAATGAAGACTTCAAAGCAAACTAAAAACATGGTTATGTTGAAAACGCGATGCACTTATTATATACACATGTATAACATGATTATGAGATCTTACGTTCAACTTCTGTAGTACGTTCTTGGATCCTATACCAGACAATTGTAAAAGCTTTGCTGACTCGAATGTTCCTCCGGAGACGATTACTTCACGTCTGGCTCTGACTGTGGAAGTACTCCCGTATTTAATATAACGTATACCATATGCTTTCTTTTTGTGTATAAGTATCTAAAAGGAAAAAAACCTTACATACTTAGACACACACATACACACACACACAAACACACAGATATATATATATATAGATATATAGATATATATATATATATATTTATATATATATATATATATATATATATATATTGTGAACTATCCTCATAACGACCATGTTTCGTTTGTCCCCCAATAATTTTGTCATTATAATGAAATAACGACAGTGTTTATCCCCTGCTTCTACGACATGTACTAAGTATAGCTATATCTATATTTTAACCAATATTAGAAAATAATAATGATAATAATAGAAATAAGGAAAAAAATTATAGTTATATAGAAATGAATTTCAAATTTGAAAATTGAATTGTCTAATGCATGAGTGGAGATATTCAAGTTGTCTCTTTACAGTAAAATATTCTGAAATTGGATGTTTTTAACTCTGGATTAAGAATATTCTTTACAGATTCTCAGTTTTTAAAATAATTTCGAATTTGAATTAATCCACACTAGCTATATAGGCATTTAAAAAATAACATCAGTTTTGATTTTGTTTAATGAATATCCTATCACTATAAAATTCATTTAGAGGTTGATTAATTAGCTATTAGTTTCTTAATCTGTAGTACACACAAGTGTCACTCATGGTGTGTTGATCCATCCTCGCGTAATTTAAACTTTAGTTAAACTACTGGTAATACTCATTAACACAGGTGTGATCCATCCTCGGGTAATTAAAAAGTTAAACTACTAGTAACACTTATTACCACACGTGTGACTTTTTATATGTAAAATGTACATTTGTTCCCAAAAATTCGCTGTCAGTTCTGGAAGTTGTAAATGTCGTTTGTTTGTTCCCTCAATTTTCTGTCGGTAAGTGTAAATGAGAAAGAAAGAGAAAAAATGTAATCTAAACCGAGTGTGAAGTGGTTTTACTTACATGATAACATCACCTTATTACTAATTATAACAATCTTTTGATGTTTTCTTTTTTTCAATAAAGTTGTTTTTGGTTATTCATTCGTCGTTTTTTGTCTGAGATTAATGAATGACACATGAAAATATTTACTTAGTATTTAATTTTGCGCTATTAAGTCTATTAAAAGAGAATTCTTATGTTTTTCATCATTTTGAAATTTTAATGGCTTAGTAAAGACTATTGGTTGGCAGTCGTTGAACATTCAATCTCTCAGCGGTATGCAATAGATCCATAAGTCTATTGGATAAACATTTAGTGTTCCCTTTTTTTGTTATAAATGTTTATTTCGGCAAGTTAATTCTATTCGCCTTGTCTTCATAAAAAAATACTTACCTTTCAAAAGATTGTATTGTTAATGAAATAAAACGACTTTATATACGATTATCATGACCACAAATCACCCATTTTCAAATAATAATAATAATAATAATAAATTTAAAAAAAAGATTAGATAGGGTCGCAGGTAGCAAAGTTGGACTGACTAATGCCAAGTGTTCTGTAATAAGGACTTTATTTTTTATAGAAGAATATATTAGCCTTTTTTAAACAAGGACACATGAAACAGTTGCTACGATAACTTTTAGAAGGATTGATTTTCTTAATAAAAGAAGTCCTAGTTCGTATATTATTAAGTTTCTTAAGGCCTGAGTTTTGCTGCCCTAAGTTAACCAGTAGGCAATTTTTATACAACTGTATTGTTTGTTTGGATTATTAGATAAAAACGTTTAGATACTAGATATAGCACACATCGGATGTCCAATGAAAATTACGTTATTGTGTTTTATTTTGTTTTCTTGCTTGACTGTTTTATAATTTAGTTAAACGGCGTGTTGGTTTTGGTGCGATTGCTGTTGCAAAGTAAATGTTTTCAAATGCATTTTTCTTTTTGTTTCAAATTTGACATTATGGAGTAATTAGTGCATTGCACTACATCAAAAAGTCATATGGTATTTGTTCATATTTGAAAAAAAAAAAATATATATATTTAATAAATAAATAAATAAATAAATAAATAAATAAAAATCAAAGGTCTGCGGTTACGAAAGCTTGTACCGCACATAGTATTGTAGTTAATTTTTTCCGTGTGAGATATCGATTTCATTAAGAGGTCAAATTCAAACCTTTACAAGAGACCCAATGGCCTCAAGTTAAACTTGACATACAAATGATTATTGCAATTAATACAGTAACAAAGATAGTGCAAATCTGAAAATTTAAAGTCAATAAGGTTATAGCCTGTAGCTTTAACTTGCAGAGACTTATTTATATACCTACGGCAAAAACAAAGTACAAATTTTAAAAAAACGCCCGTCATATAATTATAACTGTAAAGTTTGATCAGTATTGGTTCTGAAATTAAGAAGGAAATATCGAAAATGATACACACCTAGGGCATACGATTAATTGAATAAATGGGGTTTTGCGTTCCAATCAAGAACATTTCACTTATATCAAGACATTACCAGCTATATATATAGTATCAGAAAGTTTTATAAAATGTAATGCGCTTAGGGCAATGTGCAGTAAGGGTTATTTAGCTTGCCACTCCTGTCACTACCAATGTTCAAGTCTCGGTCAGACCAGGTCCAGGTTCGAACCTCGACCTCCAACATACGAAGCGAGCACTCTACCTACCGAGCTACCGAAACGGTTCTAGGACATACTGATACAAGGTGTACCTTGCTATAAGCTTAATATATAGTCTTCTGATCAGGTGACTAAAAATGATGAAACAGTTGTAATCATTTACCGATTCTGAAATGCTATGTCATTTTGTCCGTTTATACTTCTATCAAATATAATAAATCAAGCCAAAAAATTATTAATGAACTTAATACAATTTTTTACAATTTTATTTGGAATGGTGTAACAAATAGAATAAAACAAAATGTTATTGTAATAGAGTATGAAGAGGGTGGGTTAAAAATAATCGATTTGATACCATATATAAACGCTTTGAAAACAACTCGGATTAGGAAATTATTGCAGAAAAAGAGATACTGGTATAATATTTTAGAAGTTTATATAGATATAGGAAAAATATTTACTGTGGAAAATGAACTAATTGTAAGAATATGAAGTTCCTTAAACATGATTTTTGGATCGATGTTTTAAGGCTTAGACACCATTGACAAATACAATTCAAAAATTACAGTCATTTAAAAATGCAGCTGAAAATTTTCTTTGGTATAATAATGATATTACTATAGGGAACAATATCGTTTACATCAGAAAATCATACGAAAAGGGAGTCATATTTATTAATGATCTACTTGATACAGATGGAAATTCCTTAAACTTACAAGATTTATTTAGAAAATATAACTACAACATGAATTTTCTCGATTAAAATGGAATAATTGAATCAGTAAAACAAATGCTGAGAAAAAACAAAGAATATTTCTGTCTAAATCAGAAAATCCTTTCATTCCAAATATCTTTTTCAAATAGAAGAAAGGCTCAAAAGATATGTATAAAATATTGAAACAAAACCATACTTTACCAACTTCATGACAAAAATGGCAACGTATTTTAGACAATTTAACAAAAAGTGATTGGAAACAAATATACAGAATCATTTACTCTACGACCCAAAATGCAAAATTACAGTGGTTGCAATACAGAATTGTTCAAAATATAATTGCTACACACTCTTCTGTTCAAAATGGGTATCAAAACAGATCCTTTATGTAGTTTTTGTAAACAAGCAAGAGAAACAATTATTCATCTTTTTTGGGAATGTAACTTAGTACAATCATTTTTAGAAAGATTGGAAAATTGGCTCTTATCAAATAGTATTTTTTTAGACATCACAAAATTGAGCATGGTTTTTTTTTTGGAAATTTTAGATCTTTTAATAAATTAAAAAATTTATGCTAATGCATATCAAATATCACATTTATAAAACTCGGTGCCTTGGTAAAAATTTATCTCTGGAGAAGTTCAAACATATTTTAAAAGAAATATACTATATTGATAAAAGATATTGCAATAGGTAAAAATAAATTAGAAAACTTTAGAAAAGAATGACAACCATTCCCCACTTTGTGACATAGAACTTTATATTCATATATAAAGAACAATTTTGAAATTATATTGTAAACTCTCTCTCTCTCTGAAAAACTTTCAAAATATAAACTTTTCAAGTTGTATCAAGTGCACTATTGTAATAATGTATTTATATTTATACATTGAACAGAAAATAAACAAAATAAATTTAAAAAAATATATAATAAATCAAAATGAAAACTACATACCTTAGATACAAGTGCTTCAGTAACAACAAACAAGTTTCTTCGGCCAATGGCTGGTTTTAGAAATGCTGTTGAGGTGGATTGTCGTCTGCCGCCTCTGCTATTGGTTTGTATTACACACAATCCTTTATTTGAAACAAAAATACTGGTTACCAAGCAACGTTAGTAAACATTTAGTAAAATAAATTTTCGTACGTTTTCAATGTTGCTTTTTTTAAACCGCGAATGGTGTGAGAAATTGAATTGTTTTATGAAAAACAAAGACTTTTGGTTAAATGAGATTTCAATAAAGTGATACATCACACAGCTGTCATATGCTAGTTTTGATTATTTTTATGAAATACAGCAAAACCTGTCTATAAAGGCCACCCAAGGGAATCAGTAAAAGTGGCCTTTATGGATAGGTGGTCTATATATACAAGTTCAAATGATATGAATAAAAGCAACTGGGATAGAATTTTATTGACATTTATAAGCAGGTGACCCTTTTAGAGATGTGACCTTCAAGGCAGGTTTGAAATTCAAAAAGTAGCACATGGCACAGAGATTGTTAAGCTGGGGATCCAAAAAATTGTGTATTTTGTCACAACATGATCTACTTAAGTTTATTAAAACTGTTTAAAATTAAATGATCCTAAATGTGTTGGTTTCTTTTTCATTTGTTTTGTATTTAATATGAGTTTTAATTTTGTTGTTCATTTTAAAAATTAAACAAAATCACTATTTACCGGTTACTTACCCAAGGGAGATGGTCCATTGCAGTCCACAAGTGGCATATGTAACCGATCAGCTGTCTTTTTCCATATTTTGCCGAGGGGAGAATTCAGCGCTGTTGGATCTTGGGTAATAGAAATGGGCCCATCAGTGTTGTGAAAATCTTTATGAAAAAATAATTCGTAAATGTAATAAATGTAATGTAAGCTTAACTCTCTCTCTCTCTCTCTCTCTCTCAAACACACACACACACACGCGCGCGCGCGCGCACGCGAGCGTAATTAACATCTCATAATCTTTTTTGTGGAAAGTAATTGTAACAATTTCAATGTTTATGACAAACATTTCCGGAATAACGATTTGAAAAGAAACGTCAAATAACGCGATTTTAATATCCAATGGATATAACTGTTCTGTCTAAACGCTGTAAAGTACAACGTGATTTGCAGACAACTTTTATTACTTTTTTAGATAAATGATATTTTTTCTATCTACCATCTCGTTGACCCGGTGGTAAAGATCCGCCTTGAAAGCGGAAGATCAGGACTCGAACCCCGACCGGGTCATAGATAATTTTTTATATTTTGCTTTGGACCTCGAGAGTACTGACTAGTGTGTCAGTTGTATTTCTGTCTGCGGCATATAGACTCGGGATGTGAGCACCTTATCAAAAAGTGGTCTTGAGTGTGTGCCAGTAAACGGAAGAACTGAATACATTCTTAAACAACTCATGCACACATAGGTTTATTTTCCGATTCATTCCTAGAGATAAATAAACTTGTTCTCGTCGAAAATAGCTGAAGATTTTTAACAGAAGCGGAGCGCTCGTTGAAAACAAACAAACTACGTCAAGTAATTTTTCTCACGCTACAATCTTCCCGAGTGGAATTCGTTCTTAGGCTTTGAGGGGCGCTGGGGTCCTTGTGCGTTTTAGGCCACTTGGCTACCAAGGCCCCAAATTATGTACTTAATGCGATATGCTTTTGTGCATTTTAGCAATCCCTTTCATAAGAACACGTGTGTGTGTGTGTGTGTGTGTGTGTGTGTGTGTGTGTGTGTGTGTGCGATTGTCTGATATTGTATTTTTACTTACGTGAGTTTTTAAGTTCATCAATAGTCATGTTCTCAGATTTAAGAAAATATGGTAGTACATTTTTATAGTTCCATCCCTTAGCTCCAATCTCGTCCCAGTAATCAAAGTCGGCTTTGAACCCACGGAAAAATACCATACCATTGTGGGATGTTGATCCACCTAGCGCTTTGCCCATTCCATTAAAAAGTGTCTAAATCAATATTTCAGAAAAAAGAAGAAAAATTATTGTCTGCTATATCTGCCATTTTTCCAGAAAAAATCCTTTTATTAATAAAAGCGAATATATGATACAATTACCTGTTAAATTTTGATGTGCCAGATGTGCACATTTCAGAAAATCATTCCTCATCAGTGACACTAGGGGACGAAAAATTTGATAGATAAAAACCTAAGCCAATCAGTTGAAAATTAATGAATCTAAAGTTCCAAAATTATATAAATCCAAATCCAGCTAAGGCATGCTTTGCATGAGGGAACAAACCTTAGTTTTAAATGAATTTCAAAATTTAAGACGGCTAAAAATTTTCTTAAATGGTATGTGTAAACACATTTTATTGTTCTAAATATACAATAAAATTTTCTTTTAAATGTATTATTAGACCAAATAGGATTCTGGAATCAAGATTATAATCTGTTATATAAACCAGTCTCCTACTTCATTAATTACTGATATTAATAAATATGGCCGATGATCAACTTCAATACAATACTGAGAAGAAGTAGCTAAAGATGAAAAGATAGAATAGAAAGAAAAAAAAACAGATTAAGATACAAACAGACAGAATACGAAGACAACTAAATAACAAAATGTAACAAAATATAATGACATATAAGTACATATACTATATAATAATAATTATATTATTATTATTGTTATTATTTTCCTTCCATCAACACGCTGCACAAACTGACAAGAGTCGGAGACACTTACACAACTACAGGCGAATTTTAATAATCCGTAACTATGAACCAGTGTTAATTATTTAATCATTAGGAAGAATTTTTTTTATTACTTTTAGAATAAACGAATCAAAAATGAAATGTTTTAATGAACAGAAGGGAACAGGAAAAACAATTAATATAATTATGTTAAATATTGTTAAGTTTTGTGAAATTTTATTGCATATTTGTCTTTACTTGTAGTATTTTAGAGTAAATAAATAAATAAATCAATCAATAAATAAAAAAATAAATAAGATAAACTTACCCTTCCATTCAAGTTCTTTTGTGGAACAGTGGTTGTATTCCAAGTGTAATCCCCGGGAGACAGACCAATCCATAGACGCGGAATTTGGACAGTAGACGCATGCGGGCCCTGGGTGTCCTTAACGCCAGCTTCGAATAAACAAACCTTTACCTCGGGAACCTCGGACAATCTAGCTGCTACTGTGGCACCTCCAGCTCCGGATCCAACTAATAATAATAATAAAAGCTATTTGATAAATGTAAAAAAGCCAGTAATGCCATCATCATTAAAAAAAAAACAATTATATACAATGTTTAAAAATGAAAAAAAAAAGAAGAGATTTTCTCTAGAAACTGATATACGTGTGTGTGTGTGTGTGTGTGTGTGTGTGTGTGTGTTTATTATTTCGAAAATAAATTTAAGAATTATCTGATAAAGACATTGGTGAAAAGGTATTACATTTGTGAAATAAATAAATAAAATAAATAAATAAATAAATAAATAAATAATAAAATAAATAAATAAAATAAAATAAAATAAAATAAAATAAAATAAAATAAAATAAAATAAAATAAAATAAATGAATAAATAAATAAAAATGCTTAAAAAAAATTTTGTTAAAGCACATTGAAACTTAAGATTCATACCAAATCTTCTTGACGATTGTCAAAATACTACGGTTTTCCCATTAAGTTTTACATTTCTCACTCAAGTTAAGTCAAAAAAAGTCATGTATTTTTTTAAAATAAATAATCCCACGCATTATTTTAAAAAAGTTATACATATACTCAGATTGTGCTAGTATTCTGCTCTGAAGGGTGGAAGAAAAAAAATATTCCCTTTTAAGAAGGCTTACCAACAATAAAGTCGCACTCTTTAGGTACGCCATCTTCCGTCAAGTCACAAAATACAGTACCGAATAGAGTCAGGATTATAGAGATTTTAGTTATCCAGCCCATCTCGAAAATTTAACGCGACTGAACTATTCGGAAATTGTTGTTCATTTTTGAATGTCAGACGCCATGCAAGATTTTGTGAAAGAACCAATCGTATTATTCAAACAGTTGAAACGGTGTCAAATTATTATTCATTTTGTATAATTTGTTTTTATTTATTCAGCAAATCTTAAATTAATGTCATGAATTCATGAAAAGAAAAAAACATCATAAAAATAGTGATAATGAATTGAAAAAGTAGGTTACCGCCTCTACTGTATAATTTTGCTACTCACAGTTAAAAAATCATTTTGTGTGAAAAAATAGTAATTAATTAATATGCGTTTTACGGCTAAAGATATTTAATATGTACTGAAGTCACAATATAACTAGTTCATTTTGGCAGAAACAATTTTTCCGCTTAGGCCATATCAAAATTATTGGAAGTTTGTTGGACCCTCCCGCCTCTAAAAGTTAGAATAAAATTAATTTCATTTTCAAATTGTTTTCCGTCTGTCTTAAATTTCCAGTAAAATCCCGCAAATATTTTTTTGTAAATTCAGTGATAATTTTACAATATCATGGCATCATTTGTCCAGTGTTTTATAATTAAACAACTCTTGATTGATTTAGTATTTACTATATTGAATGGGAGCTAGACTGAACAGCATATTATTTGCATTTTTCGGTTATAATTAAACTGTATAGCCTTTTTCTGCAATAGTTATCATGTGCATTTTTTTCGCTCGCCCGCAGTCAAATTTTTTCGTCCTAAAAAATGTGTATTAGAAAAAAATACATTTAATTTTTAATCTCTTTTATTAAAAAAAAATCCGTAAACCTAAAATTAATTTTGTGTGGTCTTATGAATGCGAAAGTTTTAAGTAAAAACGTGTAACTTTATCGTTATAACGGGTGATTTTAGTGATATAGCGCGAACAGTGAAAGTAACTTTAAAGATTTCATAGAAATTATTACTGTAATAATTGAATTCTCTGCTCTTGAACATAAATTCACAACGTAAAATCCTACTCTGATTCCTTATGAGGTAATGCGACAGGTATCATTGTACTATTGGTGAGGAAAATATAGAAAAAAAAAAAAATGCAGCGGGCATATTGGGACTCGTACCTGGGACTCTTTCAATACCAGCGGGGTGCTCTTCCGACTGAGTTACTCAGCCAACTATAAAGCCGATCCGCTACATTTTAATGGTTATCAATCCTAAACTGTCAGTGTCAATGTTTGGCTTTTCCGAAGAAGAAAAAAAGAAGGAAATAAGCAGGATTGTGTTTCTTCTTTTACAGATCTAAGTCGATTGGGCAGTTCCTTTAAACAATGAACATTTTGACCTTTGACTGACTTTTATATTTTTCCTGTCATATCGTAAATTTCTTGGGCCCTCATTTTAAGAAAAGTTCTCCGGATTATTAATTTGTTAAATAAAATCTAATCCGTTTTATTATCTATTTTCAAGTTTTTTTTATAGATATAAAATTATTTGTGATATTACTGGTTTGTTAATTATTTTGCCTTTATATTTTCATAATTTTAAACACGTTCAGTAGCTAAATGATACTATTGTATTTTTTCCTTTTTCTAATCGAGAATAGCTGCAAAATTGCTGATGCGGGTTTAAACGTCGACTCATTCATTCATTCATTCACTCACTCACTCATTTTAAGAATATTCAAAGATGGTCAGAGACTGTCCAATAGGTTTCGACAGTAAGTTCAAAAGCACTGGTATCGAATTACAAATTCAGAATGTCAAATCGTCCCGCACACTATTTCAACTTGTTAGAGATGTAATTTAAGCAGTGAATGCGTCTTTCAAATATTACCTATAAATTAACGTATTTTGACCTAAATAATGGCATTTATTATAAATAAATCACTCTTAGATGAAGTTTATTATGTGGTATTTGTATTTTTCTTTACTTTTGTTTTATTGAGTGGTTTATTTCTTTTAGGGAAGGGGCCTCGGTGGCCGAGTGGTATGAACCGCGCGCTTACGGATCCCAGTGCCTCTCCCCGCCTGGGTTCGAATCCCACACGGGACAGATCCTAGTACACGGGACAGATCCTAGTGTGAGAAAGTTTGTCAGTTCGCTTGCCGAAGTCGCTTGTCGCTCCGGTTTCCTCCATCAGTTCCAAAAACTGACAGCCTCGAAATAAGTGAAAGATTCTTGACTGGGGCGAAAAACACCATTACTCCACTCCGCTCTTTTAGGGAGTTAGTGGATGAGTTGAGTTCATAAATTGTATTCTATGTCCAAGTAAACAGTTTTCATTTAAATCGAGGCGGTTGGTTTAAAGATGGAGGAGGAAACCGAAGTGCCCGGAGGAAACCAAAGGCATTCAGAAAGCGAACGAGTGGGACTTGAAATGAACTGTATTTTTCTGTAATTTATCTTACTCAAATACATGAAGCTGTCTACTCGCAGTACAACTTTTCAGTATTGTCGTCAACATCATATAAATTTTTTTTAAAAAAGTCATCTTTTTCCAAATTTTTTAAGGCCGAGATTTGCATAGAAACAGATAAGATTATTGACATCTTTTGACATGAGTTATAATATATTGTTTATTTAAAATTGATGAATTTCTTTTATCATTTATTTTTTTACGATATTTTTTGTTAAAATGCAAATTCATAACATTCTGCATTAAAGGAAATTTTTAAAATATACACAAAATAAGGTTATCACAAGTAAAACTATTTTACCGGAATTTTTTTTATCAAAACTTATTGTAATGTCCTTTAAGTAAATCAGAATGTAAGACATTCGAGGGTGATGTTACAGGTTGATGATAATAAGTTATTTGGAGTAAAAACAGAGTTGTGGTAAAATACATCAAATATCTCTCAAATATTTCTCAAATATCTCTCTTTTTTATTTTTGATCCAAATCGGGTGGGTTAGTTTTATGTTGTATAACGCCGCATCAGTTATTTTTCAGCTATTCGTAATGAGAGCAACTCTATGTTCATCTAAAAACAAGTGTGTGTGTGTGTGTGTGTGTGTGTGTGTGTGTGTGTGTATGTGTGTGTGTGTGTTATGGTCAGGGATTCGAACCCGTGGCGGTGAGAGGCACTGTGATCCGTGTGCACATGCTTTATACCACTCGCTTCCAAAAATCCCTAACGGAACATTGAACATCTTTGACCTGTTAATTGGGCTTATTCTTGGTTCACCTGGTTAGTATCGGTATATGTCAACCTTGACAACTAATATAATCATTTAGATGATTATTTTTAAGTTGTCAATAAATATATCATCTCCTCGGAATTAATTTAAAAAAGTAATTAGGTCATGACTTTTTAATAAATAAAGCATGATGTGGTTACCAAGTTTTATTATAATACCATGAAGTTCAGTGACATCGAAAAAGTTAACATAACCTTTTTTAAAACAGGTTTTACAAGTACAAAAAAAAAAGATATTTAGATAAAAAGAATGTTAATTTTATTATAAGACTTTTCAATTTTTCCGACATTTTTTATGGCAAAGACCTAAAGTACGATTTAATTATTGGGATGAGAACTTGTTAATGAGAAAAATGGTAATTAATATTAACCGATATATGGTGATGGTAAGACCCCTATAAAGTATTTAAAAAGCGTTTTGGTATACATATATATCGATTAGTGATTTTTATTTTATGTCAAATGAGCCACTTTTAGCTAGTCGAGGAAAATTTTTATTATTCTCTTTTCTCAGTGTCACTGATGAGGAATGAATTTCAGAAAGGTGCACATCTGGCACATCAAAATTCAACTTGTATTTGTGTTATATATTTACTACCCCCGAGAGGGTACCACTGCTGGTGGAGTAAAACTCCCCGAGGGTATCCATAACTCAGTAGGCAGTACTTTGTGCTGTCAGAAAATGTACCATTTAGCAAAATACTCAGCCGTCTTAAATTTTAAAATTTATTTAAAACTAAGGTTTGTTCCCTCATGCAAAGCATTCCTTAGATGGATTTGGATTAATGTAATTTTGGAACTTTAGATTAATTAATTATCAATTGTTTGGCTTATGTTTTTATCTATCAAACTATTCGGTCTTAGTGTCACTGATGAGGAATGATTTTCCGAAATGTGCACATCTGGTACTTCAAAATTTAACTGGTATTTATGTTATATATAAAACTTAACACAAGTTGATGTGGTGCGTGAGCGTGCAAGTGGTTTTTTAATCTGCAATGAACCTTGCGCTCTTTCGTCAACTTTTAAAATACCAGTACACTCATCCCTATGTCGCAGAAAAATATCGTGTACCACTTGGTCAACTTTACTGGTACTGAGCAAACCAGTAAATGTCTACGAAAGGAAAAAAACATCTCAATTGCAGGTCAATGGGGTGTGTGTTTGTGTGTGTGTGTGTGTGTGTTTGTTGCTTTATGATTTTTATTTTATGTCAAATCAGCAATTTTTAGCTATACGTGTATGCATGCGAGTGTTTATTACGATCTGCCGTATACTAGCGCGCACATGGGGCGATTTTTGTTAAGGTGCTATAGTTCATTGAGCCTGTATGCTATAGGCAAGCATACTCCTGCCCTAATCCATTATCCTGGCACCGGGTGTACCATCCGATACAATATCTTCTTAATGCCGAATCAAGGAGTGGACGCAAAATCTTAAATTTTAAAGTCCCATGATATTTGACTCGGCTTGGGTTCGAACCCACAAGCTCTCCCTTTGGATGCAAATGCTCTACCACTGAACCACTGATGTGCAATAGGACTATAACGTTCAAATCACACCTTATTTATGTACTGCAAAACGACATTATATAAAGTGGCGTAAGTTGAAAAATTCATCTTATTTGCATAAATTGTAAAAACTGATTCAACAAGTTTCAAAAAGAATTCCACAAATTTTAATGTTTTGCTTGGTTAGTTTTTGATCGAGAAGAAAATACATTACTTTAACATAAACTTTCACATTGTGACAGGCCGCCGCCTACGACGACATCAGAAAAGTAACACCCAAGTCTCGCCTTATGGCAATGCCAGGCTCGACAAAAACCACTAATGGTGGAACAGTAAAGTTCATTAACATTAGTACAAAGATTACAACAGAATTATGAATATTTAAGGAACACACTTTATGAAATAAGTCTACATACAGACATGAACCATGCCTATTGACAACATTTTGTCAATCTCCATACCTCAATATATTTTAAAATTACAAATGACCTAGTTTGTATTTAATTTCTTTCTATTTCTTATTGTTTATTATTATTATTATTATTTTATTTTCTTATTTATTTATTTGTTGTTGTTGTTTTTGTTAATCAGCTATACTATGTAAATACCTAAACAAATAAATAAATTAATGAATAAATAAATAAATAACAGAACACTTTCATCAAGACATACATGTAATAATCAGTATTTAATGTATAATACTTTGTATACTAGCACTAAATATTTATCATTATATACATTAGTAAATGTATAATTTTTTTATACACTGAAACATGTTTAATGATGGAAAAATCTTGCACAATGAGAAGTGAATCCGAATTGACACAATGTGTTTGTAGTTTGAAAATCTTAGCCAACATATGATTGTGAAACTGGGTCTTGAAGTATGAAATATTTGCTTTTTATCTTTAAAATGTTTTTATCGTTTTGAGATTAAAAAAAAAAACAAAACAAACACACACACACACACACAAAAAAAAAAAAAAAAAAAAAAAAGTTACAATTGGTATCATAGAAAAGGCAAATTATTGAATGAGATCAATTCAAATTGTTTCCAATCTTGCAGATTCTTCTTCTAACCGGATAACACAATTCATGCTAGTCACATGACACGACTTACTGTCCCTTATAGCCACAACAATGATATAACTTGTGCCAATGTACTTTTATTTCTTCTATGTATAACCAACCCACTGAATCTTATTTTCCATTTTTAACAACCCCCATTCTACAACAACACCAGAAAAGAAACACCTAGCTCTCGACTTATGGCAATGCCAGGCTAGACAAAAAATGATCATATGTGATCCAAGTTATCCATGACGTTTAAGAAAACAACATTCAAATTGCTGAGTTTTAAACCAATAGCACTATTCTCACATAACACAATGCTGATTTGATTCAGATAAATATTTCCTAGAAATTTTTTTAAAAAACCATCACGTTGGTACAGGGATGACCGATGCTACTAATGGTAGGATTTGCTCAGTTCTTAGTCTCCAGTTTATGATATTTTTGGACACTTGACACCAATATTCACCATGTCTAGGATCAGCATTTACACATCTTTTCTTAACATCTGCTTGTGTGTCCTGAAAAAAAGAGAAAAATTTACAATCAGGTAAAAAACTTGCTTTAAGGATTTTCCTTTTACTATGTGGCGATTAATTCTAAAGACACTGCTCAAGATTGGACCTCGGTGGCTAAGTGGTCTAATGTGCAAGCTTTCAGATTACAGTGCCTCTCTTTGTCTATGTTCAAATTCTATTCCAACATCCTGTTATGAGAAAGTTTTTCAGTTTGTTTGTCATAGGTCAATGGTTTTCTCTGGGCAGTCTGGTTTCCTCCACATCCCAGAACCAAATGCCTTGATAAGTGAAAGATTCTCAACTGGTCATTAAACCACCAGTACTCAACTCAAATTAATTCTCTTTGCTCAAGTTCTGGAATATTATGAAAAAAAAATTTTTGATTTAGTTTTTTGGCTCTACGGGACCTATAGGTCCTGAGAGCCTTATGCTGTGAGTAACAAAATTTTAAGCGATATTTTGTGAGTTTGAGATCTCTAGAACGATACAAGATTGCAAAATGTGCATTGGTATGCACTCATAATAGCAGCTAAATTTGTGCATCTTAATGTGTAAAGCACCTCACATCAGTAAACATTGAGAAATTTTCCGAATATTTGTTTCCCGCTATATTGTCTACAGTACCATATAAACAGCTTTGACTTAGATACAACAAGGCGACCTCGATATTGATGACACTTTTGTTGCGGCGTAGCAAACAAGTGTAACAAACACAATGTGACGGATAATCTAACAAAATTTTTAAATAACAGTAAGAAGTAATTTTGTTGGGTCTTTATAAACATAGGTGCATTTATGTGCTATTTAGATACAGACACTAAATTCTAAGAATTCTATTTTCAAAGATTTGCTGCACAATGTTACTATACTAGGATCGGCTACACTTTTTAACCACTCCAGTTTATAGCCACTGACACGCTTTAATCAGGCAGCCGGTAGTCTATAACTTCTATGCCTATAACCACCTCCTGAATCAAAATCTGAAAAATATTTCAACGTCTCCCCGGAGAGCCATGTGCACATTGCCCTCTTGTTTTTAATAAGATGAAATAATAGTCATGATCAAACTTTTGTTAACTCTTCACATTAAAATATCAACTGAAAAATAGCTAACTTTGTTTACAACAGACTTACAAACAGGCAGGCAGTAAGATAAAAACAGAGAAATTGAACTCCGAAAGACTTAAAATTTCCCAAATTTGGACCATAAATTCCTAATTGTATTGAAAATTTTATTTTTCAGTATCTGGGGTCTGGCCCCATTCCCAAAAAATTGTAAAAAAAAAAAAAAAAAACCAAAACATTGGTGTGTGTGTCTGTGTGTGTGCATCTTAAATAAGCTTACCTCATCTCCATGAAGCTGTTCAAATTTATAGAAGAATCCCCAGGCATCCCCTAAATCTGGTTCAATCTTTACTGTTCTATTAAACCATTCTCTGGCTTTACTTACTTTTCTTTCTGACCAAAATAATCTAAAACAAAATGATCAGTTGTATTAGACATTTACACAACATTGTAAGCCTAAAATTTCCTTGAGACAGCTTATTTTGGCACTTCATCTTATAATGAATATCACAATAATAATAATGATGATAATAATATAATAATTATATCACAACAACAACTTGATGTCCTCTTCAGCCATGATTCAGATGACAGTGTCACATGACAAAGTGTGCCATATAAAAAATTGATTCAGGAGACTTTGAACCAGAACAATTTATTGTTTTATTTCTATGTGAAACATATAGTGCTATATTATAATAGTAATAATAACCTTATTGGAATACTATATATAGGTACATTTACGATGTGTATGGTAAAATACCATTAAGCATATCAACATGTACCTGTTTTCCAATCACATGTACTGGTTACTATATCCGTTATGATGACAACATAAAACTGTATATGATCAAATCGTTTTTTATGGTTGTTTAAGTTTTACATCCCTTAATGACATAGATTATGTCAAATACAAACTTTCTTTATATCAATTAGAATAGGTCTTTGGGATTTTGTAATTTGGAAATTTATAACTGTGTGGTTACTGATATTCAATTTCAAGTTTGAATCAAAAAAAAAATGCTATCATTAAACATGCCAAGTGTATACAAAAATCTTTTCTTATTTTAACACCAAAATTTAAGTCACTACCTATATTCAAGTCTTGGTCAAAACTGACCAGGGTTCAATCTGTAACCTCTCACAAATGGAAGATTATTAAAGGGAATTTATTTCAATTCTAAATAGATTAATATTAAAATCTTTACATACTTTGATGCTGCCAAAAGTACATGTGGATCGTGTTCACACCGTCTTAATGCATCTACAGATTTTGTTTTTCTCTGGGGTCTTGGTTCCATAAAAATGGCCTCTGCCCATAAAATTCCAGAGTTGGGACAATCTTGTAGAGCTAGAAAGAAAGAGAAGATTGTAAAAACACTAAATAAACAGTGGCACAAGTAAACCCAAACCTGTGTAAATTAAAACAAGAATTTCCACGAATTTAAATGTCTCGCCTAGTTAGTTTATGATTGAATAGAAAATACATTACTTTAACATAAATTTTCATATTTTGAAATGCCGCCATCTACGGCGACACCAGAAAAGTAAAACCTAAGTCTCACCTTATGGTAATGCCAGGTTTAACACAAACTGTCCAACCACACACAATATAATTTCAACAGTTTTAAATACATAAGACAAATTTTCAATTAATCAAGTCAAATTCAAATAACAACAAACATGCATTCTGAGGGTATCACATGGCAATAAATTGTCCTCTACCAATGGAAAAATCTTTTGGCAAGAAAACATACAAAATTTAATGCATAAGATTAAATAAAATTCAAAGGGCATAACTTAGCAAAATATCTTGTAACAATGATGCTTAAAAGTGAAAATGAAAACTTAACCCTTTTGTAAATAAATAAAAGTTGATCACCCATCAATAAATCTAAGTGTGACAGAATTTTTTGTTAATAGCAGGAATTCCATACCTCTGGCCATTAATGTCAGACCAATGTTCTTTAATCCCCCTCTGTTCTCTACTCTAACTGCTTCTAACCTAAAAACATAAATTCCTCGGAATTAAATGTCTCACCTGGTTAGTTTTTGATCGGGTAGAAAATAAATTACTTAAACATAAACTTTCACATTTTGACACACCGCCGCCGCCACTGAAGACATAGGAAAAGTAACACCTAAGTCTCGCCTTTTGGCAATGCCAGGCTCGACAAAAAATTAATCAAAACAGAGTGGTCAAAAGAACTGTGTAGTTTACCTGCACCTCTAGTTTATTGAAACATTAATAACTAACTCAGACAAAACTCACAAGAAATATATCTATTTCTCATTTTGAATTATGTCATTACATGCTAAATGCAAGAATTCAAAAATAGTTAAAAACTAAAACACATAAAAACAATAAAAACAGTTGTCTCTATTGAAAAAAAAAAATCAATCAAATCTTTTGTTTACCCTTGTTTTCAGTTTCAATGTGACATTGTGATAAAATGTTATAAATATTCACGGTAACAAAGTTATTGGCATTTTAAATTGGGACATGTTCACAAAAACACCATTTGCATGTCAGAATTTGAATAACTAATTCATGAAAGGTACATATACAAGTTTACAATGATATAATCATATTTTCACATAACAAAATATTGGTTTATTTTTTGGAAAAATTATTTTAAATTAAAATTTACTGTTAAATTTTCTTTACCAACTCTATACAATGTATAATGACATTGTGTTTTTTAAGACTAATGTTTTAAGGCCACTTTGTATCACCATAAAGAACCACTTGAATCTATATAAAGCACATGTTCTTATTTTTCTGTTCCGATACCGCTTTTGCTATACAAGAAAACAAATTATGAACTTACCACAAGTCAGCACACTGATGATTTTTCAGTCTTGCTTTTTCCAGAATTGACCTGGATTTAATTAACTGACCATTCTTTTCTTCAAGTCTGGACAACAATAACCAGAGTGGTATTGAGTTAGGGCATTTCTTTAACTGTAAATAAACACACATAAACTAAAATCAAAGCACTGAAAGTACTGAAAATCGTGAAAGACAAATGAATGTTTGATTGAATGTGGATTTAATCTGACTGAATAAACACATACATGTGTGAAATTTTTGACAAATTAAAATGCAAGATACATAAAAAACTTTACAATCAATGCTGATTTTGAAATACTACAATAAATGAAATGGATGAAATCCCTTTGATGCAAGTAAAAGAGCATTCCTCCATCTCACTTTCATTTTCTTTCCTCATTTTTAAATTAATTAACATGTATCCTCAAATTACTTTGTCAAATTTAAGTTTACAAAAAATGACATGTGATGTTGGTTGATTGTAATAATGTTGTTTAACATCACATCAGAATTTTTTCGGCTATCTTTGACGACAGAAAATTTTTATTAATAAGACTGTATTTTTGAGATGTGTAAGTGTTTATTATGGTCCAAGTATCCACTTGAAAACTTTTTGTTAAGGTGCTAGCTCACCCAGTCAGTGGCAAGCATCCCATATCCCTAGTCATATTATCCTTGCATTGGATGAACAAGTTAATACCTTGTATTTCTTATGCTAGGTGCCAGTTGAGAAAACAAGAGGCCCATGGGCCGTAACGCTCACCTGAAGATATGTCCAATATTGTTTGCAAAGTGCAATAGACAATATATTACATACAGAAACTATAAAAGTTTTCTCAAGTTAAGAACTCCCACAAAACTTAATCAGAAATATATCCACTCACATTTCATTCATAAGTAGCTTCTATAATATGCATGAAGTAACTGTTGTGCAATAAATAATTTCCAAATCATTAATCAATTTCAGTATACTAATGCAGCTATGTCCTTGACCTTTCAACATATATGATTGTCATGTCAATACCTTAAATATTCTAATATACATGCCTATGCATGAAATTAATAGCTTTTAAGATAATTAATAATCTTAGTCTTCCTTTGTTGATATGACATTGACCTTTGAATATATAACCTTGAACCATATATCAAAATGATCATTGTCGTAATACCAACAATATTCTAATATACATGCCTGTACAAAAAGTTAATAGTTTTCTAGATAATTAGTAATTTAACTCTTCTTTGGCAGCTGTGACCTTGACCTTGACCTTTCAACAAATGACCTTGAACCATATATCAAAATGATCATTGTCGCAATACCTACAATATTCTAATATGCAAGTCTATACAAAAAGTTATTAGTTTTAAAGATAATTAGCAATTTAAGTCTTCTTTTGCAGCTGTGACCTTGACCTTTCAACATATGACCTTGAACTATAAATCAAAATGATCATCATGTCAATACCTACAATATTCTTATATACATGCCTATACAAAAGTTAATAGTTTCAAAAATAATTAGCAATTTAAGTCGTTTTTTGCAGCTGTGACCTTGACCTTTCAACAAATGACCTTGAACCATATATCAAAATGATCATTGTCGCAATACCTACAATATTCTAATATACATGCCTATACAAAATGTTATTTTTCAAGATAATTAGCAATTTAAGTATTCTTTTGCAGCTGTGACCTTGACCTTTCAACATATGACCTAGTACCATATATCATAATGATCGTTGTTGCAATACCTACAATATTTTAATATACATGCCTATACATAAAGTTAATAGTTTTCAAGATATGTAGCAATTTAATTTTTTTTTTTTTTGCAGCTGTGACTTTGACCTTTCAACATATTACCTTGAACCATATATCATAATGATCGTTGTCACAATACCTACAATATTCTAATATACATGCCTATACAAAATGTTAATAGTTTTTAAGATAAATAGCAATTTCAGTCTTTTTTTGCAGCTGTGACCTTGACATTTCAATATATGACCTTGAATCATATATCAAAATGATCGTTGTCGCAACTACCTACAATATTTTAATATACATGCCTATATAAAAAGTTAATAGTTTTCTGGATAATTAGCAATTTAATTTTTTTTTGCAGCTGTGACCTTGACCTTTCAACATATGACCTTGAACCATACATCATAATGATCATTGTCCCAATACCTACAATATTCTAATTTACATGCCCATACAAAAAGTTAATGGTTTTCAAGATAATTAGCAATTTAAGTCTTCTTCTACAGCTGTGACCTTGACATTTCAATATATTACCTTGATCCATATATCAAAATGATTGTCATGTCAATATCTACAACATTCTAATATACATGCCTATACAAAAAGTTAATAGTTTTCAAGATATAGTGACAAATATATAATTTTTAGCAATTTCCAACTCAGTGCCTTACAATTTCCCCATTTCGAGCCCCATGGCTACCATTTGTGTAAATCTGAAAATAGATGACCTAAGGATGTTATAAATGAAATAACTAAGGTATATCTCTTGTAGATTCAGAGGAGATTTTCAAATTTTTCACTCTTTCCCCCCTTATGGGGCCCCAAGGGGACATAACTCCTTCATTTGTGCAAATCTGAAAGGGCTTCATCCAGGCATGATGGTTACCAAGTTTCATTAAATTTGGCCCAGTGGTTTTGGAGGAGAAGATTAAAATGTAAAAAGTTAATGCACATGCACGACACACGGCAGAAGACGGACGGTGAACCATTGCAATAGCTCACCTGAGCTTTCATCTCAAATTTTAAAGTCTGACATATGACCAGCTCAGAGATTGAACCCACAACCCCCCCCCCCCACACACACACACACACACTTTTGGTGCAGAAAAACAATGACAGAGATAAGAGTTTAACAAGATTAGAGTGGATTAAGTTTTGATGTTTTCTATGTCAGAAAAATATAGATGAAAAGACGGACAGTAATTTGATGGTGGAGGAAACCAAAATATTTCCAAGAAGCTAAATGACATTTATCACTGCAATGCCTTACATTTCTGGGCTGCCTGGGCGACTTAGTGGTAGAGTGTCTGTCTGGGTGCAGCAGGTCATTGGTTGGAACCTTGGCTCTGTTATACATTACACACCTAAATCTGATATACTACATCATTGCTTTGTGCTTGGCACTAAAATGACAAGAGTATTGTATACTCTAGGCTAAATATTTCATACATACGTCTGCCATAACAAATGCTCAAGTGCAATTTTAAGCTTATAAACAGCTTTCAAAAAATAAATAAGAAACACCTAGATTGATATTTTGTTATGAGAGGAAACTTGGTCATTTTGGGACTCCCTTATGCCATGGTTATATTGAATTATCTCCCTTCCGCCATGCTTATATTGAATTGTTTCCCTTGCTCATGGTTTTACTGAATTGTTTTCTTTAATCTTGGTTATATTGAATAGTATCCTTAACCCCAGAGTTGTTTAACACCCTCATTAATATTAAATTACCTCCCTTACACCATCATTTATATTGAATCGTCTCCCTTACCCCTTGGTTATAAGCATCCCTAGCTGCATCCAACTGTTTTCTCTGTTCTTCAATTTGTCCTTTCATCATCCATAACTAAATTATATAAATAAACAAAAAATTTCAAAAATTAACAAATTATAATAATTAATAAACGTTTTATAAAAACTTAAAATTACAAAAAATGTAATGCTTTATGACTAACTTTTTTTAACAAAATTGAACAGATTCCAAATATCATTAATAGTAAATTAAAAAAAGATATCTTTGTATGATAATCCAATCATAATGAACTGACACATCATAAAGCCCTTTAATCATTTGAAATCCAAAGGCATGATATTCATACTGACTGTAAATGCTATTTAAAAACTGTTAATTATTTACCTTTGGGAAGTCTGGATAACATTTGACTGCTTCCTCTAACAATGTTTTTGCATTCTTTATCTCACCTAAACACCACTCTAATTTTACAGATTTCATCATCACCTACATCAGATATAGAAACATAGGTTAAAGTGTTAAACATGAAACATGTTAAATACATTTAAAAAAAAAAAACATATGAATGTGTATGTATATCGGGTCATCATTGTACAATATGACAGATGACTAGCTTTACTTGGTGTATTATTTTTGTTTGCTTTGTAACTACAGTTAAATGAAAATCATTTTACTTGCATATAATTGTAAAAATTTGGCATGCCTACCTGTGTACTTACTCTACAGACATAACAAAAGTGTAATATAGGGCAATAACTTTTTATTAATCATTATGATTTTTTGAATAATTTAATGCAACACAATGATATTTTCTACTAAATTTTAAAAAAAGGATAAAATTAATAATAATAATAATTATAATAACAAAATTAAAAATACACAAATAAATAAACTACTTAAATAATTTTTTTAAAAAAAATACAGTCAAACTTCGATTATTCGAAGTTTAAGGGTCTTCATTTCAGGTTCGAATAATCAGGGGGTTCGAATAATCGAAAAAGTTAATTTGAAACTTCAAACCTTCATCCACCGTACTTTACCTTAAGATACAACAGTATTCTATTGCACATTGAAAGTGTTTATCGGTGTCAGTCTATAATGAATAATGTCATGACATATCATGATTAATTTAATAAAAAAAGAAATATTAATTTTATTTCTATAAAAAAAAATTAATACCATCTGGTACAAAATCAAACATGCGTGGTAATACATACTGACACAGTAAGAACAGCCATCCAGAGAAAGAACACCATGCTTTTTATGCACGCAATACACGTTTTTATGATTTTACAGAATTTTAAACGAAACGAAACGGAACAGGTCTATAAAATTTCTAGAATTGAAATGTGAATAAGGCGGAAAACTGTCTCTGTCAACTTTATTACAAAATAATGATTTTTTTTTAATTCCCCGACTAGGCAATATAAAATATCAAATTAATATTCAGATGCCTTTTTTTTTTTAAATTTTATGATGGTAACCGTGGTCAACAGAATTCTTTTTATCGTTTACTTTAGTATCGCTACACACGTGCAGCTCATTTTCTATTACCTGGGACTATAATTACTGTTTGATTGAATAATTACGATTAATTTTTGCGACTGATGATCAACATGGCTTACGATGGACAATACATGCCATACGGCATGTCTACAAAATGACCATCAGTTACGCTTGGGTAACATAAACGGGTAAAGGTGAAACCATACTTGTTTGTATTAAATTGTACAGGCTGAGAGTTGTTTCGTTTTAGAAATGAATAAAAATTGTCAACTTCAAATTTTTGGGGGTATATTTCTACTGAATAGTCTAACTTAGGACTCAAATTAGGTTCGAATAATCGAGGGTATTCGAATTACAAAGTTCGAATAAGCGAAGTTTTTTAATAAGAAGTTATAGTGCAGGGCAGTCAAGACCTACAGGAGAACTTCGAATAACCTAAGGTATTAGAATAATAGAAGTTCGAATAACTGAAGTTTGACTGTATATACAATAGGGTAGAAATAAAACAAACATAACAGTCCTTGTCCATATCACAATCCCAAAAACAAAGTAAAAACTTTGCAAACTGGCAAAATATGTTACAATTTTAATAATTTTAGGTAAAAGTGAAAAAGTGGCGAGTAGTCAAATTCTGACAGATGATCAGAAATGTAATTACTGTAATCAACAACTGCACAAAAATTAAATGAAATACAAATACTAGGGAGTTATAAGTATTTATACCCTAGCTGTCTGAGCACTTGCTCTTGAAGGTAGTACATGTATATTAATATTCATACCCTAGCTGTCGGAGCACTTGCTCTTGCTTTCTGTAACAATCTTCTGGCTCTTTCATATTCATTATTTTCAGATTCTAATTTTACAGCAGCTAACCAGATCTCTTCACTGTTAGGATTGGCCTGGAAAGCCAAAGCCAAAATACTTCTTGCTGCAGGTACATCTCCCTAAATAAAGGAAAAATAAAATAGAGACTCAATTTTAAACCAATGAATGATTTGCAGTAAGGAAGTTTTAAACTGTAAGTAAGATTGTTTCAATTACATGTAAATCAAGATAGTCAGTTCAGATAAAGTGCAGAAAACTAGAGTGCCCATAGCAGACAAACAGCATTTTGCAAGTGAACTGTCAAACTTCTGCCACACCTGAATCTGACCACAGTGGGATATTGATAGGAGGAGGTAAGTGGAAATGTAAACTTTAAGCACACCAAACCTTGTGCAGGAATTTACAAAAACCATTTAAACACTACATTTGCATTTATTTAATCAGATATTATTATGATAATTGGTTCATAAAAATTTTCATTAATGGTTTTTAAATATGTAGTAAACAGGCCCATTTTTGAATAACTTTTGAATTCCCTTATTGACATAACTACTTTTTTTCTCTCCAAAACTTGATGTATCCTTATGCAGGGATAATTTCGCAACCAAGAGCTGGACTATTAGTTCTCAACAAGAAGTTAAAAAGTTAAGAAACATGAATAAAGGTTTGGAACAGATGACTTGCAATCACAAAATAGAGGTCAAACACAAAATTTTAATAAACCAGGACTATGACATCAAGCATCTATTCAATTAAAAATCTTATTATATAAGATGTGAATCACTTACAGCTAACCATTTTGATTTAGCCCCCATTAACCAAAGTACTTCTGCTTTTGGACAATGAGCTACAGCCCTCTGTAATAATGCTTCAAGTGATTCCCTGTAAAATATAATATAGTAAAAATTTTAATCTATTCTTTTAAAAATTGAGCCCAAGAGCCTTAATGCTCATCTGAAGACATATACATGTAAGTCCTCTGAATAATCATAAAAATATAGAATTAGATAAATTACAAAACTTTCAAATAATAATAATAATAATAATAATAATAAGTCATTATTTTGAGTGCCTGCTTGTACTAGAAATAATGCAAATTTGCACAACTCACAGATACACAATTAAGTTCTCAGATTTATCCTTAAAAATTAATTATATATCTTGTGCCTGTGTAACATAATGACAACACAATCTTGATCACACCTACCTTGATCCATGACTTTTTTCAAAATATGCTGCTCTTAACCATATACTCTTTTTACTTGGAAATTCTGTTAAAGCATAGGCGTAAATAGCTCTTGCACATTCGTAGGCTCCATGTGCTGCACACTAAAATGATATTATTAATAAAGGTCAATAAACAAATGCGTTAAATTTATTGAAATATACAGGTAGTTTAATCTGATTAGTTCAAGTCTATGTAAACAACTAGTCTAGAATCTGGACAACAGTGTCTCTTACTGCCAAGGTTTGGGACCTATTCATTTGGATTCTAGTGTGGAAAAATTTGTAATTTAAGTTGTGTAAGGAGGGTGGTTTTCCATTTCTCAACATACTCTCAGAAATGATTGCCTGTATATAATTACTGTATAACTTCCGAAAATTGATGATCCTCAAGACAGAGCAAACGAAATCAATCATGATAAGTTTTGTCTAAATCCTTCCTATCAAAATACCTGGTCCGATTAAATCCCTGATTCTATCAAAATACCTGGACTTTTCAAATCCCTGATCCTATCAAATCCCTTTGTCGAATCCCTGGTCCTATCAAAAATCCCTTTTTCGAATCCCTGGTCCTATCAAAAATCCCTTTTTCGAATCCCTGGTCCTATCAAAAATCCCTTTTTCGAATCCCTGGTCCTATCAAAATACCTGGTCCAATCAAATCTCTTGTCCTATCAAATCCCTGGTCCTATCAAAATACCTGGTCCAATCAAATCTCTTGTCCTATCAAATCCCTGGTCCTATCAGTTACTAACCCTTCATGCTACTACAGACTACTGATCACAATACAAGTTTGGGATGCTAATGAAACCAATAAAAACGTCTTAAATCATTCCATTTTTTGTCATTGTTTTGTACATGTAATTGAATAAATACTAGATTAAAATTTGTAAATTGTAATTGGTCACTATGGATACTTACTGCTTCAGCATCTTCCATCCAGGTGTGTTTACGATCTTCTTCCTCTACACCTATACTGATGACAGCACGTCTAGATAAAAGGGGGAAAAAATATGTTTTTAATTTTTTTTATTTATTTTTCAGATCTTAAAATTTTCTCCATAAGAAGTAAAATATACATGTCAGCACATTACATCAAAAAAAAAAAAAAAAAAATATAAAAAAAACTTGTTCCATAATAGCATACAACGGACTTAGTATGTTAACGTGATAAATAAAAACTGTTAAAAACAAAGTAACTTGCCAGCAAATGTAGTCATTGAAGAAGCTATTGTGAATTTATTGATTGTTGTGGCATTCCAACTTTCTTTTTTTTTCTTTAGGTAACCATTGGCTGCAAATTTACATGTCACTAAATTTGATTGAAATAGTATATACTAGTACATGTAAATGTATAACAAATTTAACTTCAAGAGAAACCACAAAAATTTTATTTAACAGTAATACGTTGGATGCCTGCATTAATGGTATGCAGGAGGTTCGATACAGTCTCTCCCTAGGTAAGTCAATATATTAAGAAAAAAATAGAAAAAAAACCTAATTAAAAAAACAGCAACAGAGTAGGTCACATTTAATTGGCTTTAGATTCATCTAGACATGCACATTCAAGTATAATATTGGCTACTGTTTGAGTCACTGTGTTTGTGACAGAGAATTTTGATTAATTTCCATAGAAAATTCTTTTTTTTTTTTTTTTTCATTTTTCTATGAAAATTTTGTATAATTCACTGTCACAAACATACATGTAGTGACTCATGACAAACAGTAGTTTTAAAACATACCACATAGAAACCTTAAGCCCTAAATTTGGTTTTAAACATGCTCTGTTTAAATTCTGAAATATTCAACTATAAACTTACACTATAGCCTGACATGTATGTATACTCCCACTTTTTTCACAATCTTCCCCGTCTTTTATCCAATGTTCTCTGTTGATTTCAACCATGTTGGCACGTAATGAATTCAAAGCTTAAAGAAAATAAAAGTCAAAATAAGTGATAAATAATTTATTGTCTGATTCATGTCTGCTGAAGCACTAGTTTTCAAGATTCTAGAAGAGAAATAAAAAAGATTGTATCAAGTCACATAAAGTTATTACCATTTTTGTCGTAATTAACTGACACCAAAATATACTCCAGCTGAGATGTCATCTATTTTGGTGTCAGTTAATTATCACAAAATGCATATATATACAAAACCAGTAAAAGGTTGATACATTACTTATACATCTGGTCTTTCAAAAACATTTAACTGAAAACTTTGATGAAAAATCCAACAATAAAACTTAACCTGTTTGCTGATGTTTGTGCTGATATGAAAGTTTTCAAACAAAACTTATAAGCCTTATTGATAATCTTGACAGATGGTAGGAGATGTGACAACCAACAGTCCTTAATTGATATACATGTAAAGCAGTGGAGTAAACGAAGGAGTGGAGTAATGGTGTTTTAGATCCAGGTCTAAATTCTTTCATTTACATCTATGTCGAAACAGTCAGTTCTGGGATGGTGGAAGAATTGGGATTGCCTTGATAAAACCACAAAACTTTGGCTATTGACTTGACAAACTTTGTTACACTAGAATCTGCCCGAGCGAGAATCAAAGCAAGGCAGAGAGGGGCACTGTGATATGTAAGCACAGGCTTTAGACCCCTAAGCCAATGAGATATCCATTCTGTATATTCAGATGATTACTAACCTCTATCAATGATCTTTTCAACCATGTGTTGGTTTCCATTTGCTTCCTCTAGTTTGGCAGCGGTTATCCAGATCTGTCTGTCAGTCGGAATATTCTCTCTGGCTTTGTTTAAAACTTTTCGGGCATTTTCATAAGTCTCTAATCTTGCCAGTGCTAACCACAGCTGTATCAAAGTATAACATACATAATAACTTAATAATAACAATTTTTATCAGCTTAATGATTAACATGTAGATACAATAACTCCCATTATGAGTTGGGGCTGTGGTGGTCCAGCAGTTAAGACTTGGGGCTGTCATGGTCCAGAAGTTAAGACTTGGGGCTGCAGTCGTCAGACAGTTAGGACTTGGGGCTGCCATGGTCTAGAAGTTAAGACTTGGGGCTGCAGTGGTCCAGAAGTTAAGACTTGGGGCTGCAGTGGTCCAACAGTTAAGACTTGGGGCTGCAGTGGTCCAGAAATTAAGACTTGGGGCTGTGGTGGTCCAGAAGTTAAGACTTGGGGCTGTGGTGGTCCAGAAGTTAAGACAATGGTCTTTTACCCAAGGCATGACAAATGAGAAAGGTATTTTTTCTTATTTGAATTTGTGATTAGATCAATTCTTGAGATTTATAAAAATAGTTTCTTTATGAATTGCTAAAAAAAAATGCTGATGTGCAATTATATAACATTCAACCAACCAACCAATCTCATTAGGATTTCAAAATACAAACAAGGGGCCATGAAGGCCCTGGATGCTCATCTGAAAATGATGTACATTCAGCTTGATTTTGGCAAAATGGAGCTTTTATTCTTAAAAGAGATTTTTCCTATATTTTGAGCTAGTGACATACTTATTGACCAAACATGACCCTTATACAAACTAAAGCTAGCTTCTGTCAGGAGGTTCATTCTGAGCCAGTTTGATGAAGATTGGTCTAGAATTGACCCCTCATATGTGTTAACAAGGTTTTTATATAATGTGACCTAGAAACCTTCTTATTGACCCAACATAGCCTGTATACGAACTGGAGCTAGCTTTTGTTAAGAGCATCATTCTGACCAAGTTTGATGAAGATTGGACTAAAATTGGGGCCTCAGGAGTGTTTACAAGATTTCTATATAATTTTACTTAGTGACCTACTTATTGACCCAAAATGGCCCATAAATGAACTTGAGCTGACTTTTATCAATAAGATCATTCTGACTAAGTTTGATAAAGATTGGACTAAAATTGGGGTCTCAGGAGTGTTAACAAGGTTTTTCTAAAATTTGATCTAGTGACCTAATTATTGACCCAACATGGCCCATATACGAACTTGAGCTAGCTTTTGTCAAAAGGATCATTATGATTTAAGTTTGATGAAGATTGGACTAAAATTGGGGACTCAGGAGTATTAACAAGGTTTTCTTACAATTTGACCTAGTGACCTACTTATTGACCCAACATGGCCCATATATGAACTTGAGCTAGCTTTTGTCAAGAAGATCATTCTGAGAAAGTTTGATTAAGATTGCACTTAAATTGTGGCCTCAGGAGTGTTAACAATCAAAAGTTGACGCACCACAGATGAAGCACGTCACACTATGGACAATGACCCATCACAATAGCTCACTTGAGCACTTTGTGCTCAGGTGAGCTAAAAAAATTAAATTAGGGAAATGTAAAATAATTTTTAAAAAAGAATAATTTTTTACAGCTTTATGAAATCAATAAAAAATATGCATGTCATGTACAAGATTTTAATGCTGATAATTAGTTTGATAAAAAAAAAAGTTTTTTTAAAATTCTTGAACACAGATAAAATTATGTACATGTATGTGAATAAAAACGCCTAAAACCCTTCTTAAAAATCAAACTGCCATTGAGATACACATATAACACATAAGATTCTGGACAGTAGACTTTCTCAAAGTACAAGATTATAATATGGATTTCAAAACAAAGAAAGAGATTTTGTGACTTCCTATGTTTCCGTAAATTCAAAAATTACTGGTAGCCAAATTTCAAAAATTTGTGAAAATATAGTCTTTTTTAAAGTATTTTCTCACAAATTTGCTAAAATATGTTACTTTTTGAAAGAATTTCTCAGAAATTATTAGCCAATGGCAATTTTTGCTACCAAGAATGGAAACATAGACTTCAAAACTACGTCAATATATATAACATCATTAGTAATCATGTAAATGTTATATTGGGAAAAAAACAAGTCTGTTTTACATGTATGTCTTACCTCTACACTTGTTGGACAACATTCTACAGCTCTACTCAACATAATCCTAGCATCCTCTTCATCTTCTAACTCAACAGCCATCTTCCACAACCTGACAGAGTTGGGTATATGTTCTAAGGCTTAAAAATAAAATATATTGTACTAAAATTTATCATCTTCAAGCCATATTTTATAAGGATCTTGGTGACAGAGTGGTCTCAAGGTCAGACTTGCAGATAACAGTGCCTCTAATCACCAAGGTTAGAATCAAACTCAGGATAGCTTCTGGTGCAAGAAAGTATCAGTTTGTTTGCTGAAGGTTGGTGTTTTTTCTTTCGGTGCTCCAGTTGCTTCCACCATTTCAGAAATGACCATCACAATACAAGTGTAATAATCTTGACCGAGGCAAAAAAAAAAACATGTTTTATCCACTCTTGCTTCACCAGGGCCAAAGTTTCACAATCGCTTACTCAATTGAGAGTACACTCAACTCAAATACTCCAATTTTTCACTCATCAATAATTTACAAATTTTAAGTTTTTGAGACAATGTTTTGTTTTGATTTATAAATTAACAATAAACAATTTAAATATAACATTTAGATATTCAATTTTCACTGTGTAATGTCTTAAAATTGACATTGAAATATTCCCTAATTAGAGTTGAGCATACACACAATCCAGTAAATGATTGTGAAACTGGGGCCAGATATATATGTATGACATATCTCTTAAAATGTGATCATCAAATATAATGCCATTACATTTTCTGACAAGCCATAATTATTTTTAGATGCATGTGACTGGGAAAAAAAAATATGTCATTGTTTTATATGCATGGGACTGATAAAAAAGCCAGTTTTTTAATCTTAAAGGCCTTTGTAAAAATACATGAGTCATTTTATATACTTAGTGGTTAGTACCTTTTCTGAAAACTCTTTTCTTTGCTTTTAATTCTGTCTCCAGCTCCGATGCTTTACCCCAAAGTCTTACAGATGTTGGTATCTGTGTCACAGCTTGAGCGACTACAGCCTTGGCTTGATTCCCAGGCTAAACAAAATAAAAATTAATTTTACAAAATGTATAAAGTAGTTATATACGACTTACTTTAATTTTCATGGTTTTGGTGTCAAAAGATACTTTGTTGGTGTTAATTTTTCATTGTTTTGGTGTCAGAAGATACTTTGTTGGTGTTACTTTTTCATTGATTTGGTGTCAAAAGATACTTTGTTGGTGTTAATTTTTTTTATTGTTTTGGTGTCAAAAGACACTTTGTTGGTGTTAATTTTTCATTGTTTTGGTGTCAAAAGATATTTTGTTGATGTTAATTTTTCAATGTTTTGGTGTCAAAAGATACTTTGTTGGTGTTAATTTTTCATTGTTTTGGTGTCAGAAGATACTTTGTTGGTGTTAAGTTTTCATTGTTTTGGTGTCAAAAGATACTTTGTTGGTGTTAATTTTTTTTATTGTTTTGGTGTCAAAAGATACTTTGTTGGTGTGAATTTTTATTGTTTTTGTGTCAAAGATACTTTGTTGGTGTTAATTTTTCATTGTTTTGGTGTCAAAAGATATTTTGTTGGTGTTAATTTTTCATTGTTTAAGTGTCAAAAGATACTTTGTTGGTGTTGTGTTAATTTTTCATTGTTTTGGTGTCAAAAGATACTTTGTTGATGTTAATTTTTCATTGTTTTAGTGTCAAAAGATACTTTGTTGATGTTAATTTTTCATTGTTTTGGTGTCAAAATATACTTTGTTGGTGTTAATTTTTCATTGTTTTGGTGTCAAAAGATATTTTGTTGGTGTTGTGTTAATTTTTCATTGTTTTGGTGTCAAAAGATACTTTGTTGATGGTAATTTTTCATTGTTTTAGTGTCAAAAGATACTTTGTTGGTGTTGTGTTAATTTTTTATTGTTTTAGTGTCAAAAGATACTTTGTTGATGTTAATTTTTCATTGTTTTGGTGTCAAAAGATACTTTGTTGGTGTTAATTTTTCATTGTTTTGGTGTCAAAAGATATTTTGTTGGTGTTAATTTTTCATTGTTTTGGTGTCAAAAGATATTTTGTTGGTGTTAATTTTTCATTGTTTTAGTGTCAAAAGATATTTTCTTGGTGTTAATTTTTCATTGTTTTGGTGTCAAAAGATACTTTGTTGGTGTTAATTTTTCATTGTTTTAGTGTCAGAAGATATTTTGTTGGTGTTAATTTTTCATTGTTTTGGTGTCAAAAGATATTTTGTTGGTGTTAATTTTTCATTGTTTTGGTGTCAAAAGATATTTTGTTGGTGTTAATTTTTCATTGTTTTAGTGTCAAAAGATACTTTGTTGGTGTTAATTTTTCATGGTTTTGGTGTCAAAAGTTATTTTGTTGGTGTTAATTTTTCATTGTTTTAGTGTCAAAAGATACTTTGTTGGTGTTAATTTTTCATGGTTTTGGTGTCAAAAGATATTTTGTTGGTGTTAATTTTTCATTGTTTTAGTGTCAAAAGATACTTTGTTGGTGTTAATTTTTCATTGTTCTGGTGTCAAAAGATACATTGTTGGTGTGAATTTTTCATTGTTTTAGTGTCAAAAGATATTTTGTTGGTGTTAATTTTCCATTGTTTTGGTGTCAGAAGTTACTTTGTTGGAGTTAAATTTTCATTGTTTTGGTGTTAAAAGTTACTTTGTTGGTGTTACTTTTTTATTGTTTTGGTGTCAAAAGATATTTTGTTGGTGTTAATTTTTCATTGTTTTGGTGTCAGAAGTTACTTTGTTGGAGTTAAATTTTCATTGTTTTGGTGTTAAAAGATACTTTGTTGGTGTTACTTTTTTATTGTTTTGGTGTCAAAAGATATTTTGTTGGTGTAATATTTCATTGTTTTAGTGTCAAAGATACTTTGTTGGTGTTACTTTTTCATTGTTTTGGTGTCAAAAGATACTTTGTTGGTGTTAATTGTTCATTGTTTTGGTGTCAAAAGATACTTTGTTGGTGTTAATTTTTTTATTGTTTTAGTGTCAGAAGATACTTTGTTGGTGTTGATTTTTCATTGTTTTGGTGTCGAGATACTTTGTTGGTGTTACTTTTTCATTGTTTTGGTGTCAAAAGATATTTTGTTGGTGTTAATTTTTCATTGTTTTGGTGTCGAGATACTTTGTTGGTGTTACTTTTTCATTGTCTTGGCCTCAAAAGATACTTTGTTGATGTTAATTTTTCATTGTTTTAGTGTCAAAAGATACTTTGTTGGTGTTAATTTTTCATTGTTTTGGTGTCAGTTTTCATTGTTTTGGTGTCAAAACAATTTTTGCTGTTGTTAAGTTTATGTGGTTCCTTTGATGGCATCTAGCATTGATGTGTAGGAAATAAACCTCGATTCATTATCACTATATGTTTCATCAGATACAAAGATTGTCATTACATCTTGGGAGGCAAATGAAGAAAAACAAAGAAGAAATGACATTTTTATATGAATTATCACAAGTCATCACTGAAAAAAACTTTTTAGAAAATTACACAGGTAATTACTATTATTATTATTTTTTTTTTTTTTGAAGCCAAGAGCTGAAAGCTGGAGAAGTCTATTGAGAGGAAAAATACCACCGGACCCTATCATCACCTACCCAGTCTTAAGAATTTACCCTTTGACCTCAACCTCTGACCTACAATCTGATATATGGTTTGCAGCATTGACTCATGCTAGTATAAATTCGTTTTTAAAATTGATCAAAATTAATCTACTGATGTTGAAGTTATTTGAGTGGACAGAATAAAGAAACGAACTGATGGATGAACAGACAACCAGACAGGCAGGGTGATCCCTAAACAACACCTTAACTTGGTTTATTAAGTTATGAAGACATTATGGCTGAATTCTGTCTACACTATCTGAAAAAGCAACCTGTATGTTTGTATACATGTATTTACATATACATACATGTACATGTAACTGAGATGATACATGTATTTGAAAGAAAAAAATTACCATCAATCTACACGCTTCTAACCAAACATCTTCACTTTTAGGACATTCTTCACATCCTTTCATGATCAGTCCTCTAGCTGCTTGTATCTTTCCTGTAACTTCTTCCAGACGTGCAGAGGCTATCCATGCTGATTTATAATAAAATATTATGATTTTATCACAACTATTCCCAAATCAATTTTAATGCATAAGTTAATGAGATTTATTAACTCACAGTATGATGTCCAATGACATTCAATAGGGAATAACATAACTGAATTTTCCCCGCAATAATAACATTATTTTGGGAATGACCAAAATCAACCTGTATGATTTCATATCCAATAGAAATGCATGTACTGGTAATCGTTTCACAGAAGTATTACAAAAATTGTGTTTTGCCAAAGTTTATTGTCAATAAAGCCAAAGCTTCTGGACCAATACTTCTTTCATTACAATTTGATAAGCATTTTATCAATACATGTATATATGTGTGCCAATATTATCAATTTAATAATATACATGTACTTGTTTAATTACTTGATAACCAAGGGACAAAAATGGCTATGATACAAACAATTGTTCGACTTATCTGAAAATTTTAAATATCTTAGTCTTAAGATAACTGGATGACTTTGTATTTTTGATAAATAAAGCATAACTAATTCCGGACTTTTTAAAAAGCTCCAATAATCAAGAAATTTGAGATATCCATGCTGAAAAGATGAAATTTAAATTACAAGGATTTGAATGGAAACAGTCATACAAAAAAAGAATTCCACGGATTTAAATGTCTCACCTGGTTAGTTTTTGATGGATTAAAAAAATTACTTAAACATAAACTTTCACCTTTTGACACGCTGTTGACACCGGAAAATTAACACCTAAGTTTCGCCTTATGGCGATGCCAGGCTCGACAATTACTTAAACATTCTCCATTCAATTTTTTAAATGTAAGCCATGATTGTCATTTTTTAAATATTCAATACAAGTACATTTATTTTTTTTTATTGGAAGTCTTTCTTTACCTGGTGGATGTTTGGGATTTGTTTCTCTTACAGATTTCAGTAGAAGCCGTGCTTTCTTTACATCACTGAAAAAAAGAATTAAAATAATGTTAAAGGTTAAAGTTCTAAGTCATTAGGTCAAAGCTTATACATGTACAATCATGTACATGTTATTTATAGCACTTACAAATATTATAATGCTACTACATGTACAACAAGAATTAGATAAGCAAGGTTTATAATGTTTTACACCAAGTCAAGAATTTTTTTATTTATATCCAGGCAGTAAGTTCTGAGATGGTGGAGGAAACAGGAGTGCCTGGATATTGCCATCAACAGTCAACAAGCAAACAGACAATTTTTCTCACACTAGCATCTACTCGAGTGGGATTTGAACCTTGACTGCCAGAGGCACTGTAATCTGTAAGCATGTGCTTCGACCACTCAGCCATCTTGTACAACAAGGAAAACATTTGCTATGGCCTTGATACAGATACATTTAAGGACAGATAGACTTAAGATGAGGTGGAATGGAGAAATAGTGTTTTACAGACCCAATTAAGATTCTCTGACTTATATCAATGTGGTCAGTTCTAGAACTGTGGGGAAAACGAGAGTATCCAGAGAAACTCAATCTATAGCATGCAAGCTGAAAAACGTCCTCACACTAGAATCTGCAAGAGCTGAATTTTGATTTATCGGTAAGCAAGGACAGCCAATTTAAGCCATATGAAAATAAAGGGTGGCACAATGTATTTACAAATGAGTGATTTAGGTCATGAACTCTATTCAAAGGTCAAGGGTTTTAACCCCAGCTACACAGTGAGGAACATGTATGTCCTCATGGACCTTGAGCAATGTACCAGTCTACCCAATTGCAATATAACTGGTTACTAGCACTCACCGTGTTTATGCTTGGAGATAATGTTGCTATTGAGCCCCTGAGGAATTTATGCACTCTGTCACAATACACCAGGCCATGGTGGCCAAGTGCTCTAAAGTGTGTACTTATGGACCACAGTGCCTCATACTGCCTAGGTTTGAATCCTGCTTGGGCAGATCCAAGTATGATAAATTTGTCAGTTAGTTTTTCAAAGTCAATGTTTTTACCCAGGTTCTCAAGTTTTCTGCACCATCCCTGAACTGACCGCCTCCATAAAAGTGCAAAGAATCTTGACTAGGGCACTGGAAACCATTACTAATCACAACTCAACCATCCCTCTACACCACTACAACATGAGGCAACTAAAAACTGAAAACACTTACTTTATATCTCCTCCATGTGTTGGCAGCATGGACTGTAAATCTGTCAGGTACCCTTTAGGATCTACGACAGTCTGACCACTCACTGAGTCAGATACCTGTAAATCATATACACAATGACATTACCAGTCAATACTAGCTAAGGATAAAATAGTGTGATCTCATCAATTATGTTTATTTTGTTAATAGACACAAAAAATTTACCCAAAATTTGATGTTGGTAAATGGGCATTGCCATTAGAAGTGGCATACATTCATTAATTTTGCAGCAAGTAAGCAAATTAAAATTTACCTGAGTGTACCTGGTCAAAGTAGATTACTAGTACATATATATACCTTAGTGTTCCTGGTTTTTAAAGTACATAGTTACATGTATATGTAAAACAGTATTTACCTAATGTACATGTATCTAGTCCTTTAGGTAGGTAAAATTGTATTTACCTGGGTGTACCAGGTCTTCAAGGTAGGTAAAATAGCATTTACCTGAGTGTACCAGGTCTTCAAGGTAGGTAAAATAATATTTACCTGGGTGTACCAGCCTGAGGTCTTCAAAGTAGGTAAAATAGTATTTACCTGAGTTTACCAGGTCTTCAAGGTAGGTAAAATAATATTTACCTGAGTGTACCAGGTCTTCAAGGTATGTAAAATAGTATTTACCTGAGTGTTCCTTGTCTTAAGGTAAGTATTTACCAGAGCGTACCTGGTCTTTAAGGTAGGTAAAATAATACTTACCTGAGCATACCTAGTCAAGGTAGTTTAAACAATATTTACCTGATTTTACTTGGTCCTCAGGGTAGGTTAAAATAGTACTTACCTGAGTTAACTTTATGTCCATTAAGGTGTTTCTAGCTTGTCCTATTTTCTTCATATCAATATCTGCACTTGGCATTGATGTACCCAATGGAGTGATGGCACCAAAAGGAGTGTTCAAACCACCATATTTCTACAGAAAAACAAGCATATTTTATGGGTTAAATGATTAACAAATAAAAAAAAAACAACATGTATCAGTTTTTAACCTCTAACTCGGAGAGGCACTGTGGTCCATTACCTCCTTATTTCTACAGATATATAAGCATGTGTAAAATGATTAATTTTAATTAGCAAACAAGTAAAAACAACATGTATGAATTTTTAACCTCTAGTCAAAAGCTGACTCTACAGATTGAAATGAATTGCTGATTTTTTTGGTACTTCTTATTTGTTTCTCTGAATCATTTCTAACACAATTTACAAAACACCGAATTACATATTACACTGAAAAGTAACAGATCTTTGGCCTGTGAATTGTGTAAAATGTTGAACTTTTCTCACAGACATCAAAACGACCCAGTGATTCCAGAAAATACCATTTCAATCTGTAGAGTCAGCTTTTGACTATAAATGTGCTCTTTAAATAAAAAACGGCAGTTCGGAGTCATTGTAAACAAAAGCACATGACTGTGTACTGGTACATAGGAATATATTGTGTAATTCTAACCTAGATAGCATGCAACATCTTAACTCCAACCGTAAAACAGAGATATTACTGCAGCTGGGATCAAATCAAAATTAAGTTTACAAAATGTTTGCATTAGAATATATGAGTGCATGTTCTCATAGAAAAAATTAAATTTATGAGAATTCAGACTGGTCAAAATTACAGTCTGATTTTGACACAACCTGTCAAGAATATTGCAATATGTCTCACATTAGGATATCACCAGAATTATCATAAACACAATTTCAATCATATGCAAGGTAATTTTGGAATTTGCAGTGAGTTTTTTTCACATGCCTCCAGTACCACATCTCATCTTTTACAATGTTTCTCGGGCCTAAAATAAAATTAACTTTGTTTGCTGTTGACCACCCGACCCACTTGAAATGCCCCTACCCAAAAAATTTTATTGCTTTCAATTTCAAATTATTATTTTTTTTACTTCTCAACATAGGAACCAGTATTAAAGGGAAAGGGCAATAACCCTGGCAAGCGAGACAACCTGTGAGCAGGTTTATATGGTAGTAAGGAAATTCTGCTGTGTTTTTCCATAAGAGAAAACAAAAGAAACCAACTGAAACTTTTTCAAAAGTGTAATAATTAAGTTTTCAAAAAATAAAATAAAACTTTTTTCCTACCTACCTACCCCACATGTGGATAGCTTGGGTCGGAAAACAGCAAACAAAAAAGTTTTTAAGTTAAGCCTCATGCCTTACACGAAAGTCTGTGGTTTTTTTTCAGGCACCCCAGTTTTCTCCACCATCCCAGAACTGACAGTCTCAAAATAAGTGAAAGAATCTTGACTGGGGTGTAAAACACCATTTTTACACCATTACACTTAACTCCTTACAGGTACATGTATTTTATCTAAGTTTTCACAATTATTGATACACTAAACAGAATGATTATGCCAAACACAAGGACTTTCAAAGCCATTAGTTAGAGACTTTTATATATGCTAGTATACATATATAATTCTGACCTGTTCTCGTTCACTGACAGCTGATGTTGTACCAGTCTGTGCTACAGCTCTCGCTAATACACTATCGGGAACTGGTGTAAACCTAAAAAAAAAATGAGCAGTAAAAGTTATACATTCAACAAGATTCATAATGTGGTTCACAAAAATACATGTATCCTTTTATTACCTATACATGTATGTGGGTAAATACTAGATTGACTAGTGGGCCAGATTGTACGATTACAATCTGTTTTTAGAGTGGTAAACAAAGATCTAATAGATGCAATTACATATTCAAAGAAAACTACAGCCTCTTTTTAAGACCAAATACCTCACATTCCATTTATTTATTTCTATTTGATCTTGTGACCTCTGACCTACTCAATAAAATGTGTTATAAGACATACATGTATAATTTCATTTCACTTAAATGTAAGTGAATGAAACCATTCTGTAAAAGTGTTCCACTTGGTAAAATTTTTTTATTTTTACATTAACCCAACCTCAAGGCTCCAAAAACACAAATTTACCCACTTCAGTGTCCAGCACTCATTATCATAAAAAAGTTGCGATAGTCTTGTAGGGTAAAAAATTACAAATTGTCTTGTAGAGGAAATGCTGCCTTTATAAGAAGACTATCTTTTCATGAAAAGAGCAATCTACAAAATTTCGCTGTGTTGATAAATTAGCAGTGGACTCATTAGGTGACAAGAGTGGAGTAATGGTGTTTTACACCCAAGTCAAGATTCTTTCACTTATTTTGAGGCAGTCAGTTCTGAGATGGTGGAGGAAACCGAAGTGCCTAGAGAAAAACACTGACCTTCAGCAAGTGAAATAACAAACTTTCTTACACTAGGATCTGTCCCGAATGGGATTCGAACCCAAGTGGTGAGAGGCACTGTGATCTGTAAGCACAGGCTTTAGACCACTCGGCCACTGAGGCCACCTCATCAGGTGATAAGATATATGTAATAAGCCTGTCAGTAGATAGGACCATCAGATTTTTTCCGAAATGCATTAGTAAACTATTTTCTGCTACTGGTCACATATGCCAAAAAATGTAGATTTTTTTAAAAAAAGGAAATGACCAGTTACCATGACTTTTGTATTTTTCTTTTGAACCAAAAGATAAAAAACTGTTCAAAATCCTTGGGTAAAAAAATTTTTTATTCTTGTTACCAAGGTTATAATAACTTAAAAAAGGGTTACTTAATAAGTGAACAATGATTAATAGATCTTACTTTTCAGCTCGAGCATTTCTCTGTTTTTTATTTCTAGCATCACCAACCTCTGGAAGGTTAAGCCATTCATCTTCAGTTACATCAGCTAAACCTCTCTAAATTACAAGAAAATGACATCATACGGAAACAAAATTGATGCACAGAATATTCTACATTTTTAAAGAAAAGTTTCAGGACATATTTCTACTCACACACTTACAACACTGCATTACCTGCAAAGCTAGGGGACATCTAGTACCTTGCTATGGTAGAACACTTGGGTGTATTTGAGAAACCATATTGTCTCACAAGATCTAATCTGAGATGGTAAGCTATTTACATATACATGTGTTATCAGCTATGGTTTTAGTCCATCAAAAAAGAGATGGCAAGTTTTTTTTTTTGTTAGGTTATAAACTATGGTTTTAATCCATAAAACCTCAGATGGTAAGCTATTTGGTTTCAGTATAACTTTATAAGCTATGGTTTTTGGTCAATAAAACCATTAAACATTCTCTAGAACCTTCCTATCTTAAATATATGTTTCATGTACATGCAAGTTTACAAATGCATTTCAATTCAATTCTATATGAAAAGATTTGGTAAAAATTTTAAACTCAACATTAACCATTTTGCTGACACCTCTATATCATTCAGAAGATGTTTCAATGACTTAGTGCCATGGTAACAAAAAGTCTGTCTGTAAAAACCTTACTTTTAGATCAGAGAATTGCTGTTGAATCTTGGGTCTCTCTTGACGATATCTTTCTAATTCTTCTCTCAGTTTCAATTCTCTTCTTTCTCTCCTTTTTTCATCCATCCTTTTGTCAACAGCTTCATAAATTGCATCTGCTTCTTCATCATCTTTGTCATAAGGATCTTTGGCACATAAACTTCCACCATAACCAGCAAACTACAAAATATAGACAAATCAAAGTACTGAAGGTACTGCAAGATCCATTTAATAATCAAGATCACTAAGGAGAACAGTTAACTCACTACAAATCAAAGACAGCATTGTAATTTTTATTATAGAATCAGAGTACTGAAAGTACTCGATATAAATTTACAATGGAATGAGGTAATGGTGTTAAACTTCCTAGTTAAAATTCTTTCACTTATATTTCACTGTTCTTGAAAATGTAAGTGATTTGAGAAAACTTACAAACCACTGGCTAGTGAAGGTCTACCCAAACCCTATAGCTTCTCTATGCTATGCTTTTCTAGGAGGTATCTTTTTGTCAGTGGAGTAAGCTGACTCAAAATATGTGAGTCTATTTGAATATCATCTTTTTTTTCATCAGCTGGATATATTAGTGAAAATCTTGACCAATAACTATTTATCAGTGGATGAGTGTTCAAAATAAAGGTAATAAAACATGTTTCTATAACAATAATAGATATTTAAATAAAAGTTTTTGAAGTTGCTTTCAATCAATATGTATTTAAGGAGTTATCACCAGGAAATCATCAACTAATCAGAAAACATTACAAGAAGAAATAATACTTGAAGAAACTACACTTGAGTGATTTTTTAAGCAAGAAACTTCAAAGAAAGATAATAAACACAATGACCAAATTTTGTGAAAATCCATCCAACATTACAGGAGTTGTTATCAGGTGGAAATGTCTGGGATGCTGCTAACTGTGCAGAGATAACTTATACATATACTATAAAATCACTGATGTTTCAGGGAGGTTTAAATTTTGCTATTTTCGTGGGTAATTGCAAATCTCAAAATTTGATATTGATGAAAATTACCAAGTCCAACGATGGGATTTATTTTCAAAGAACTTAATTCTTTGAAATTTTCTTCCAACAATTCTTCTTTAAATTGAAAAACCATGAAAATTTTAACTAAATGGATATGAATGAGTCTACAGTATGTATGTTTCCTGCAACTGATGAAAATAGCCACACAAAGTGACTCTTAGTTTACCTCATCAAAGTTCGCATCGTTTAAATCCTCCTCTTCCTCTTCATCGTCATCATTTTTACTCTTCTTGGCTGGCTGGGCATGTCTGTCATCTCTGTGTTAAAATATTCATGAGAACTTTGGTTAGATTAGATTAATTAATTTGTCCAAGTAAAGATTTTTTATTCACTTATATCAAGGCAGTGGGTTCTGGAATGGTGGAGGAAACTGGAGTGCATCGACCTTCGACAAGCAAACTGCCAAACTTTCTCACTGTAGGATCTGCTAGAGAAGGATTTGAACCTTTGTTGTGGGAGGCACTTAAATTAGACAATGATCATTAGAAATGTATTAACTACATTCTGATTCGAGAAAAGTAACAGTATGTTGCATTTGTTGCAAACAAGTGCCCTCAAGTGTTCACTGAAAGTTTGCACTGAACTACAAAAAATGAGGTACTAAGATGACTTTTTGTGAAATTTTCAATAGCAAATAATATGAACACAACATCTATACTTATGTTTTGAAACTCATTATTGAATTTAAAAAAGTGAAAAACATAGCTCAATATTGTCTCATTGCTAAAAAAGAATCCATCTAGCATGTCTAGATCTACATGGATATAAACATAAATAAACAAATTTAAAAAAAAGAAGAAAAAAAAAAAAAAAAAAAAAAATAATAATAATATATATGTATTACAAGAAAATGATTAAAGATGGAAAATAAGTTTTATGAATTTTAAAAATACTTTTTATAATAATATTTTAAATATAGTTTTTAAAGGGAGATATAATTAAGACTGGACTATCTGGTTCTATTCAAAATGAAAAGTCAAATATTCCAAATTCATAAATTTCATGTACATGTACAAATTTATCCACCACTTTACCATAAATTATAACTATACTTACGATATATCATCAGCATCTCTGGCTGGACCGATATCAGATCTAGTTGTGAATCCTGTAGCTCTGAAATCAGAGGAAAAATTTGATTTTATAAGTCCGTATAAATAAATAAATAAAATAAATAAATAAATAATAATAATAATGAAGACTGGACACACACAAAGGTTTTATCAATGTCCTAGTTGTTGCAACATTGGTGCAAAATCATTATCAATCATCTGGTCTTTCTCATTAAATTGTTCCGATTATGAATGGTAGCAGACCTCAGTCATGAAATGACAGCCAAAATTGCCCAATTTTGGTCATACCACCTTTAGTGTTATGCACCCATATTTCAATAATTTTAAAGTAACACCAGAAATGTTGATACTTTTTAAAATCAGAAGAATTCAAGCACTATTTCTATACTGAATTTATGACCCAAATGCAAATTTTAACAAGTTTAGCAAACATTTTGTTACCATGGCAACCACACAGAAAATTGTAAAATTTTACCTCAAAATAGACCATTTTCATAGAATCTGATGGTCAACAAACCCCGAACTACATATATTGGCACATATTGTCCCTGAATCCTCAAATATTCCTTTTTTTCTTTTTCAAAAAAAATCAATACCTTGTCTGATTCATTTTTTCAGAAATTTGGAAAATGTGTCAATCATGCTAAAAGCACATGGCAATGTTTACATGCAAAATGTGGTCCAGGCATAGGAAGTGCATTGTGCGGCTCAAGTCCTTACGCTGGAAATATAGTGCGATAGTCATCCAACTCAGCTTAATTCTTTAGCAAACCTCAGAAGCTCTCACCCTGGCAAAATTGCAAAGTGCTATCTATTAACAAATTTAAATGAGCAGGGTCTAAGTAAAGACCCCTGAGTTTTTTATATGCGCTACTTTTGACCGTCCCCCATCCGGCCTTATCACGACTGAGGTCTACTACCATAAGGCTAATGCAAATTTCAAAACTCATAATTTTACTTTATTTTCTGACAGAAGACAATATTACGAATCAAACGCTATGCAACACTATGCTGGCATTTGCAAAAATTGTCAAAATTGGCTACAATCAATTCATAGGCATGCATTCCATAATGTGGCCAATTCACACTCATTTGGGCTAATTTTTGCAATTTTTGCCAAACTGATTATGTACATTTGAGTTAAAATGCTGTTGACAAATAGTTTAAAGCTTAAAAGTAAATGAAAAGATGCATTCCTGGTTATCCTATGTTAAATGTACATAGCAAACTTTGGCAATAAAAAACTAATTATTTGCCAAATTGATGGCAATTTTGCAAACTCGCACAAAATGAGCATTAAAATGAGTAAAAAGTATAGAACAGACTGAACTAAATCAATTTGAATTTGCAATGGATGAATTAACTATGAAATATTTCATAAAGTTTTGAAATTTTATAACATTATCTACTAAAATTCTCTTGTTTTTCATTAAAAATCCAAAAAAATTAACAGCATCATAGAAATAAAGAGAGATAACTCGATATCCATTATTTAGACACTTAAAATTGTACTTTTTGCATGATTATGGCAAAGTAAGATGTCACTGGTTTTATGAAATATCAAAATTTGAATTTTACAAAGAATTATGTAGTTAAAAGTGATAATTATTAAATGTATAAATTAGATTTATGCAGTTGGCAAAAGTTTTAGCAATGGTTTTGCTTCTTATGATGATACATAATATCAAACAGAGCACAAACTGAAATTCATTCAGATGGAAAAACTGGTAGGTTTGTTCATGCTGATACAGTTTCCATGGAGTTTTGATGTTTTAACATATAAAACAATTGTATTCTCACAAATTTTTCAGGAAAATTACATAAAATAACAGAAAAATTGTTCAAAACATCTCATTTTAAGCCTTACATACATAAATTAGGCAATTTGACCTTTTTGCACTTAAACTGACCTTTGACCTCATACATTGAAAAACATTGCAAATGAGTTCATTCTGCATTTTTCCAAACCCACTGTAATTCAACAACATAAAACAAGTTGAAAGCAGACAATTTTCATTAAATTAGTGATTTTACATGTTTTTGTCTCTTTTCTTATGGTAGCAGACCTCAGTCATGAAATGACAGCCAAAATTGCCCAATTTTGGTCATACCACCTTTAGTGTTATGCACCCATATTTCAATAATTTTAAAGTAACACCAGAAATGTTGATACTTTTTAAAATCAGAAGAATTCAAGCACTATTTCTATACTGAATTTATGACCCAAATGCAAATTTTAACAAGTTTAGCAAACATTTTGTTACCATGGCAACCACACAGAAAATTGTAAAATTTTACCTCAAAATAGACCATTTTCATAGAATCTGATGGTCAACAAACCCCGAACTACATATATTGGCACATATTGTCCCTGAATCCTCAAATATTCCTTTTTTTCTTTTTCAAAAAAAATCAATACCTTGTCTGATTCATTTTTTCAGAAATTTGGAAAATGTGTCAATCATGCTAAAAGCACATGGCAATGTTTACATGCAAAATGTGGTCCAGGCATAGGAAGTGCATTGTGCGGCTCAAGTCCTTACGCTGGAAATATAGTGCGATAGTCATCCAACTCAGCTTAATTCTTTAGCAAACCTCAGAAGCTCTCACCCTGGCAAAATTGCAAAGTGCTATCTATTAACAAATTTAAATGAGCAGGGTCTAAGTAAAGACCCCTGAGTTTTTTATATGCGCTACTTTTGACCGTCCCCCATCCGGCCTTATCACGACTGAGGTCTACTACCAATAAATGAGACAATTTTTGCAAGTGAATAGGGTTTTTTGTTTGTGTGTACCACTTATTGTCTGCTAAATGACCTTAATATTAAGAGGCAGTGTAAACACCGGAATTGAAGATTAATAATACTATTTATTGGTATCAGGTCAATTCGCCCCACGGTAAATTCGCCCCCACTTCTTGCAAATTTGCCCCATGTCAAAATCGCCCCCTTCAAATTCGCCCCCATCAAATTCACCCCCAACTTTTATTGAGATTTTTCCTTTTTTAAAACTTTTTTTTATTATTATTAATTTTATTTTACCTTGAATATGCCAAATTAACACTGTTAACATATTATTTGTAAATATGCATTGTGTGTGCTGCAATTTATGTCGAGTATTCATAATGCATTGACTGAATTCCCACATAAGACAGCCCAGGTGTGTTGTGATTACTGTTAATTTATATTGAAATGGTGATTATCAAAAGTCCTTTGTACGATTATTGCTATTTACCTCTAAGCACCAACTGTCCAGTTTCAACTTGGACAAATATATGGAACTATTAGACAGTACTAGACGATAGCTGTTTTTTGTATGGATAATATCTTTAATTAATCAATAAAATAGGGATGGCACAATATATATCGGTATATCGATATACCGATCAATGGGCTACTTCCGACGATAATCAATATTGATTTTTCAAATATCAATAAGTTACTAGAAAATCCAAAACTTCAGAAAAACAACAAAAAGATCGATTACTAGTATTTAAAACAATGCCTGACTCGTTATTATTTATATTTATTCAAATGAGCTCCACTTGTCATAACACAGTAACATACAAGGTAAGTATGTCATCATTTTGGGCATCTCTGTGTGATGCAAAATCCTTCCTAAACTTGAGTGCACCTTATTACAGTAAGATCTGAAATGATGCTAAATCCTTCCAAAACTTAAACAGATTGAATAAAAAAGAATAAATTTTGATTTTGTGCAAATATTGATCGTTTAATTCATTTATGCTTAAAGTCCTTATATGAGGAAGAAATTACATTAGAATACAGGTAGCACACAAAATATTGTGATGTCACGAGTTTAGGTGTGTTAGTTTATAATTTTGTGGGGTTTAACAGTTTAACATCCCAGTCAAGATTTAGGTGTAGTGTGTGATTTTAGAAGTTGCAGCTGAATAAGTATATTTTGCCACTCTGCTTTAAACAATAATTTCTAGGATATTTCGAAACGGCAAATTACAAAGGTAAATCGGAAATATGACACTCAGTCTGCTTCACGAGGACATCACTTTACAAAGTTAGATACGATGTATCAAGGTTTGTGGCTACAAATTATTTTTCGATATGTATCGATAATTATCAGTATAAAAAGAACGATAATCGATATTGAATTTCATCAGCAATAGCCAGCCCTACAATAAAAACTTTTCTTAAGTGAAATATTGTTACCGTCTACTAGCCTCCAATATTTAGAGTTAAGTTGAGTAATGGTGTTTATCTTCCAAGTCAAAAATATTTCACTTCAATAATGAGATGTCGCAAGCTATCATAATGCCGAGTGCTTCGTGGTCTTGGACTATTCCTTTGTCTGGGTTCGAACTCAGGACCTCCCACTTATGGTGCGATTACTCTGCCAACTGAGCTACTGCATTTAGACCTACTACCTTTGTCGCTGATGGAGAGCACAGGTACTAGGGGGAATTTACTTTAGAACGTTGTCATAAATCAACTCATAAGTCATTACTACAAAATGAAGTTTAGAAAAAATGGGGTGAATTTGACGAAGTGGGGGCGATTTTAAACAGGGGCGATTTTGACATGGGGCGAATTTGTTAAAAGTGGGGGCGAATTTGACGGGGCGATTTTACCGTAGGTCGAATTGACTTGAATTCTATTTATTGACTGTAAGAAAACTGAAATTAGGTGGCTTCAATGCACTACTAATTTTTTTATTCTCAGTTATTGCCTCATTACCATTCTATTCTGAATATCCCTCTGTAACAGGAAAGGGAAAAACTGCAGCAGCCAAAATTGTTACTCAAATCTGGAACCTTCCGAATACTAGCAGGACATTCTACCAACTGAGCTACCCGGCCACCTATCAAGCCAGGCCTGCTACATTTCTCCCTTCTTTTTTTGATTGAACTACTTTGAATCAAAACTACCAGGTTCCACCATGAGACCAACCTGTTGGTCAGCTACTTCCCAGGGTCGGTCAAGTTCAGAAATGTAAAGGTAAGGGAAAAAATGCAGCAGCCAAACCGGGACTTGAACCTGAGACCTTTCCAAAACTAGCAGCACCCTTTACCAACTGAGCTACCCAGCCACCTATCAAGCCCGATCCACTACACCTTCATTACTTAGAAGATCCCAGATTCGTTCAATTTTCTCTTATACTTTTACATTTCGTTTCATATTTAATGAATTTAATAAACTTGCAAACAAGCCGATCTGTGGTAAGCCTGATAATTGTTTTGATCCAGTGTTTCTTTATAGATAACGAAGTAGGCCTGTATCGCTCGTGACTAGAATGAAGTGATTGTCTTAAATGTTTATGGATGTTCTTTTTTGTGACGGGGTACGGGGGTATTTAGCTTTCTCGTAATGCAAATTTAACTGGGTTGGACGTGTCATCGAGCAAAATTAGATAAATACCCTCTTCCTAATCCAGGTACATAACCCAGTGGAGCTGGTAGTCCAATAAAACTTTTCTTTTTTCGGCTAACTAACGACTGGACAGACATATCTTTGCTTTCAATGCTTTAACGTTGTGGTGTACACTTCCGGTTTTTCTAAAATAAAAATCGAAAACAACAAACAAGATCCTGCACTAAAATCCGGGATTGTAATTTGGCAACTTGTGGTACCCACAGGGGCTTGGTGTTAGGATTTTTGCCATGGTTCCACGATTCCGTTGAAGTGTGATCCCTGGGTGATGTATTGTAGATGGTAGCAAATTGCAGGGTTAATCTGATTTGAAATCTAAATCTCCCCGTATGTGATAAAACTTGGAGTAATAATTGTATCAAACAATTTCATTTGTAAGCTACTGATAAATCTGGGAGGTCTTTTATTTAATACGTACTGAAATAAATGCTTTAGTTTAAACAATATTTTATTGACGCTTCATTTTACATACAGTTATTTAACATCACAATAATACGGGATTCTGAAACAAGAGACTGAGTATTCTCTTACTGTACAATCAGTCTCCCTATCTATAATTACAATCATCAATAACCAATGATACAATAAAGATTATAAGTATCTATTTTAGAGCAACAAAAATAATAAATAAATGATATCGAAAAAACGGAAAGAAGAAGAAAAAGACATAAGAAAAGAAATTGATGAAAAATGACATGCTTTGGTACCCTCAGTGTTTATAACTGCATGTTTGAAGTCAGTGCCCATTAAAATACCAGAAAACCTACTCCAAAATGTTTGTATTTATCTACAATCTGTAACTTCTGAGCACAAACATGAAATTAAATTTATCATAATATTTCAGACGTTGTTTATTGAAAATTATAACCTTGCTTTTACTGAGTCAATGTTAACTTGAAGTTTCCAGGTTGACAATACGATTTAAGAGTCTCTAACCTGGTATGAAAAAACCAATAAATCACGAGCATATAATAAACAGTTAATGTTAAAATCACAAAATTCAATAGATGAAAAAATACTTTTGTTAAAAATACTGTCTATATCTTTAAAAAAAAAAAAAGTTGAAAAGTGTTGGACTCAAGCCATCACCTTGTTTCACACCTTTTGATGAGGATGCCACTTCACCTGAGGAATTATTTTTTATTTAGAACGCTTTGTATTAATAAACATAATTTTAATAAATAAAAAAGATGCATGAAAAGGTTATGTAATAAGAAGTGTGGCTATTTTTTTTTTTTTTTTTTTACAAATGCATGCAGAATTTTAAATATCTCTGTTTTTATCATCGGAAGAATAGAATTTAAAAAAAATGGAAAGTGAAAATTATCTATCTAGAAAGTGTAGATAAACACAAAACTTTAAATTTACTGAAAATTATTATTATTATTATTTTTTTTTGTTGAAAATTTCAGATATATTTCCGCGAAACGCAAGATAGAATTCATAACTGGGATTGCGGGATAACTAGGTGTCAGCTGAATAAAATCTATATAAAAATATTAAATATTAATAAAATTATTTTTTAGTTTTATCTAAAATAAACTTTCCTATGTAGGTCAGGAAGCTTAAGAATATAATTGTATTTCTAAAAATTGGGTATCTTATTCATACGCAATTATATTTAACATATCAAATGTGCATGCGTCTATTCATAGTTAGATTGAGACTAAAAAATATAATGAATTATATAGTTATATACGATAAAATTGTATATTTTCCAATATCTGCATATGATAAGTAGATAAAATTAAATGTGTGTGTGTGTGTGTGTGTGTGTGTGTGTGTGTGTGTGTGTAAAACAAGTGCCTTACAAAAGAGGTGACTTAAACACGAAACAAATAAAGTTATGGAAAAGGCAACAACAGAAAAGTCAACAAATAAATTTAAAACAAGGGAAGACTGAAGACAGATTTTAACATTGCTCCACAGATTACAAAATGCCCGGGATTGGGCAGTTGCTGAATTTATCGACAGAATAATGCCATTGATGTTATAGCAATATTGTATAAGTATTTATCCAACATTTTACGACTAGTAGTCCATAAATAAATACGCAATTAAAAAACTACTTATTGCACAAAACAGTAGACCAATGACATCTTCATTAACTTTATTATTATTATTGTTAGTGTCTTTTATTATTATCATCATCATCATCATCATCATCATTATTATCATTACCACCATCATCACCATCATCATTATCATCACCATCATCATCACCACCTACATCACCACCACCATCATCATCATCATCATCATTATCATCACCACCATCATCATCATCACCATCATCATCATCACCATCACCATAATCATCACAATCATTATCATCATCATTATCACCACCACCACATCATCGTCAACACCATCACCATCATCACCATCATCATCACAATAATCACCATCCTCACCATCACAATCATTACCACCATCACCACCACCATCATCATCATCATCATCATCATCACCACCATCATCACCACCATCATCATCATCACCATCATCATCACCGCCATCATCATCATCATCATCATCATCTAGAGACATACAGTTGGGAAACAAGCTAAAAAAAGTACTATTTTTTAAACTTACTTAAGAAAGTAAAGTTTTTTCATAAATATGTCAACTGTGCAAAGTGAGATTTCTGGAAATTCCTCACGTAGCTCAATCGACATTTTCAGAAAAACTTTTTTATCTTCTTTTCAGACCCGTAAACTAAATTATTATCATTATATACTTGTACATCCAGTACAGTGTTATTTGTTTAAGATAATTGATATATTTTATCATATATATTACACATGTAGATAAGTTTAGGTATAAGTGAGAGGACAGATTGTGTCAGAGTTGGTCATTATAAATTTTATGTGCTATGGCAGAAATTAGCGATTCATCAAAAACTCCTTGTCGGTCTGAAAATCAGACAGACACCCGACTACCGGAAGTGTGTGGTCTTTGCAAAACTAACAAAGATGTGGTGTCGCAGTGCATAGAATGTGACGAATTTATGTGTCAGAATTGTACTTCTGTTCATCAAAATATCAAACTGACCAAGGTCCATCAGCTGAAAACTTTGAAAGCCACTCTGACCAGAACGACTACTGAAGAACAAAGCGTGGATACGCCATCGGTACCAAAACCAACACAAATATATTGTTCTGTACATTCCGGTAAGAAGGCAAAGCTACACTGTTACACCGATGATTGTTTGGTGTGTACAGACTGCCTTCTGGATTACCATAAAGGTCACCACTGTGCTAAACTTGAGGATATTTCCCAATGGGCCAAGGACGCACTACAGACAGCTTATCGCGATTTAAATACTTATGGGACCCAGGCGCTTGCAGCTAAATTGAGCAACATAGAACAGAGACGCGTAAAAAACCGGTCACTTTGTTCAAAAACTGCCGAATCTATAAACAAGAAATGTGAAAACCTGGTGGCTTACATTCGATCACACCAAAATAAACTTTTACAAGAAAATGACAACATTCTGAAATCGAACGACAATCAATTTGAAAAGTTGGAGTCTAGCCTTAAAACGCACATTTATGACATGGACGTTTTGAAAAGTCGACAAAGAACCGTGTTTGGTTTAGGTTCTGAAGCAGAATTAATCACAGAGCGTAAAAAAATCCAGAATAGAATTGCTCGAATGTCGTCTGATACCGCCTCTTATGACCAATTGCCGATCCAGGTTGGACATTTTGCAACTGGAAAGAGGATGGATCACTTACGCGTATTGGGAGAGATGGTAGGGTATATAAGTCAACCCACATTAGATATGAAAGTTATTTCCGTATTTAAAACAAGATTTCAAAATATTACATGTATCTGCACGATTGATGAGACATTTTGGGCTGAAACAATTCGAAGAGAAGGAAATAAATTTGATAGATACAAAAGGAGCCATTTTGAAAACTATAAAATTTGACGTAGTTCCAGTAAGTGTTGACATAATGATCGATGGCCTGATTCTGGTCAGCAGTTATCAAGGAAAATGTCTTTTGAAAATGAAACAAGAACAAGGGCATGTTGTGAAAAGTATGATCAATTTTACTCATCTTAAACCATTAGGAGTGTGTGTCGATAGACATGGCAATGTGCTTGCTTGTATGGTGGACAGTTTTGAATATGATATCGCTCCTGACAAGCAGACGATGTGTGCAAAGGATTACAGGGAGCGGTAACATCATTCAGACCATTGAACAAGGAGAAGACAATCAACGATTGTTTACCATCCCCCGAAAAGTTTCTGAAAATCCAGTAACCCAGGATATATTGTGTTATCAATGGCGTTGCTCCAGACATGGGGTACCTGCATATACTAGACAAAAACGGCAAAGAGAAAATTGTATATTCCTGGATGCCTGCAGACTAAGCTTCCCTTTGATCCGAGAAGTGTCGTCTGCGACGCTAGAGGTCATACAATTGTGTCGGACTTAAAAAACAACAAGGTGCATATGTTGGACATAAACGGACAATTTTTGTGTTACCTGCTAACTGAATTCAGCGGATTTACGTTCCCAAGATCCCTTGCGATAGCCAAAGGTGAGAATTTGGTTGTAGGTTTTAACAGCGGTCAGTTGTGTATGATAAGATACTTGAATCGTACTTTTCCGAAGTAGACTTGCAATCTAATTACCAAGTAACCAACCGGAAAATGTGCTAACATCGACCAATAAATTCATTAAAGGCTGGTAATGTTCATATTCGACATAATAAAAATCAACGCTAGTGACGAAATTGTTTTTAATATCGTTACCCTATAACAAAATCATTGTTTAGAACATTTTACTTAGTTTTCAGTTCGAGACTAAGATTTGATTGTAATTGTTAAACTCATGAATATATATATGTGTGTGTGTGTGTGTGTGTGTGTGTGTGTGTGTTATTTATATAACAACGGTGACTTTCTTGTACATTTTCCTTTTTCATTCTTTCTTTCTTTTCTTTTTTTCTTTCTTTCTTTTAAGTCATTATGAGTGATCAGTTGTAAGTTGTTTGTTACTATATTTATTAATCATCTTAGCCCTTTAATTCTGAATACTTACTTTTTTTTTTTTTTTTTTTTTTTTTTTTTTTTGTCAATTTTAGTTTGATCTTTTAAAACCGTGTTTTCTTAAAATACATTTTATGCATTATTGTCTCTTAAATTTAAAGATTTTTTTTGTCCAGAAAACTAACTCGATGATGTAGATATCTTTTCAATTATTGCTCTTTTTATTAAACACAAAACGAAGAATATAGTAATAGTTTTATGACATGATGTTTTTTGATTATTCGGAAAGTGGAGTGGAGTGGAGTAACGGAATTGCACGATGTAGGTCAAGATTCTTTTGAATATATCGAGGAGGTATGTTCAGAGATAGTGAAGGACACCGGAATTCCCGGAGGAAAACCATCAACGTTTGTCCTAGCAAACTAATAAACGTTATAAACTTTCTTGCACTAGAGCACTAGAATCTACCCAAAGTGGGACTCTATGTTTTTATTTCACTGCTTACCTGTTTGTTTGTCTGTTGTAAACAAAATGAGAGTTGAGTTAAGAAATGGTGTTTAACGTCCCAGTCAAGAAAATTCAATTATATCGAGACATCACCAGCTATAGATGAAAGTGCAGAAAGTTTGCCTGCGCGTTGCGCTGATGACATTATACAGCAAGGTTCTTTATCGTGCTACGTCTACCGTCACACGGGACCTCGTTTTTAAAGTTTCCATTCGAAATAACCGTGACTTTCATGTCCTAATGCCGAGTGCTTGGCGAAAGAACAGTCACTACCCACTACGGAGCGAGTACTCTACCAGCTGAGCTACCGCAGTGGTTGTAAACAAAATGAGTTATTCAGTCGATATTTTATTTCAGGGATAAGCAGTTTCATAATGACCATTATTTCCTCTTATTAAAAAACTTTCTAATAATATTCCAAACCTTGAGCAAAGAGAGTTGGTTTGAGTTGCGTACTGGTGGTTTGACGCCCCAGTTTAGAATTTTTCACTTATAAATGCATTTGATTCTGGAATGGAGGAGGAAACTGGAGAGCCCCAGCCCCCCCCCCCCAAAAAAAAAGACCTATAGCTACGTCAAGCAAACCAAAATATATATATAACTTTTCCACAACAGGATATGTCGGAATTTGAATTTGAACCTAGGCGATGAGAGGCACTGTAGTTCGTAAAGGCGAGCTTTAGACCACTTGGCCATCAAGCCCCTTACTCGGAAAGAGCGAAATCAAGTGGAGTAGTATGGTTTTATAATGCGAGTCAAGTTTCTATTGCGTTATTTGAGATTGTGGGTTAGAGAAACTGGAATGCCGGGAAGACAACACCGACCCCCGTCAAGCGAACTAATAATTATCTTTTTTTGCATTAGAATTTGCTAAGGGTTACATCCAAACGGAAATAGCGCCGTAATCCTTAAGCGCGCTTTAGGCCACTCTGTAACCGGAGTCCCTACGTTTCCGATTAAAATTCTTTAAAATCACCAATGTTCTGGCGAACTCTTTCACAGAAGGTATGTCCAATGTTGTACTAGATTATAGACTTGAGAATGCACAGTGATTTGTAAGCGCGCGACTTAGACCATTGGGGCTTCGGGTCTCCAGAGAGAAAATAAAGATTTTTATATAAAACTATTGTGTATACACAATAATAGATAGACAAATAAATAAATAAATAAATAAATAAATAAATAAATAAATATATATATATAAATAAATAAATAAATAAAAGATTCCTCTGTAATACTGGTTAGACAATTGTTATCTATTAATCGTTATCCAAACAACACACTGTGAAGCGGTCTAGATTAGAAAAAATAATAATCTATATGTACTCAATATCAAGTGTGATGTCAGTTACAAAGTTCAATCATTAAACTATAATTTTATATTAGCTGTATCAGCTTAAATAAACGCCTATCCATTTATCGCTAGTTTGTCGAAGATTGCCGAAGGTTTACGGGTATTTCGGTTTCCTCGTGTTCTAAAGAAAAGTCTGCCTCGATATAAATGAAATAATCTTGACGGGGGCGTAAACACAATAACTGTACTATCCAAATAAATCTTCATGCACAAAACGAACTGAAAACTACGGAATAGTATATAAAAGAATAAACAAATTTAGTTATGTTGTCATGGAGTTTTTCTGACTCGGAGGAGAATTTTTCTTTTTTTTTTTTTATTTTTTTTTTTTTTTTTTTTTTTTTTTAATTTTTGCACTAATTGAGATGTTTAAGGTCACTGCATACTTTTAAATAATTTAAGCAACACAAGTCACATATTTACAAATCTACCACTTCGATATCAATTATGTACGAAGTACCTGTAACGATTTTTTTAAATGAAGATGTTTTAATACCGCTTGAATATTACAAAATCGAAAATTGCGCCAAAATTAGTAACAGAATAAAAAAGCTACAGCATTTTTAAAATGCATCTTATTTTGCCTTCTTTTGGTCGCTAAGTAAATTGCCTCGTTTTAAGTTACTTATATGTTACGTCACAACAGTATTGTCATGTGCTTCTTTTGATTGTCTATGAAATAATTCAAAAATAGTACATGACAATTAACTTATTTTATAAAAATTCAAAATTAGCACATGACAGTATTAGAAGTGGTGTCAAATACAACGAACAGTAGTCATAATGATTATAAATAGTGACATATGGAGAAAAAAGTAACGACTCGAACCTGTACCTAATTATCTCAGTTGGCTGGTCATCTTATGGTGCAGTCAAGAATCACTCATTAATATCAGTGCCTCATACATGTGGTAACTTATACTTGGTTGAAAGTTGTGAAATTATTCTGTAATTTCAATATACAAGCTAAAAACGTATATTTATACCAAAATGTATCTACTAAAAGTAAACAATCAGACATTAATTACTAATTACGACTATTGCTTATACATTATACCAAATAGAACCCGAAAAGTAGCCAATGAATTGTGTTATAGCACAATATTATAAAACCCTAAAAAACGGTTACTGAAAACTTGTGTAGAACGTTAAAAGTTTGTACTTAAAAACTTTTGTAGGTTTGCATCACTTACACCCTTATAAAATTTTGAAAATGAAAATTCGGGTTCATATCAAATCGAACATTATAGTTTTATTGATATATCTTCTGGAACCGAGCAAACCTGTTAAGACCTAGGGCAAGATTATCTCTCTTCTCACTTGTGTTCGACGGCAGTTATGTTCTCATTTACCGATACCGAGCAAACCTGTCGAGACTTAAGGCAAGATTATCTCCCTTCCCGCTTGCGGTCTTCCAGAGCCGAATATACAGCCGAGCGACGCCTATGATTTGAAGGGTAACACTTTAACCAACAGATCCCTATTTTAACTTTCAGCAATGTGGTTAATTAAACTGTTGTCATTTTCTAATTAAATTCATTGAAACGAAATATTCACTAACAAATGAAAACCTTGCCTTTATACCTTCGTAACAAGTTATCAACTTTCACTGACACAATAAAAGATGCCATGAGAAATAGAAACACAGAATTAAAACAAAAACACCTTGTTGACAGACTTACCACATGAACTAGTTTCAGTTCAGACAAATTCTTGAAATCAATAACAAAAACAGTCGCTAATACTAGAAGTAAGTGAACTTTGCTGATGTGATGTAAATCAACAAATAAAAAATCCACCTTTTCACGACCATGCACGAGTTTGTTTAAACAGCAGTATGCTAATCGAAAATCAGACTTTGTAATATCATGCCAAAACTAATCCGCAACTTACAAAAAAAAAAAAAAAAAGTATTTGTCAACATCTTAATTCATTTATAAAAGCACCAACAATATAAACATAACAGATTTATATATAACTGAAGAACGTGGCAATATGCAAAACCAGCGTTTCATTTTCATTGACTTGATAAATAGCTAATTCACTGCAAATATTTAAAATAAAAGTACCTTAAGATTAACATAACATAATGCAAGAGGCATACGTTATGTAAAGAGGCTGTCGATTGAAGAGTGAAAAAAATAAACTTTACATTTTACATAGTTTTCATGTGCTAATTCTTTAATATTTGATCTAATTCTTTAATATTCGATTTTTAAAAAAAACTAAACACAGACATTGCAATTATTTTTAGCCAAACTTTTAATAAAGACATTGCAATTAGTTATCGCCAAACTTTTAATAAGGTATAAAGCCTTAATAACAATTTATATCAATTATTTTTTCAACAATATTAAGTAAAGCAGGTGTGTTTTATATCTTTATATTACTTTTTTATCGTAAAAAATCTGTTTCTCTAACCTGTACAATATTTTTAATCATCTACAATTTATATACAATATATCCGGGTTCGGTAAGCGATTTAGTTTTACATTATTAGTTGTGTTTCTGATCCAACATAATTGGTTATTTTTTATCCATCATCTGATTTATCACTATAAGTAGTTTTTATGATCCATGACTATCAGTTGTGTTTCTGATCCATCATTACTAGTAGTGTTTCTGATCCATCAGAACTAGTTGTGTTTCTGACCCATGACTATTAGTAGTGTTTCTGATCCATTATTACTAGTAGTGTTTCTGACCCATCATTGTTAGTAGTGTTCCTAATCCATCAGTATTAGTTGAGTTTTAAACCATTATATTATTTGTGTTAGTTGTGTTTCTGATCCATCATAATTAAGTGTTTCTTTTCCATCAGTATAAATTGTTTTTCTAATCCATTATTACTAGTAGTGTGTCCGATCCGTCACTATAAGTTGTGTTTTGATCCATCACTATAAGTTGTGTTTCTGATCAATCAGTATAAATCGAGATTTGAACCATCATTATTGATCCATCACTATATGTAGTGTTTGATACATCATTATAAATTTGTTTCTGATATAACATAACTAGTAGTGTTCCTGAACCATCAGTATAAGCAGAATCAAACATTTTCAGATATTTTAACAAAGCATTTTAAACAACTCTATTCTTTGATTTCTTTTTTCAGAACTAAGTGATTGAACGTTTTCTTAAAGTCAGATGCAGTAAATGAAGTTGTCGACACGATCAGTTAAACAAAATAAGTAGGAAGACTGTATAAAAGCATGTGATTTGTTGCCTACAATAACAATCATTCACTTCAATATTTGAGATCTAATATTCTTGAATCCTTAGTTTGCAGATTAATATTGCCTTGTGACACACACACACACACAAACACACACACACACACACACACACACACACACACGATATAAAATTTCTAGAGCAAGTTACAACAATAAATTTATACCATAATAACATTATATTAAAGCATTATTTCTCATTTTGGAATATGTCCTTTCGTTGCAAAAGTAAATAACTTCAGAGCCTCGAATTTCGTTAACCCAAGGATTTTGAAATCACTTTCAGAAAGCCTTTGAAGGATTGAACCATCTATAAGTTCCTTCTCAAACAGATCAACAGTGACGACCCAAATTAAGAATGTGGAGAGAATCACAAATGTCTGAAACCGTTAAAGACTCAACATCAATTCGACCATCACTGCTTTCCAGTTGCTCGCTTAACGTCTGCTCCGATCTTTCCATTCTAGGAATATGTCCGTGTTCTTTAAAATTTAGAAGCTTTATTGCTTGGTGCTTCTTCAATTTGAAGTCTTGTTGTAAGCATTCTAAATCAAGCTCAGCAAGAATAACTCCGTCCACTCGTCCATCAGCAAATCTTTTGATATATTTATCAAGCTTCAACTGATGCAGACAAGAACTAATGTCATTGATAGAATATTGTGTTACATTAAATGTCCCTTTTCTACTTCTTACAGGTAATGGAACAGGTGGCTTAGCGCCGACCGGAGGAGTTGGCAAAAGAACCGCCTTTTTGCAACTGTTCGATGGTTTTGGTAACGGAAAAGTTGGCATATTACTTGGAATTGTATCTATTTCTGGCGTCTTTGGAGGACGGGATAATTGCGTTGGGTTTTTAATTACCGAAGCTGGTCTTTTTAAAGACGCAGTATCCTTTACTTTGTCTGCTGGTATTTCATCGTACACATTACAAGATATTTGTTCCACGGGGGAGTTCTCTATCTTGCCTTGTAGTAACTGTTCCAGGTCTGTGTATATATTCGGAGAAACGAATGGAAATTCTGAATCTATCTTGATCTCATTCGAATCATAAATGGCAATATCTGTAAGTGTACAAACAGAAAACTTTATTAACTTTTAAAAAACATCAAAATAAATGAACGAAATAAACACAAGGTTAGGGAACGTCAGTTTCTATCTATTAAATGAGCTTGTAAGCATTACCGATTTCAAAAGAACCAACTAGAAAATTATCAATAAGGGAAACCAATATTAGATTGGATCTATAAGCTCCTATGGCTTATACGTGGTTTAAAGATGACTTTCCTTCCTGTGAATGTAGTAACTCTTTCGAATACTATATTTATCTTTGATTCTGGTCAAACTTATTTTTACAATGTCAGATTCTAGCGGATATTTAAAAGATGGTTAAAAAATTCTAAAAGCAGAGAGAGAGAGAGAGAGAGAGAGAGAGAGAGAGAGAGAGAGAGAGAGAGAATTAAAACGTTTGTTTGCAATAGCCAATGCAACCAAAAACAGACGGCAAACAATATAAGCAGAAGTAACAAGAACAGAACTCTTATCGAATCAACACAGTAGTATGTATACTGTATAGAATGGATGATTTTTAATCGAACTAATCTAACCGCTCTAAAGTAAAACAAGAGCTTCACGAGATATTTAACAAAAATACCTGATTAATTTTTATGTGCCATATGTGCACATTTCAGAAATTTGTTCCTCGTCAGTAACACTAGGGACCGAAATAAATAGATAAAAAGATAAACCAAACATTTGGAAATTAATGAAATCATTATTCTAAATTATAAGAACCCAAAACCTGATAGCAATGCTTTAATGAGGTAACACACCATAGCTTAAATAAATTAAAAAAAAAATTAAGACGGCTGAAAATTTTGCTATATGTTATACAACTTTTAAAAGCACATAGTACTGCCTATTGAGTTGAGAATACCCTTCGGGGATTTTTGAAATTATTCACGATATTCCAGACACTGTAGTACAAAACAAGGAATGTACAATGTGATGTGGACTTTAACTTTACCCTTTACTTTATTCTTCCATGTTTTAATTGTTTCCCGTTGGGGTTTGTTTTTGTTTTTGGTTTCGTTTGTTTTTTATTGTGATAAATTGATAAAAACTTAATATATTCATTTTCACAGGACTTTTTTGCATTGGTTAAACAACATTTAGTGATTGAGGCTCCATTTACCTTTATTTCCACTACAGCTGGTAAAATTCACTTTTTGTTCGACAGAATCCTGCATGTCAGACAAGTAAGATTTCCATTCGTCATTAGATTTGCCTTTTATGCCAGTAATGATGCATAGTTTCATGTTTGGTAAATGTGCCGGAACACACACAACTTTTCCGTACAAACAACCTAAAATATATAATATATATCTTATAATTTTTTAGGGCTGAAACCCATCAATATAGCTTATGAATAACTTATTTTAGAACTTGAGTATTGTACTTAGATTTTTCATTGAAACAATATAATTTTGCAATCAATTTTTAAAAACATATGAAATATCTAAAAATACATGTACCTTTGACCAGGTAAGAATTACAAGTTTTTTTTTCAAAACTTAAATGCATCATTTAAAAGGTTTTTATTCACTTTCTTTCATTTCCTGACGGCATTTATCCATTATCTACTGCTGGAGTAAAACTCCATGATAGTATCCATAACTCAGTAGGCAGTACATTTTGCTGTCAAAAATTGTACCTCGTGTCATTCCTTAGCTGGATTTCGATTTATTTAATTTTGAAACTTTGAATCCATCAATTTTCAAATGTTTAGATTATCTTTTTTTATCCATCAACCTTTTCGGCCTCTAGTGTTACAATGAGGAATAAATTTCCGAAATGTTCACATATGACACATCAAAATTAAACACGTATTTTTGTAAAATATTCATAAATATGTCATAAATGACATAGCTCTGACAAAGATTTTTGCAACATATAACACAATCGCAATGTAAATTAGTTCACTTTGAAATAAGCAAAGCTAGCTTTATAATCAAAATCCAAAGCGACAGACAAAAATGATGTATGTAGGCTTGTTTTGAAATTTCGCTAGCCAATTAAAAAACTACAGAAGTCAAAACTGTTTAAAAAAAACCCTTATTATACCCTTGCAAGTTCAGTTTATGGATGTAGACAATAACCATATCTATTCGTATCTCGAGTCTAATAGGTTTCACAACTATTTATTGGTTTTCATAAAACCTAGTAAAATTACAATAACATGAGATAATATGTCGAATATTATTTTTGGATGTGTAGTTCAAAGGACAATGTCACAAGTTCAAATAGAATTCTTTGTAGTCGAGTGTATTTGTTGTCAAGGTACAGCTTTAGTTTTCGTTGTATAGAACATATCAAAACAGGTTTGAGAGCTTTTTGTTTAAAAGTTTTAATATTTTTCTATTCCATTTAACAATTTCCGAATCCTCGTATGCAAATATTGATCAGCTAATATTTATAATATTTACCCTCCGAAAATGTGTTACCAAGCAAGTACTGGTCATCGTAAACATCTAATATATTTAGATGTGGAAAATGACTCGTACTTCGATGGTCGGATCCAATCGTTAGTGTTCTGTTTTTGTCAGATTTTGGAAACTTTACTTCGACTGGCAAATGCTTTTTCACAATTTCTCGCAGCGAAAGGTCTTTCCCATCTGTAAAAAAGAATGAATCGACTTTTAAGAAACACAAAAATTTTTTTCTGTAGAAATTGTCGAAAGTGTGTGTGTGTGTGTGTGTGTGTGTGTGTGTGTGTGAAGGTTGCTGTTAATCTAGTATAGGTAAATCATGATCTTAATCAACTAAGCATGCACTGCTTCGTGTTACTTCAGCTATAATTATACTATAATATATTTTACGAATCATACAATGCTTGAAAAGACTATTACACATTTCAAACCCTCTTCGAAATAAAAGATTGCAGATCCTTACCCGACATGACATCTAACCATGCAAAGTTTGATAATGACTATTATATAATAATGTATATCTCATTTTATGCGAATGACTGCACAAAAAAGAAGACAATAATGTTATCTGCGACGATGTTGAAGAATAGTAATAAAGTTGATAAGATAAGCAATATTTGCAAATATATAACAAATACCTCCTGAATTTTGATGTGCCATATGTGCACATTTCGGAAAAACATTCCTTATCAGCGTCACTAGGGACCGAAAAGTTTTCTAGATAAAAAACATAGCCAAACAGTTGAAAAATTATAAATCTTAAGTTCCAAAATCATATGAATCCAAATCCAGCAAATGAATGCTTTGCATGAGGGAACGGACCTTAGTTTTAAATAAATTTCAAAAATTAGGACGGCTGAAAATTTTGCTAAATGGTATATTTTCTAAAAGCACAAAGTACTGCCTACTGAGTTATGTATACCCAAATCGTTATACACTAAAGGTGCTTATATTGAAAATGTAAAAGATTCGTGAATAATTACTAAACATTATCCTTACATCCAAGTTTAACGACTCTAAATTTACATTCGATGTCAACTGGAATGCTTAATTTCTGTCCCTTTAAACAAATTTCTGTTGGATGTCCTAATACCTCTGCAATAACTCGTTTTTGAATCAGGCACTTTTGTATATGTAAAGTCTGAAAAAATTAAAGAAATAATTAGTTTGATAATCAGTTGACCAATAAAGCGTCCCTCTTGTTTCCTACGTGTATTTAAATCATTGGCTTGTATTATATCGTGTTCTTGTTTGCATTGGTTACAAATGGTTTCTTAATTTTCTTTATTTTATTTTATTTTTTTTGTCAGTTCCAAAATTGTGTTTGCAATTACAAAATCAGAACAAACTGAAAATTAGGTACAAGTATAGTTTTAGATGTAATAGGAAAATTATTTTTAGGATCAGCAATAGGGACGATTGTCTGTCATGTTTTAGAGACATGAAGAATTCTAATATCAAAGCATATATGAGAGATAAAATAATCTTTGAAAATATTGAAATTTGCAATTAAAATTCATGGAAACAGCCAATGTAATTACGAACACGATACAATAAACGTTCATGATGAAAAAACAAAACAAAGAAAAACAGATATATATTGATTAAAAATTTCCGTTGTGTATACTTCGCATATTAAAAGATTACCTGATGTTTACTAATTTTGTTGCTTAGAAAGAACTGCATAACATGATAGATTAACTCCAGTGCCCATTAAGAATTAAGAATTTTTTAAATAAACTTTTATGATAAGTGCAATATAAATCAAACTTATCTTTGGTTTTATCCTGATCTGTTTTTTTATACTAGTATGATCGATGTAGATAGATGCTAACCCTCCCGAGTACCCGTTTTCATCTTCCTGATTGAAATTCACATGTTTAACAATTTAAACAATTTCAAAATTTTTACTTTGCTTTTGATATTTTTATTTGGACATGTGTTGGTATATATTTTGTGTTTGGTTGATACTAAATTACATCATTTAACACACCTCTCCTCTGGCGTAGGTCTCGATACTAATGTTTCCACAGTACCCTTGTGTAACCATTGCGAGTTTTGGAAGATCATTCTTATACAGCTTATAAAATTCTTTAACTGAAAGTTGATCTGTATTGTACTCAAATTCAAATTCTTTTAAATTCAGAGACTTGTTGCTGTAATTAAAAAAACATAAGCAAAATAGTTGAAAATTAATGTAAATGCGGTAAAAATTGTTCTCTTCTCTTCTCATTATTAAATCAGAAGAGTTGAGTTGAGTCTCAGTTAAGAATATTTCACTTATATCGACACGTCGCGAACTAAAGGCGAAAGTGCAGAAATTTTGTCTTTTGCCTGATGACATTATAAGCAGTGTTCTTTATCGTGTCAAGACTACCGTGAAACGGGACCTCGTTTATTTTAAATTCCCATCTTAAAGAACCATGACTTTCGTTTCGTAATGCCGAGTGTTTGGCGAAAGAACCATCACTATCCACTTTCAATTCTTAGGTCAGACCCGATTAGGATTCGAACCCACGACCTCCCGCTTACGGAGCATTAAATCGTAAGAGATAGAAATATTTAAGAAAGGATACTCTGAAATATGTTTGAAGAACGATTGTTCATTTTGATTCAGTGGGTTTTACGTCCCTGTCAAGAATATTCCAATTATATCGGGACGTCACCAGCTATAAGTTCATCTGGAAGAAGAGTTTGATTGACGTGAACCAAAGAACCATTGTAAATAATGTTTCCATGGTGTGATTTGCAATCTCTGGTTTGATAGAAATGTCTGAGCGAAATGAAATGAATCTATTACAATTACAAAATAAGGTAGCTAGAACAGAATAAGAAACCTTAAAACTTACCTTAATATTGGTTTGTTGGATCTATCAACTACCGGTGGTTTTAACAAAAGGTTGTTTTCTGTGGTAGAAAGATCAACTGATGTCTGTAACAAAGTTTCATCATTCTTTTCGGTGTTAGTTTTATTTGGTGCAATTCTTCTAGGCACCGGAAGTGCTACCGTTTGGGTATCTTCCATGGAGTCTGGCTTTAATGGAACAGGAGGCGTGTGAGATTTCTCTTCGTTTAAAACAGACAGACGTTTTATAAATGAGACTGGTTCATATAAACAAACCGGATCTTTCCTCTGTTGTGGCGGAACCAAATCTTCATAGAGTCCAGATGCACGTGGGTCTTGTCGTACAACATTTGGTGTTTGTACGTCTCCGATAGTGTAATATTCCGTTGGGTATCGAAAAGTGTACTGCTCTGTATTTTCATTATCAAAACGAGTTGCCGAATAAATTGCTATATCTTGAGAAGGAGAAAACTTCAGATTAGATTAAAATATAATATTAAAAAATGCATGCTAAAACAGAAAAAAAAAGGATTTTGTAAGTGATACATTTTACACTTTAAGAAATCAAAATCAAACAATAACCATTCATGAAAACTGGCGAACAAGAAAAATATTTTGAAAAATATATGTAAATTACCGACATGTGCCTATATGGCACATCAAAATTAAACAAGTAATTTTAGATTTAAGGACATTTAGAAAACTATTTAGAAACTATTATAGATTTAAGGACATTTAGAAAACTATTTGTGTTTTATCATAATTTAAATTATTGTACTTTTATACTTACTTCTATTCCCACTGGTCCGATCAAACGTAACATTCTTTTCCACAGACCTGTTCATTCCCGCAAAATAGGCATCCCATGATTCCCCAGTTTCACCTTTAACCCCTTTTACTATAGACAACTTTATATCCGGTAGATATACTGGGATTGACATGATATTTGAGTACAGTTTCCCTAACGTACAAAGAAATCAATATCAAATCATCATATATTTACAAATGTTTACGTGTATGAATACATTGAATAATTGTCTTTGGATTAAACAGTCAAATATATAATTTAAATGGAATTTAGCCATCTTTAAGTAATTGACTAACAAACAATATAAACAAATAAAAAATAAATAAAATAAAATTAAACTAGAACAATTTTAAAATCTTTGACTTTGGATAATTTACAAATAAAAAAGAACACTGATCATTTGTTTTCAAAAACGAATTTTGATGTCAAAGAATTTTGTGTTAAACCAGAGAAGGATCTTTACATATAAATAAGAATCATCAATGAAATAGAATTTGAGACTTCAAAATAACGTGACAATTGGCAAGGAGGCAAAATTATCGGGACATTATCATTACGTTTTGTTGGGTAATCAACTTGACAAAACGTTTTGAATTAAAGAGAGGCAAAGGTATTTTACGTTCCATTAAAGATTCGTTCACTAATTTGACAGGATTGATCAGGGATGGTGATGTGCCTGAAGAAAACCACATACAATCGAAATTCATTCTGATAAACTTTTTGATACTAGGATGTGCCCTTATTTGGGTTTGAGCCAAGCCGGTGAGAGGCGCTGCGACAAGTATGAACGTATAGTGATTAAGCCAAACAAAACGATTTGAGATAACTAAAAAAAGAATTAAAGATATGTACTTTATACAGGAAATGAATCTTTTAACGCGATAGTTTGATTGTAGTGTGGCTCAGTTAAACAAGCAAGGTTCTGACCATTTATGCCTTCCTTCCTAACATAAAAAACAAGCATAAAAGCAAAACTCATAGAATAATTACCAAACGTTATTGGATTTCCAAGTAAATAGACCTCCTCATAAACCTCCTTTAATTCTAGTTTATTAAATAATTTTGTGCTGATTTCTCGGGAATCTACAGGAATGACAACTCCATTGTCTGCTTTTGTAAACTGGACCCTCACAGGCAACTCGTACGTATCAATTATATCTGTCAGCGATAGATCTTTACTCTTTGCTGAAACGTGCAAAAATTAAAGTTGTAAGTCTACACTAATATACATACCAAAACACCAGTTAAAAATTCCAATTAGGGCTAAAATGAAAGCTAATGTTAAGCAACTAAATATCAAAATATTGATAACGCGTATTTTAGGTTTATTTTATTTACATTTTGGTCAACTTTATATTATAAAGGTTAGCTCTCTCTCTCTCTCTCTCTCTCTCTCTCTCTCTCTCTCTCTCTCTCTCTCTCTCCACACACACACACATACACACACACACACACACGATCGAGTCAATTTGAGTAAATGCAACAGTTCTTCCATGTATTTTTATTTTCATTCTTTATATTTTCATTTCTTACACTTTAAAAATGATTTATGCTTTATAACATTAAACTTGACAGGATACGATGTTGGAATGGTCAGGTGTTTTCCTTTCAATCCTGCATAAGATTCATTACCCTCTAAAACTTCACATACAACTCTCTTCTGTAAAGAATAGGTGTGAATACGGATGATCTGAAATATGATATCACAATTGTTAATGATTGATTTGTATATTATATAGGAAAACGAAGAGAAACAGTTTAAAATATTATATGTAAAAGCACCAGCACCAGCATATAATGACCATCTTCCGAATGTTTTTAAATGTTGCTTTCAGATAGCAACTTTCCTTAACAATGGGTATAATTTCATAAATAAATAAAATTCAACTTACCCCATTGTAAATAATCAGAATAAAAAACAACCGATTTATATTTCAAATCAAGAAAAATTTAGAAAAAAATAGTATAAATTTTAAAGAGATATGAATAGACTACACAAACTAGAAAAGTTGCAACGCTATTTGATATTTTGGTTTTTAAAATTTGGTAGAACTATATTTCAATTGATGTTTTTCATCGGCAAAATACTGTATTTAGCTATAAATAACTAATAACTAATTCATTCATTTGTTGCGTTTTCTAGATATTTTAAGATTTATACTTTTGTGCTAATCGATTAATATCGTGATTTCGGTAAATAATATTTACCTTAGATGACAAAATGTTATATCTTATAAACATAAGCTAAAACAGATTTAGGTTCTAAACTGGAAAAAGGGCACAACGATGTATGCTATTAAACTTTCATTGCAGTCTACATCCCACTGAACTTATTTCACAATAATAAACACATTTTTATTTTCTAAACAGAAGAAGGAAATTGTGACTACTGACTATTAATTTCATTTAATTTGGATTTTAAATTTTCAACTATTCGGCTATGTTTTTATCTCTCAACCTGTTCGGCCTCTAGTGTCACTGATGAGGATAATTATCTGAAATGTGTATATATGGCATATCAAAATTAAACAGGTATTATTGTTATATATTTTCTATCCCTGAGTGTGCACTGCTTCTGGTGGAGGACATCTCCTCGAGAGTATCCTTAACTCAGAAGTCAGTAATTTGTGCTGACAGAAAATTTATACCATGTAGCATTCAGCCGTCGCAATTTTCAAAATGTTCAAACTTAGGTTTGTTTGTTCCCTCATGGATAGCATTCCTTAGCTAGATTTGGATTTATATAATTTTCGAACTTTGAATTTAAAAATTTTAACTGTTCGGCTTATGTTTTTATCAAACTTTTCAGCACCTATCGTCACTGATGAGGAATAATTTTCTGAAATGTGTACATATGGCACATAAAAATTTTACAGGTATTTTTGTCATACATATTATTTTTCATCTATCAAACTTTTCGGCCCCTTGTGTCATTGAGGAATGATTTTCAGAAATGTGCACATATGATACATCAAAATTTAACATGTACTTGTGTTATATCTAACATACCTGATCTTTATCATAAGTCTCCAATCCTATCTCACCGTAGTAACCTTGTGTAATTGTAACAACTTTTGGTAATTCAAGTTTAAAACGTTCGTAAAAGTCTTTCAGATTATATTCCTTTGGTAAGTTTTCAAACCTCAATCCATAATCTTCATCACTATAATAATATATTAAAACTATATATATATATATATATATATATATATATATATATATATATATATATATATATATATATATATATATATATATAATCATTATCAGAAGCTCATCATACCCAGCATTGTTAATAAATTACATGTTTGGATTAGAAATTAAATTATACTTTTAAAATTACTGTAAAACCTGCTTAAAGGCCATCTCTCTATAAGTTTATAAGGGCCACCTGCTTTTTAAGGCTAATAACATTCTTTCCCAGTTGCTCTTTATTCATATCACTTGAACTTGCATATAAAGGCCACCTGTCCATAAAGGCTTCTTTTGTTGTTCCCATGGGATAGGTTTTAACGGTATATTTTGGCTAGCAAGTAAAATAAATATTTATCGATTGCCCTGCTTTTCTTAATGTTTCGTATTAATATTAAGGCATATTTATAGGTGACTACAGAAGCCATGTTTTAAACAAAGTTTGTCTTTGGTAGTGCTTTAGTGAATATCTATATATTAGCAATATATTATATTAACCTTAAAGACAATTTTGAACGTCTGGTTGTTGCAACAGAGGGGACGTCTTTCTTTTTTGGCATTACAACTTTTTTGCCTGCATCGGTCTGTTCAAACATTGCTTTTACCGTCTTGACGCTTGGAGTAACCTTGTCTGTCTCACTGTTGTTGTCTTCAGTGTTTTGTAACATTTGAGGTTGTGGTCTGGTAGTTTCCGTGGTATTGCGTTGGTTTTCCTTTAGACTTTGGTCTTCAGGAACATAAATTTGTGAAGTAGTTGTTTTAGGTAATACTGGAGGAGGTCTTTTAGGTGGAATGTTTGTTTCTGCAAAATCATGACTTCCATCTTCTTGAGAAGGCGTTGTTTTAGGTAAGATAGGTGGGGGTCTTTTAGATGGAATAATTGTTTCTGTAAATACATGACTTCCATCTTCTTGAGAAGGCGTTGTTTTAGGTAATACTGGAGGAGGTCTTTTAGATGGAATATTTGTTTCTGTAAATACATGACCTCCATCTTCTTGAAAAGGCGTTGTTTTAGGTAAGATAGGTGGGGGTCTTTTAGGTGGAATATTTGTTTCTGTAAATACATGACTTCCATCTTCTTGAGAAGGCGTTGTTTTAGGTAAGATAGGTGGGGGTCTTTTATGTGGAATATTTGTTTCTGTAAAAACATGATTTCCGTCTTCTTGAGAAGACGTTGTTTCAGGTAATACAGGTGGAGGTCTTTTAGGTGGAATATTTATTTCTGTAGAAACATGACTTCCATCGTTTTGAGAAGGCAACACTTTAATTCTTGGTTGAACATTTGGCGGATTTACAGGTTTGAATGTCGATAACTGTGGAACTGACTCATAGATACAACTATACGAACTGACATTTAGACTCTGATCATTTGGTTGTGTGCTGTTTTTAAAGTCTGTTTTCATAGTCGAGGTATCGACATCACCGATGTTATAGTATTCACAGGGTGACGTCAGTGCATAATTTGTCCCCGTTGATTTTCTGTAAACAGCTATATCTACAATTGAAAAAATACCTGATGCAATAAATAGATTTTTTTCGGTTCGGACTATATTTGCATTGATTCGCAAAAGTAATGAAGCGCAAAGAAAACCGATCACGTATATATTTACTTCAGAAACACAGTTATTTACGTCATAACTTAGTGAATTACGTTCCAAACACAGTGATTTAAGTTTTAAGGAGTGATTTACGTTATAAAAACACAACAGTGATTTAAGTGCAAAACAATAGAAATTTGAAAAACAAACGGGCAGTGATTTACGCCATATACACAGAGATAAGTTATGCATTTATAGGCTTAAAATATTTAACAAAACAACCCGTCTAATTTTGATGCGCTTAATATGCACATTTTAGAAATTCATTTTAACTCACTTTTATTTCCTGACGTTGTATCAAAAACCAATTGCTTTTCTACACTCGCTGTCATACCATCGAGGTATTTTTGCCACACTGTTGGTGGACAATCTTCTATCCCCGTTACCAAGGAGAGTCGCATATCCTGTAGGTACAGTGGCACCGATAACACTTTGTTAAACAGTTTTCCTATAGAAACAAGGATACAAAGTTTGATAAAACAATTTCCTGAATTTGATTTATTATTAAAAAGAATGAAACCCGGTAGCGTACTACGTGATCAATATCTCTTAACGTTTGTGCGGAATGAAGTGGATATCGTTTACGTAGGTTATTATTGGAAACGCCACTTCATGCGATTCCATTTTCAATACAAATAATCGTCCCACACAAGCGCTATGAGGTACCACGTGGTGCTCTGGGGAATTCCACTGGACACCAGCAAAGTTGAAAAAACATGTACTTTAAGAACAAGAAAACACAATCAAGATCACAAAAGAATATGATGCTATAATTAAACTAACGAACAAAATAACATAAAAAACACAAGTTTTACCACTGACAATAATGTAGAACTGGGTTAGGTTTCAATTGGTTTAATCAGCTTTATCTGGATTTGTTGTCATCCAAACGCGTTTTAAAAACGTTCTTCAAGATACGCATTTACAAGAATGGTATAGTCATAGTAAAAGTAACTCTTCTAGATGTAATTTTTCAAACTTGAAGAATATTTATTGAAGTTGAAATGTAATGAAGCCTTCAAGTTTAAAAAGCTGCGCATTTCGTATCATAAGTTTCTAAAAAAAAAATCAGGAAGGTGGAATAACGTAACAAAATATAAAGGCTGAGGTTGTTTATAATTGAATAAAGAACGCTACAATTCCAAAGAGTGGACTGGTCTTGCAAAAATTACCACTGGTGAAATTTAAACATTTATTGAAAGTTCCGCGACCATGTCAGTTATTTTACGACCAGCAGACCTTTTAATACTCTCATATAATCATTTTCATTAATAATATTAATTATTAATTAATTTTTAGAAAAAATAAAACATGTATGGTGGATCATACACTACAGAGAAAAAAGCTGTTCTTCGAAAAAGCAATTTGTTTGATCAAATAAAATGTGAGTATTCTCGAAAATTATACTGTACAATCACAAATATTCGTGGGAGATTAAATTTCGTTATTTTCGTGGGTTACTGAAAACCACGAAATTAAATACCATTGAAATTTTTTAATTTCCATTGCCAGTCAATGGGATTTATTTTCACAAAACTGAATTCCACGACAATTTCTACCAATAGAATTTTTAAAAAATGCAAAACCATGAAATTTTAACCCTACGAATATTGATGATTCTACAGTATATGTATTGATACTCTCACGAATTTACGCTGAATAAAGACTCGATAATTTCGTGATTATAATTCATTGATTATAAACAGTTGATGAACAACCATAAAGCTAATAAAATGAATCAGAAGTACAAGGTCTTGTTTTCATCGGGAATGTTTTTATGGACATATATTCAAATTTGTTAGAATATACGATAAAAGAGTTGACAAGTAAATTGATTTCATCATCAAAACTCTAAACAACTGGGGCATGTTGATTTTCAATATTAAAAAGCGATGGGGTGGTCAAATGAAGCCAATTTTGCTTTAACAAGATTTTTTCCCCTTTTCCCATGGTGCATTTTTCCATAGCAAATTTCAAACAAAATTGTTCATTAGTATTAAGTCGTCGATCCAAGCTTATTCTGAAAATATTTGACGTCCCGTACTTCCATGTTCTTTTTTTTCTAAAATTTGTTTTTGCACGTGACGGATGTAACTAGTTAGACGGGAGATACCTACTCCTCCTGAGCACTTGGCCTTATTTCTCTAAGGCAAGTTTACATGTGTATCTGAATAAGCCAATTTTCATAGTTTTTAACGCAAGAATATTGCTAGCCTAGGCTAATCAAGCACCTTAAAAATTTTATGGCCGTCATCACAATATTGTTGATAAGTATGTAGTCACTGTATCCAAACTTATACTGGATATATTTGACTTACCGTAGTTCTTTGTTCCTTTCATTCTCAAAATTTACTTGCACTTGACGGATGTATCTAGCTAGACAGGAGGTGCTTACCCTTCCGATCACCCGGCCTCATTTCCTTGATGGAAGTTCACGTGTATAACTAATTTAGCCTACTTTCAATGTTTTTACTTTTTTTTTGGATTGTGGTTTGGACAAGGACTGGTATGTTTGTTTTATTTTATTATTCTATTTTGGTATTGTTGGTATGGTTGTGTTTTATTACATCATTATATATGTACCTTCGGATATTGGATTTCCCAATAGGTATATGTCTTCATATGTTTCCACCAGTGACAACTGTGGGAAATAACTAGTACTTCTCAATTCGGATCCTATCATCAATTTGTGATCATTTTTGTCGGAAAATTCCACTGTAACTGGAAATGACTTTTCATATTTTTTCAGTATTTCGGATAGAAATTCGTCTTTTTTAGCTAAAATACAATGATCAAAAAGCTATACTCTTCACTAACATCTTCATAACAAATATAGCTATAATAATAAATGGTTATATATAGCCGTGAATACAACAAATATATGGGAAAAATGCCGTTACATGTTATACATATTGTACACACATTTCAAACAAAACCCAACATACGTCTCATTATTGATGACGTCATAATTGCGCTATCGATGTCTTTCAGGTATTTTAAAGAATCTGTGAACGATAGTCATTATCCTAAAAGTTTTGTTATGCCAAAATAAACTTGAGATTCACATACCAAGAGAAAAACCTAGTAATTGTTCAGATTGATGAGATTACAGAGTTAGGGATATAAATTATTTTCAGATGATTATTTAAGCATTTATTTTGACTTACATCGGTGTCCATGTTTATTGATGACGTAAAACTTCGTAGGAAAATCAACCGGAATACTTAATTGTTTTCCCTCTAAACTTGAGCCAGTCCTTTTAATCACATCAGCTACCACACGTTTTTGTACAGAATGTGTATGAATACGCAAAACCTAAAAAAAGAATAAAATGGCCCTAAAAGGGTCCCATAGGAAAAACATTTTGATCTAATAAACCTTCAAATTAAGTTTTATAGACGAAAAACGCGCCTTGATTCTATAAACAAGGTTATATTTAACAATTGAACTGTTTTGAAATGATGTTCATTGTCAATATAAAGGCAAAATCTTTGCAAGCAAATGGACTAACGCGCGTTATTAAAATGACAATAAACATTATTTTAAAACAGTTAAAGTGTTATATTTTAGTTAAATATTAAAAAAATAATTCATTGATTTTAAGACTCGAAAATTCCTATCTATAACACATGCAAATCGGGGGGAGTCCAGTAGACGCAACAGCCAAAAGAGCTTGCATTTTAGACCGAGAACGACACACTATTAACCCGCACTATTTTTGGTGTGTGGAAATAACGACGGTTTTTGGTTTGAAAAAAAATAATGTTATCACGTATGTTGATGGTAGTTTCTCAATTTTTTATTATTATGATGTATTTTTGAGAATATTGGATATAAAATAATGTCAATAAAAATTTGAATATCAACAATAAATGTGTTGTAATTTGTGGACTATATTTCGTTCGAAAATCAGGTCCACTTGTGTGAAGCTATTTTAATTATGGAAGTTAAAAGTTCAAGAACTGATTTTAGAAATAGATAAATTGAAGTAAAAGTGTTATTTGCATTGAAAGATTGCTGGCTATATGCTGGAAGAGAAATTAATCTGAAAAGGAGACAACTGTAACAGAAGGATGATTTCCAATGACGAAGCATGTGGGATTCGAATCTGCGATATGTGAGCACAGATAGGGATTAACCGAGATTTTTTCTGGAATGTCAACATTGTTATGTTGAGATTCACTCATGTGATTAGACATGAACATTATGTTCCGAGCTTCATACTCGGTATCGTTCAAATGTTAGACAGCAAAGACGCCTGATGATGGCCAAATATCTCTCAAAGTTGAGAAAATGATCGTTTAAAGTTTAGCAAGGAGTTTTGTTACACTTAAATCATGTATTATAGTTTTGAGGAGTTGCTATTGTATCCCTAGTATATTGATTAAAATCCATGTAGCTGATTTTTCAGTTTTTTTCGATCATCAAACGTAGCATGTGAAACGGATAATTTTCACTGCATGTGGCATACATACGTTTCAGGGACATACTTTGGATGGATGCAAAATCACAAGGTTTTTCTGCTGCGTTTCGTGAATCTAATTTCAATTGAAATTTACATCCCTTGTAATTTACATCCCGAAAGACAAATAAGAGGCCCATGGGCCTTAACGCTCACCCGAAGATATGTCCAATATCGTTTGCAGAGTGCAATAGACAATATATTAAGTACAGAAACTTTAAAAGTTTTCTCAAGTTAAGAACTCGCACAAAACTTAATCAGAAATATATCCACTCACATTTCATCTATAAGTAGCTAATATAATACCCATTAAGTAAGTGTAGTGCAATGATTAATTTCCTTAATCATTAATCAATTTCAGTATACTTATGCAGCTATGTCCTTGAACTTTGAACATATATGACCTCGAACCAAATATGATTGTCGTGTCAATACCTACAATATTCTAATATACATGTCTATGCATAAAATTAATAGGGATTTAAATCTTCTTCTGCAGCTGTGACCTTGACTTTTCAACATATGACCTTGATCCATATATCAAAATGATTGACATGTCAATACTTTCAATCATCTTATATACAATGTACATGCCTATACAAAAAGTAAATAGTTTTCAAAATATAGTAACAAATACATAATTTTAGCAATTTCTTCAGTGTCTTACAATTTCCCCATTTTGAGCCCCATGGCTACCATTTGTGCAAATCTGAAAAAAAGATGACCTAAGGATGTTTTAAATGAAATAACTAAGGTATATCTCTTGTAGATTCAGAGAAGAAGATTTTAAAAGTTTTTCACTATTTCCCCCTTATTGGGCCCCAAGGGGGCATAACTTCTTCATTTGTATAAATCTGAAAGGGCTTCACCCAGGCATGATGATTACCAAGTTTCATTAAATTTGGCCCGGTGGTTTTGGAGGAGAAGAATAAAATGTAAAAGGTTTACGCACGACGAACGACGGACGAAGATGGACACCAATAGCTCATGTGAGCTTTCAGCTCAGGTGAGCTTAAAATTAATCGGCAAGTTGTACCATTACATAATTATTGTCTCAAATAATATGAAATGTATCAGCTTTATCATGGTATAGAGAATTTTTATAAGATTGTTTAAGACTTTTTTTGTGGTTTGTTGGTTTTGAAAGACCAGTTCTTGTCCGTTCTTTCAACAGGCCATCAAAAACACCATTTGATTTTTTTTAACTTTATCTGTCACAATGTCTATATTACGGTGAATATCAGCCAGGTACTATTCATGTTATTAAAATTTTATTTGATTAATTTCTTTGATTTACTTTCGTGTATTTTAACAACTGAACCGTTTTTGTAAAATTTCGTAAATGTAGTTTTCAAGCTTGTCTCGAAAATAAACAAAAGTGACGACATGATAGCCATGTTTGTTTAGCTATTGTTATGTAGTTCCGGATTGTGAATTGCATTTTTATGTATCCATACGCGGAGTGACAAGATTTTTTTCGTTCTAAGTAAATTATGAACACAACGGCTCTCAAGCGTGTAGCTATGTGCATTTCAAAAGGCACATGAATACATACATATATATCCTCCTTTAAATTGCACGGCTAGGGCGTCCGACTAATTTAATTCCTACAATCCTACATAATTTGTACTTCTGTGAAGCAAATAAAAAACATTTCATATTCATTATGAAATGGTCAATGATTTGCGTTTACAGTTCGAGTGTTTACAGGAAACAGAGAGGAAAAACACTGATCGAATTTTGTTTTTTTTTCCTGTTATGATACGGAAATAAATATTTGTTTTATTTAAAAATGTATTTTCATCAAATAATTTGGTGTTCTAGATTTCTGAAGCATAATTAAAAATATTTGTTGTTACTCCCCGATACAATTTGATTAAACATAGGTGTATACACACTCGTAAATTGTTTTAACCCAATTTAAAGAAACCGTTTTATTTTTAGCCCTTTTAAGACGGTTGTAACGTTTCAGCATTAGAGGTAATTATATCGTTATAGCTTATTGTTTTTAGTCTTTTTTCAATTGTTTAAAAAATGTGTTATTTAATTCCTTTGTGGGGGAACAGCATTTGTTCAGGGAACGGTGTCATCATAGCCCTATTTGAGATGACGGTATCATTGTGGTCTTTTATCACAGAACTGTGCCGTTTAATTTCTTTTCAAATTGTTTAAGCCTCATTGAAAGAAATTGTTTTGCTTTTTCCATGTTTAAGTGAACTGTGTTGTTTCTTTCTTGTTTTAAGCATAGTTTCGATTGAATCCTCTTTTTAGGGAACTGTATTAGTTTCATTGTTTTAAAAGGACGTGTAACGTTTTAACCCTATGTGTAGGTAACTGTGTTGTTTTATTCTTAACTTTTGGGGAACTGAATCTCTATTTGAAGGAATTGTATAGTTTTGCTGTAAAAACGTCATATTTTATGTCATAAAAACTCAGAGTATCGAGAGCTTATTTTAAATTTCTCTATCGTGAGGATAACATTTTGTATAAAAGACTTTTTATAATTACACATAAAAATTGATCATGTGACATTTATCAAAATAAACAAAACGAAGATTGAGAAATATTCCATCGTTTCAGCCATATTTGAGAGGAATGTAGAAATCCGTATTTTAATGCTGAATTTATACGATTGCAACGCGACAGTCGTATGAAAGAAACGCTTTATGATTGTGTCCATGAAATTTTACTTAATAGCTGCGGTTCTGATGAGCGACATTATTTCTATGCCTAATTTAAAGGGATCGTAAGGCTTTATAGATTGATTCTGATTGATGTTGTTCCATTTTAGACCAGTAAGATGGAAATGTATTGATTAACCCATATTTAGTAAAGCTTTATAGTTTTAGCCTAAATTTGCATGGAAAACATCTTGCAACACTGTTTAAAGAGACTATGTAGTTGGAGGCCGTTTTGAGAGGACTGCATTATCGTACCAACCCTATTTGAATAGACTGTGTAGTTTAATAGATGCCGACTCAAGAGGACTGTTCATTTGGGAAGCTGTAATTTGAGTGGACTTTAAAGTTTCAGCGCTATTTAAAAGTACTGCATCCTTTTAACCCTAATCCTTATATGTTTACCTGGTCACGATCATATGTTTCAATTCCAATCTCTCCCAAGTACCCTTGTGTAACAATCACAATTTTTGGCAATGTGCTTTTATAGTAATGATAAAAATCACTGACGCTTAACTCCTCTGGTGAATACAGATATTTCATCATGTTTGGTAGTTTCATACACCTAAAATATTAAACAGAAACATGTTAATTATAAAATAATAACACATACATAACTGTCAATGTCCAAACCACAATCCCCTACACACACATACCAGTCCATGTCCAAACCACAATCCAAAAAACACAAACATACCAGTCCATGTCCAAATCAAAATCCCCAAAAACACTAACTTACCAGTCCATGTCCAAACCACAATCCCCCCCCCCCCAAAAAAAAAAAAAAAAAAAAACAAAAAAACAAACATACCAGTCCATGTCCAAATCACAATCCCGAACACAAACATACCAGTCCATGTCCAAACCACAATCCCCTACACAAACATACCAGCCCTTGTCCAAACCACAATCCCCTACACAAACATTCCAGCCCTTGTCCAAACCACAATCCCCCACAAACATACCAGTCCTTGTCCAAACCATAATCCAAAAAAACACTAACTTACCAGTCCATGTCAAAACCACAATCCCCTACACAAACATACCAGTCCTTGTCCAAACCATAATCCCAAAAAACACTAACTTACCAGTCCATGTCCAAACCACAATCCCATACACAAACATACCAGTCCATGTCCGAACCACAATCCCCCACACAAACAAACCAGCCCATGTCCAAATCACAATCCAAAAAAAACACAAACATACAAGTCCATTTCCAAACCACAATCCCAAACACAAACATACCAGTCCTTTTCCACATCACAATCCCAAACACAAACATACCAGTCCATGTCCAAATCACAATCCAAAAAAACACTAACATACCAGTCCTTGTGCAAATCACAATACCCAAAAAACACAAACATACCAGTCCATGTCCAAATCACAAACCCCAAAAAACAAAGTAAAAACTTTGCAAACTGGCAAAATTAGTTTTACACGTGAACTTCCATCAAAGTGAGGCCGGGTGCTCCGGAAGGGTAGGCACCTCTTGTTTAGCTAGCTACATCCGTGATGTGCAAAGTCAATTTTGAAATTGAAAGGAACAAGGAACTATGGTAAGTTAAACATACCCAGCATAAATCTGGATACAGTGACTTTATACTTATCAACAATATTGAGATGGCGGCCATTAAACTTTTTAAGGACCTTGAGTAGCTTAGGCTTGTAGTATCCTTGAGTCAAGAATTTAATTGTTAGCAGTTCGCTTCGTTGTAAAAAGTCCCCGTAGTGATTTTATTCCAAATGTTTGTTGCCATTGCATTATCTAAATTCATCTGAAACACTATTTTATGATTTTTTTCTTTATCTTTTCATGTATTACATGAATATGATAAATCAGGGAGTTAGGAGAGAAACGATGGCTGGCATACCCAAGAACAATCAAATACATCAAGCGAACTTCCAAATTTTAAGATAAAGCAGATCCAAAGGTGATTAGAAACATAGTGTTCCTGCCAAAGCCGGTCGGTGCTTTGTCTTCTTAATGGTGAAGGTACATTTTCATGAAATGGATAAATGTATGTTTTGTTTAATAATCAGATCAACGTGTTATTTAAAAAAATAACTTGAAATTGTTAATCAGTTAAAAGGTTATTACACAAAAATAGATTTAACACACGAAATACCGTTTACTTATTCGAAAAAGGAAACATTTTGCACCTCCGCTACCATCTGGTATTTCCACCAGATTAAGAGCCAACATCTCAGCTACCGTCTATCAATTCTACCAGGATAAGAGTGAACGCTTCAGAAACCATTTATTAATTCCACGAGAATAAAATCCAACAACTAAGCAACTGAATGTAAAGTTAACACTCCAGCCATTGTCTAATACTTTCAATGCCTTTGCTCCTATCTATCAACCATCCGAAAAAAAATCCAAATCTCACCTACCATCTATTTGTTCCATCAAAAAAAAAAAAAAAAAAAAAAAAAAAAAAAAAAAAAAAAAAAAAAAAAAAAAAAAAAAGCCAACGTCTCACCTATTATCTATCATTACCACAAGGATAAGATTCAAATCGAACATCCATCTATCAATGTCACCAGGGTGGGTGCCAACACCTCAGGTACCGTTTATCAATTCCATCGTGGTAAGATCCAGCTAAAATCTATTAATTCTACCAGGATAAATCCAAACAACTTGCCATCCACCCACCAAATTTACTAGAGTAAGAACCAACGACTCGGCTGTCCAATGTAAAAGCCTATATCACAGCTTTTTACTCTAAAGGGGTAGAAGCAAACATTTCAGAACTTATCTGACAGGTTAAACGCCAACACCACAACTATGTAGTCTGTCTAAGAGTAAACATCTCAAATACGCAGTCTGACAGGCAATATCTCAGTATCAAAATCTAAAGGGGCAAGAAGACATTCTTATATATAAATGAAGATTTTGTGAACGTATACCCACTACGAAACGTGAGTATAGTATCGGTATTTTAATAAATAGCAAAGAGACAACAACAACCAGGAAGTTATCAACAAATAGGTCGGTAAGTGTAAAACAGAACAAATTTAGATACACCTCACTCTGTAATGTTATCCAAATACCTCAGTAACTGAATTTCCGAGGTAAAAATTTAGATACACCTCACTCTGTAATGTAATCCAAATACCTCAGTAACTGAATTTCCGGGGTAAAAATTTAGATACACCTCACTCTGTAATGTAATCCAAATACCTCAGTAACTGAATTTCCGAGGTAAAAATTTAGATACACCTCACTCTGTAATGTAATCCAAATACCTCAGTAACTGAATTTCCGGGGTAAAAATTTAGATACACCTCACTCTGTCATGTAATCCAAATACCTCAGGAACTGAACCTTCCGGGGGTAAAAATTTAGATACACCTCACTTTAATGAAATCCAAATACCTAAATATCGGAACTTTCCGGGGTAAAACACTAGATATACCTAACTCTGTAATGTAATCCAAATACCTCAATAACTGAACCTTCCGGAGTAAAAATTTAGATACACCTCAATAACTGAACCTTTCGGGTTAAGCGATACACTTCAGTACTAAATCATCCAGAATAAAACCAACATATCGCCAAGAAAGTCGAAGGATTATAGCTAGCAATCTAATTGTTTTAACTTCTGAATCAATCATATTAAAGGTGAGTATGTCAGCTAGGATAAGGGCTAGCAATTCGGCTAGGGTGAATGACCGTCGGTAGGAACCAGCATACCAGCTACTGGATCCACAGTGGTAGTGTGTAGCACCTCAGCTATCATCAACATAAGATTCAACGCCTTATCTTTTAAATCTACTTAGGATTTTTCAGTTACTGATCACATGGGTAAATGGCGGCATAGCTGAATCCATAAGGGTTAGAGTCAGCACCTCGCCTACCGAATCCACCAGCAAACTTCCGTAGACTGACCATCCACTTCGGTTGAGATTTGTTTAATTCTTTTTTCACAATTAGCATTTGTATTTTAACAATATTCTTACATATATAAATAATATTTATTAGTAGATTTTAATCACGAGAGAGAGAGAGAGAGAGAGAGAGAGAGAGAGAGAGAGAGAGAGAGAGAGAGATGTTCTTTTTGTATATGAATTCGGTGGTCAAATTAATTTTTAAAAAATCAGATTGATAATATTATCGTTTTAAAAATATGTCGAACAATAAGCAAAATTATTCCGTGAGAAATATTCATGATTGTGGTACTGCTAACATTCTTATAAAAAAAATTGGTATGTTTATTTCAATACTGTACAACAAACAGAATACAAATGTATATACATGAACGATTTCATTGAAAAGATTTTCCAAAAATATCTGGTTTGATTAAATTAATATACACTATGATCAAATATTTATTCTTTAATTAAATCTAAATCTTTAGAATTTTGAACGTAGTGTATTGTTGAAAAAGAATATTGTTAGATGGATTGACTGAATGGGATTTTACATTTCACAAAGGTGAAGTGATAGAAATGTTTTACCTTTGCAGTGCGCTTAGGGCAATGTGCAGAGAGTTTCTTTGGCGTGACACGTGACATGGGGCTTCAGTTCCGAAGGATCCGAAAAGTTTTCAAGTCTTGGTCAGACTCGACCGGGATTCGAACCCTCCAACTCCCACATACGGAGCGAAAACTCTACCAACTGAGGAATATTGTTTGAAATATGGAAGGACTTCCCGATAAGGGACATGACAACTCAGTTTGTTAATGATTCTAATTTCTTTTTTAAATGGCAGGCTAAGCACGGATGAATAATCCAATAAAAGCAACAAATTTATTGTGAATAAAGATGAAGCTCTGCTATTTTTTGACTAAAATGGTAACAAAAATATCTGTATACTTACCAAAACTTTCATTATTGTCAACCATTTTAAAACATGGTTGTTGATCAAATTTCGACAACCAGGAAGTAAATGATGTGTATTTAAATAACAGGGTGACAAAGAACTAGATTAAATTCGATAGCGATACTACACTATAAAAATTTTACCTGTATATAATAATATATTTTAGGCCGAAAAACTTGCCTGCCGTAACGGCAGTCAATAAAGTCAAACAAGTATTACTGGTATAAAATCGGTTGCGGTCGTGTTATGTACTATTTAAAGTTATTTGAATATTTCGTTTTTTGGATAAATAGATTCAAACGAAATTTGAAAAAACTTGAAAATAACTGATAGCAAATGTTTTGGCCCAAATGATTTCAATTTGAAAAGTTCTCAAAGGGATTTAAGCAAACATTTTCTGTTAATAAATGAAACACGTCACCATGTAATAAAATTAATATTTAACGTGCAATTACTGAATCTTTACCAAACAACTACCTCGCATCATCATCGTTTTTTGTCTCCAAGACGACGTTTGTGTACGCCCATGTGCCCTTGACACGGCAATACACGTTTTAAAATGTCTCGATAAAACCCATTGCTTTGTTCTCTGATAAAAGTTTGCAATATGCGATTAAAAAAACATTGACAACGGATTACAGTAAATGTAATCTGCATGGCATTATCGTTTTGTGATGGTGAAACGTTTCACAGAAATGAAATTTCAATGGTAGGAATTAAAACACACATTGGACATTGTCCCAATGCCGATGATATGCAGTTCCCTTCGGCGGCGTTGGTTTTTGTTTTTGTTTTTTCTCTGTGAAAGAAAAAAAAAAAAGACAAAAAAAAAAAAAAAAAAAAAAAAAAAAAAAAAAAAAAAAAAAAAAAAAAAAAAAAAAACCAACCGCATGGGTCGTAAAATTCCATTATGTTACTGCTCTCTTAAACCTTTAAAGGTTTGTAATTGTTGGCAATTCCAATGTATCGCAGTGGTACCTATACATGATTACAACAAAGGAAATTAAGAGGTACATGTAATCGATTCTTCTTTATAAAGAGAAAAAACCAATGTGGCCGAACGTTGAACAAAACCTGTTGAACACCTAAACTTTACACTTTTAGCAGGTGGAAAAAAGAAACAAATACCACCAGCACTCTGGTAAAGACAGAGTAATCTTAATGCTGGGTTAAATATTTTTGACCCTGAAAATAGTTTAAACCTATTTTGCTAAAATCGAAACAAAAATATTATCACACACACACACACACACACACACACACACACCAGCTGGTTATATATAAATTTATACAGTGGTACTTCTACAAGGTAAAATCTATTGTTTTCGATGTTTTTGATTCATTCTTCGGTACACTAATGCGAATTTTTATTTATGTATATATTTTTTTTACAAATATACGTACCTATTAACCATTAATTGTGAAAAAGAAAATAGTTGTCTTCCAGTAATATTAACTACACCATTGTACATTTTGTCAAAAACACCCCAATTCAATTATTTTTACCAGCAGTTCCATTGTGTTTATTTTTCTTGTCATGCCTTGGTTCGATGTTTCTGATACTTAAAAGCAATTTTGTAAACGTACTAATTATAATTTTAGCATGTTCGTATTTTAGCGCAATTTTCATTCTCGACTAATTCGCGTGGATTTAAATTAGCTCAAAAAAACTTTTGAGAAACAACTTTTATGATAACTCATACTTATTTTAGCGTGTATTTAAATTAGCGCTACTGTCCTAACGCGAAAATAGCTCAAATTAATACACCGTTAAAATAAGTACGTTTACAGTATTTGTTCATTGTTTTGAAGACTAATGTCAAGTACATGTTTTTCAGGTAGAAATTTCTATTTTATTTTCAATAAATAAAGGATATAAGATAAAAACAGATTACAAACTGATTAAAAATGTAGGTTTAGGTCAGGCATTGTGAAAATGACCAAATAATTAAACTTGACTGGTATGATTTTAAACAGTTTAGTTTTCTTGTTAAAGCAATGTTAAACGTTGTCCATAACATACCTTACAAACTTAATATGTGTTATTTTATAGTACTTACTAGAAACAGGCGTCTGTACGTGGTATCAGAAGTCCATGAATTACTTCATGGACTTCTGGTGGTATTGATAACGTAGCACGGTAACACCGAAGAACCATGCTGTAATTACATACTTATTACATAAAAAATAAATTTATGATAAAACGGACGTTTATATCAAGATTTACAGCTGAAACAGAAGTGTTTTCATAAAACAGTCGTTTATATCAATAAATATATAAATTTTACATTGTGAAATCACATATAACGAAAATTAATTTTTTTTTAAATCGTTTTACAAGAGTGGGTGGGAGAAAATGTTATGAAACTGCTGAATTTTACACTAAGCTTTAAAGAATCAAACACCGCCTATGTTGTTCCCGCCCATATAGTTCTTTCGAAACAGAGATACAAGGTCTAATTCTTTTGAATCCAGACCTCGCTAAAGTCCCCTCCGGACCAAAAATTTATTAAACCTTGGATTATAATTTTTTTTATTCCCATACAAAAGGCATTTAGGCATTCTATCACTCTTGCAAAGTCTGGTTTTTCTGGGTTTTATTAAATAAATAAATAAAAAGTAAATTGAATAAAATTAAAATTAACACACAACAAGAAAATAAAAAATGAAACAACAATACAAACAAGAGGCCCATTGGCCTTAACGCTCACCTGAAGATATGTCTAATATTGTCTGCAAAGTGCAATAGCCAATATATTAAGTAAAGAAACTTTAAAAGTTTCCTCAAGTTAAGAACTCCCACAAAACTTAATCAGAAATATATCCACTCACTTTTCATTTATGAGTAGCCAGAAGTCCATGAATTCATGGACTTCTGAAGTAGCTTACATAACATGCATAAGGTAACAAGTGCTATGAATAATTTCCAAATCATTAATCAATTTCATTATACTTATGCAGCTATGTCCTTGACCTTTGAACACATATGACCTCGAACTATATTTGATTGTCATGTCAATACCTTCAATATTCTAATATACATGTCTATGCATAAAATTAATAGCTAAAAACTCGAGAAACATTTTTATGAAAATCATTTTATTAAATATCATCAATCTTCAAAATAACAAATGCATTATGAAGAGAATAATTAAACAAGAGCCGTCAGTGGATCAGCAAAGATCCACTGAATATCTGAGATAATTAGTTAATTAAAAAAACTTTCAGAAAACACTTGTTTCATCTGTGTATTGACAAAGTGAAACCAGTCACAGTTAAAACGTGTAAAATGTTATTTTATATTTTATGTTGATTCTCACAATTCTCACAAGTGAGTATGGAATAGTGGAATAAGCTCCTTCCAGGTAAACACTATATATATATATATATATATATATATATATATATATATATATATATATATATATATATATATATATATATATCAAAACAACTATGTACAGCAAAGTTATATTACAAATTTTTACCTATTCACAAGTTATATACACATATATAAACCTTTATATCAGAAACATATTAATTATACTTATATTTAGGCATTTAAATGTAGATATTTTCATTATCTAATCAAGCATACAAGTTCTTCAAACTATATAACTAAACAATTACTGTATACAATCTATTTATCTATGTAAGACTGATACATATAATTATTACAATATATATTACTTATAATATAAGTGGATTTATTATCTATCTGCACACTGGCCTGCAGTTGCACAAACCCGCAGCAAACTTTTTGGACCTGTCAGAGGAAGGAAGGGATTTTTGAATGGAAAAAGACAGAGACTCCTATAATATTAAAAAAAAATTCATATGTAAAAGATGTCTGCAAATTCTATTGTTTATGTAGGGTGTTTTATATTCAAGCATAGGCAAGAAAGCTGAATATAGGATATTTATTTTCATAATTGATTTCGTAATTTACACATTCAATGTGTGTGTGTGTGTGTGTGTGTGTGTGTGTGTGTGTGTGTTTGTGATCAAAAACATAAATGTTCAGATTTTTTAATATGAAATTCTCCCTCCGACAGGCCAACAAAATTCGAAAATATTGCAGCTACATTTGTTTCTTTCAAAATATATTGTAAAGTGAAAAAATTAAAACAGGATTTTTAAAAAAAAAAAAAATAAATAAAAATTATGACACAGTAGACAAAATTAAAAAAAAAAATCAAAATTTGTATCAAAATTTGTTATTAATCATTTTAGTTTTCATTGGAGATATTCAAGGGAATCACTGTAAACTCATGTAAAAATCACAACTCTCTTATTTTTTAAAATATTTTGATCTTTAAAAAAATTTACAAAGATTGAATTTAAAAATAAATCTGATAAAAAAAGAATGTAAAAACTAATCTGAGAGAAACAAATGCAGACAGTCCCAGTTAAATTATGATGTGATTAATTCTAAACAAGGTATTCTTTTGAAATTGGGATTCTTATATAAATGTTTTATATTGAACCACTGACAGTTTTCCGTTCTAAAAGTTCTGTATCTACTAATAAGGAGTTCTGAATTAACTGTGTAATGTACAAAACATTTTTAACAGAAAAATTTCTGATCACTCAAATTGTTCCAATTTCAAATTATACCTAGTTCTAATTTTGTGTCCACCTGGTGTCAAAAAAAATGAACTACAGTAAGGTCCACCAGGTGGCAGCAACATAAACTACATGAACATTAACCTAGTTTTATAATATTGCAAGCTATTGTTTTTTAAAACATTACATGTAGAGTGTAACCTGTCTATCCCATTAAACTTCTTGAATGAAATTTTCAGATCATCTGGTTTTTGTGAGTTAATCTATCAAGCTAATGGTTTAATTGCCATGTTAAAACAGACCAGTTAACTGAGACAGGTTTTTGATTTACTTTGAGTTACATTTACTTTTCAATACTTTCACTAAACTTTAAATTAAACGATTTTGTGTAAAAGCTTTATTTTATTTATTTTTTTTTTTTTTGTGGACAAAGCTTTCCAGGATTTTAAAAGTCAACAAAGATTTATATATGCAAACACACAAATATCAAAATCCTTAAATACAGTGAAATCATATACCACACAAATATTTAAATTTTAAATACAAATAAAGTCATTTAACACACTGCATTTTATTTTATACAGTGATATAATGTATTAAATCAAATAATGTTAAAATTTAGAACAAGGAAATGAAAGGCATACCTACATATTATTTCTAAAATGATAAATAAATAATCTGACCATGGTATAATCTCCCTTGATTTCTAGACCATCTAGTTTTACATTTATCTGATTTCTGAATTTTTCTCTTCATTCTTCCTCGAATTATTTGGGCCTCAGTGACCAACTCATCTAAAGCACATGCTTATTGATCAGTGCCTCTCACCATCAAGGTTCAAATCTCAATCAGGGCAGATTCTATTGTGAAAAAATTTGTCAGTTTATTAGCAGAAGGTCAATGGTTTTGTCTAGGAACTCCAGTTTCCTCTGGGTACTCAAATATCTTACAAACATGTATGACAAAAGCAAATTAGTTGAGGGGACATAACTCTGTGATCTCTGATTGTGTATGCTGCACCTTACTTTCATATGATGTACATGTGTTTTAAGATTGTTTCTTAAACACCAAGGGAGACAAACTGAGTGAGTGGGTGAGTTTCTGTTTAGAGCCACATCAGCATCATTGCAGCTATTCGCTGCTAGGGGAGACAAATTGAGAGAGGGAGCAGAAACTGGAAAATAGAAAATGATTGACAAAAGAATAGCCAGGATGATTTCTATTTACTTATAAATTTGATTGTTCAGGGGGTGGGGTACATGTAAGAATGCATAAAGAGAAACTTTGAATACAAGGCCATAATAAAAAAAAAACATGATATATAACAGAATTAAATTCATTTAAAAATAAATAACATATATACAAAACAAAAATATGGATGCATGATGAATTAATGTCATGATTTGAAAAATATATACAATAGGGTAATAACACTAGTTAAAAAATCTTGAACAATCTTATTTACACAGTTACACTATATTAAAAATCTGATAGAAATTTATATGCATGACTAAAATTAGATGAACTGATGATTAAATGTGAGTGTCAAAAATCATTGGATGTATTGATGAATTTGATTGGCTATATTTAAAACATGTATTAATGTATCCGATTGGTTAACAGTCCTCTTGTATCTTCAAGTAGACATTCACATCTTTCTCTCTGTAAAAAAATGAAAGTATAATTATATACATTTATTTATTGTCTGGTAAACATTTTCCAATGAAAAAGTTTTTAAAATGTTTGAAGATACAAAACCAAAACTAATAATTCTACTAAATCTATAGTTTTAGTTGAGATAAATTATTGAGTCTCATGGGTCTGTCTTTTGGAAATATACGATGCAACAGTTTAGAAACAAGACATTGTCTAGCCTTGGAATTTTTGTAGAAAAAAAAATAACAATAAAAAAAGAAAATAAGAAAATTGAAAATAAGAAAATTTTCTATTTAAAAAAAAATGGATGTTTTGATATCCATTCTTTGAAAATGGATGAATTTTAGGCAGTTAATCATACTCTGAAAAAGTGAGAAATCTGCAGGTAGGAATTTTAACAGGTACTTCAGTATTCTTGATTAAAAAAAAAAAAACAGCATGGGCATAATACTCTGTAACAATGAACATTGTTATATTTTCCTTATTTACTTTCTCACCTCACTGATCCCTTCAGTATTTTGGTTTTCTATGGGCATTCCATTCTTTCCCAATTTTTCTGAACAGGCATTAATAATACCTCTAAATAAGTGGAAAAAATCTTGACAGTTGGAATACAACTCTATTAATCTATCCCGAACCACTGATTTATAACCAGATAAATTTTAACATAAATTAATGACGGGGTTTTGCTCTAGATTTTACTGTGATCAACTTCATTCTAACTTTACTTACGTCTAATTTATCTAACTTGTCTCCCCTGTTTGTCTTCTCAGGGTATGAAGGTACTAGAGCTTGCAGTCTCACAGCTTTTAAAGCAGTTGGTTGGCAAGCTATTAAGTGACTAATTTCTTGTGCCTGATAGAAAAAAAACAACAACAAAAATTAACAAAACAACAACAACAAAAACAACAAACATAATAATAATGATAATAATAATAACCAGCTGGTGTACTAAAAGTAAAAATCTGTGCTATTAGAGGAAAGATCTGAGGAGCCTAAATTATTATGAAAATAAAAACATGAGAACTTTGTTTAATTAGGGGCTGACGTTAATTTTTTAAACCTACAATAGTAATTTTACATGTATATGCACAATATGTCTGCATTGTCTGAATTTAAAACTCTGAAAAAAACTCAACAAAGCATTCTTAAGCACTAATTGAGGTCACCATTAGTTGAGTTGAGAGTTGTGTAACGGTGTTCAATATACCAGTCAAGAATATTTCACTTATATCAAGACGTCACCAGCTATAGATGAAAGTGCAGAAATTCTGCCTGTGCATTGTGGTGATGGCATTATACAGCAGGGTTCTACCATGACACAGTACCTCATTTATTTTAAGTTTCCATCCAAAAGAACCACGACTTTCATTTTGTAATACTGAGTGCTTGGCGAAAGAACATTCACTACCCACTTTCAAGTCTTTGAACAGACTTGTTTGGGGTTTGAACCCACAAACTCCCACTTACGGAGGTCACCATTAGTGTGCAATAAAACAAAGGCAGTTGATTAATATTATATTGATTATTATTGATTATACAATACTCAGGCACCACATAAAGTTGTGTTTACATTAATTCTTGAGATTAATGAGAGAAACTGTCACCTTACAAATAGCTGAAAAATTGCTGATGTGACATAAAACACCATGAAACTAACCAATCAATCTAATAACTGATAGTAAGAGTGTTAAAGTAAGTGCATACTTGTACATGTATACAAGTCACATGAGTCTATTTAAATAGAGTACATGTACTAATAAGTTTATATGTGTTATAACACGAAACACGTTTATGTTAATACCAACTTATTAGACATACTTACTCTGTTGACTTGGTACCTTAATCTCATAATCCTTAATCTATTTCTTGCTTCAGCAGCTCTAAAATAATAATAATAATAGTAATAATAATAATAATAATAATAATAATATGACAAGAGTATTACCAATGAAAATGGTATACATGTATATCACATTTACATAATAATAATATGGAATATTCTTAGGGTAAAAAAGGGAGAATTTTAATCCTCCTTAAAAGTTGTCAAACATTAACCAAAATTGCTCTGCACATGTTTAAAACAATTAACTTGATTTTTATGTTGAAAAGTAGTTTCGTAACATGAATATTGAAATCTGCATGGACATAATTTGAAAATCAAAAAAGAAAAAATTTTTATAAATAAATGAAAGTATTTTAAAGTTTTTTTTTTGGCAAAATTTAATAAAATTGCAAATACAATATTATTATCGGAATATAATAAATCTATGTAAATTCAAATGCTATTTAACAACTCTTAAAAAAATTAACATAAAATTATGCAACTTTTTTTTTTTTTTTTTTGGTCCTCATTTTTATTAATTATTACTCTGAAGATCCCAGAGAATTCAAATATCAAATAAGATTTCAGCTCAAATCATCTTTTTAGAGAAGGTTATTAAAGATATTTTAGTCTGAATCCACATGCTTTAGCCGCTTGGCTACAAAAGTCCCTCTAATTGCACAGAAGTTTGATATTTATATTTTGTATGTAATAAAAGGGATGAAAAGGTTAAATTAACAATCTGTACTTACTTTAACTGTCCTATTAACTTTGCATGTTTATCAATTTCATCAACTTCTTCTTCTGAAGGTGGAGCATTAACTCTGAAATGGGTAAAATTGTGGTTATGACATGTATGTAGAAAAAAAATCAATATTGTGAAATTTAATGTTACAATCTGTGACAAATAATTGTCCACAAACATATTGGATATGTCAAGCATTATGACATTCTTAATTATGTGTGCAGTTCAAATCTATCCAAAATTTTCATCATTTTCTATTTCAATATTATAGAATACAATCTTAAAGTGATAAATAAAAAAATCATGTGTGTCTTAGTAACTCTGTAAATTATTAATGATTTTTTCTATCAATAGTTGTGTTGTTCTTAGAAAAATATTTTGTTAAAAATGTCATGGAACCATAAAAAATGTAGAAATTTGCAACTGATGTCATATATATTTGACACACACACACACACACGAAACAAAATTTGATTATAATTAAGGATTTCATATAATAAGAAGAGCCTTAATTATTGGGACCTTAAATTTAATGAAATTCAATTATTTATCGATTTGAATTTTAATATTGATTTTTGGAGCAATTCTATCAGTTACACATGTGATTGCAAACGCTGATCACTGATGACTTCAATATGATCTCACAAACATGATGTTAACTTTTTGTTTCATCATTTTATTGTATATCAGTTTTGTTTTGTTTTTTTTCAGTTTTCCCCTTTCATCATTTTTAGGGTATGAACTGAATGAAAAAATATATCAAATTTATATGACATGATACCAAAATTGTGAAAGTATAAAGTTTGTTCTCTTTTGGGCGATAAGAGGCCCTGTGATCTGTAAACGTGCGCTTTAGACCACTCGGCCACCAAGGCCCTTACTTATTTGTGTAATGTTTGTTAAAAAAGTACAAGGACTTTACACAGTTTACTTTCAAGTGCTTTATGCCCCAGTGACAATTCTAAACTTATCTCGAGGCTGTCAGTTTCGGAAATGGTGGAGAAAACTACAGTGCCTGAATAAAAGAGACGCTTTGCATGGGAACTGGCATTCTAAAAGTTAATCTACCTCAGTGTAAAGCACTTTGGTTTAACTCCCTCAGGAAATTACTCTTTAAGACAGACAGACTCTCTCAGAGGTGAATGAAGTCAGACAATCTTGAAGACAAAAACATCCAGATAAGCTATTGATATGATTTAATCTATATTATTCAAATTACCTCTGAAATTCTTTTTTCCTCTCAATTAATCTTTTCATGGCTAATGTTTGTTTCTCTGCTACTTCTTTTGGAGGTTCTTCATACTATAATAATAATAATAATAATAATAATAATAATAATAATAATAATAATAATACATGTAATAATAATAATACATGTAATAATAATAATAGTAATAATAATAATAATAATAATACATGTAATAATTTCAAGACAGAAAGCTTTAGAAATATTTAAAAACAATTTTTTTTTCACTTAAATCTAACAAATTGTTTTATATTTATTAAATTGATCAGTATTTTGAAAGAAGTATTCAATCAACTTTCATAGAAAAAATCTTTTAAAATGATATTTTTTATAACAATAGAAATATAATCAATACCAACTGCAGTATTGTTATTGTTTAATGTACAGAATGTAGATTTCAAAGTGGCTAGAAAGCACAGTCAATAAATAAATGTTCAATATAATAAAATATATAAAGTTCTGTTTAACATGAGTGAAACAACATTTACTGGCTACTTGAGCCATAAAATTGGCATAGTTCAGTTAGTAGAGGGACCACACTGCAAGTGATGTGAGATTCAAATTTTGTTTTTGATTTCTTTTGGCTGCTACAATTCACACCTGTCTTGTAACATTACTTTACAAATAACAAGTTTCTCTCAATCCTTCATACTTACCAAAAGTGTCAATCTTGGTTGTTTTGGTTCAAGGTATAACTCAATAAAAATAGGATAGACTCAATAGATTGACAGGTATCTTAATTGGTGGAGAATGACCTGATTACAATCACTGGGTGGATGGGGGAGGGAGGGGGGGGGGTTGGTTAGATTGAGTCACAGTATCATTCATCTCTCTTTTTATTATAATTACAATAAGACTGAATTATAAATACAATGTCAACATTAATGAGTTAAAGTAAAAAACCATAACGTACAGCTAAGTAACGACTTCTAAGCTGAGGAGCCATTTTCTTCAAATCCTGTGGAGTTTTCTTTTTACGATTTGTAGCTCTAAATTTTCCCTGACCATCATCATCATCACCCTTAATGGGTGGTAGTGATGTTTCCTGAAATAAATAAAAATATACTTTAATATAAGTAAAGAAATTAGGAATTCATAAAAATCTAGAATCACTAAAATAAGCAAAAAAAATTATTTTACAAAAAAAAAAACATAAATGAAATGAAATGAAATGAAATGAAATAAATAAATAAATAAATAAATAAATAAATAAAACCTATATATATATAAAGACAACCAATGAAATGTAAGAAAACAGACCTCATAGACTAGCGATATTTTACATAAAGAGGTAATTTTCACTGTATTTCGAAATTTAAAGCAGAATGTAACTTGAAATAATGTTCTTAATGTAAAAGGCAGTTTTAATATAGAGGTGGTTGCTTTACTATCAGGTCACTGGTTTGTGTCTAGGTTTTGAGGTTTTTAACCCTACTTCTCACCGTTGAATCACAAGCAACACTAATATATACACAGACTGTCACTGTCACTTATTCCCTAGAAGGAAAGGAAAGCTCTGAGAAGTGTTCAATAGACTACTCTATAGCTTGAAAACATAGCTGATGTAGCAACTGATCATTTGTGTTTGTAAATCAAAATAATGTCCTATTTCCTTTAAAAGTTACCCCATAGATGAAACATTAGTAACATCTATTAACCTGTACATAGTACATTCAATATGCCATGTAGTTATATTTGCTACACTTGGGAAACACAAATATTTCTTTTACAATTCAACATCTTGTCTTGCTATTTATATGCCTTAAGTTATCAATGCTAAAACTTGTCTATCCATCTATACTTGCTGTAAAAAATTTGAAAATGTCAGAAACTGTTACAACTGATTACTGTTATGGTTTTTCCATTATTAGTATAACCATTTCACATTACGAACCCAAGTAGATTTATGATTGAATTCAGACAGTGTATTGATGCCTTCCATTCAGGATGTGAATTTATTTTCCTTTTGTTCTAGGGCCTTTAAAATATCAATAATGAATATACCATGATATTGCAGGCTTGACAAAGAATTATCAACCATTCCTTTGTCAACAAATATCGTCATTTTTTCCAGAGGTTTAAATCTACAATATACTGTGATAATGCAGGCTTGACAAAGAAGTACAACCATTCCTTTGTCAACAAATATCGTTATTTTTTCAGAGATTTAAATATACAATATACTGTGATAATGCAAGCTTGACAAAGAAGTATCATTGATATTCCTCTGTCAACAAATATTGTCATATTTTTTTTAAGAGGCTTGAATCTAAAATATGCTGTGATAATGCAGGCTTGACAAAGAAGTACAACCATTCCTTTGTCAACAAATATCGTCATTTTTTCAGAGATTTAAATATACAATACACTGTGATAATGCAAGCTTGACAAAGAAGTATCATTGATATTCCTCTGTCAACAAATATTGTCATATTTTCTTAAGATGCTTGAATCTAAAATATGCTGTGATAATGCAGGCTTGACAAAGAAGTATCATCCATTCCTTTGTCATCAAATATCGTCATATTTTATTTAGAGATTTTTATAAATCTAATAAAATGAATTTGAGATATAGATCTTATTCACATGAGCATGACTTTAAAAAATACCATATCTAGTTAAAAACAACATCTTCACTCACCGGCATTATTTTTTTCTAGGTTAAAAAAGGCGAAAACGGGGGAAACTTTGTCATAGGGTTGCCATATTGTTGATTGTTGTCTAGCAACACCAGCGCCCCTAGCGGTTAAAAGTTATTGTTAGTCGTAGTCTGACAAACGCTTTTAGAAGAGTAAAATTTAATTTTTCAGATGAGAAGCCGTTTGACTGTGAATAATTTACAAAATGGTGTACTTGGTAAGGAAACATGAGAAACATATGGATGTTTTCTTTAATTGAATCCGCATAAACAATGTTTTTACATGTTTTACTTTTTGCTGAAATATTTATTTTGACATGACTAAAATTAATGAAGGATGTAAATAATTAGTTTTGCTACTGTATAGAAACATTGCGGAATTATGCCATGTCGACAACTTTTTTCCCGTATTCAAGTTATTGTCATTGTCCGATTCACGTCTGCTGTAGCAGTTTTTCAAGGTTTTAGAAGAGATATCAAAAAGTTTGTATCTTGTCTCATGCCGTTATGACGTATGCATTTTGCCTTAATTTGACTGAAACCAAAATACATGCATTCTCAGCTGGAATTTAAAATACACTTACGAACTTATATACAGAGCGTTTAAAATCCTTACGAGGATTTAATATGGAAACACGTAATTTCTCTTTTAAAACTTTGAAAAACTAATGCTACAACATACTTGAATTAGACAATAAGCTTGACTTCTGATTATTGTAGTTAGATTGGTTTCCTAAATTTGGCCCCTGTGCCTGTTTACCCAGTGTCAATTCCCCCAGGTCATTACACGCCCAAAAGTGGATTATTATGCCACTTATTTTTGTAGATAGTGTGAAGATTTATCTCTCTTAGATAGGCCTAAAAGTTGAGGTGGTACACGTAAACTTATTTATTTTATAAGTATTATTTATGTATATTTATGTAGCGAACTGGGCTTGATAGGTGGCCTGGTAGCTCAGTTGGTAGAGCATCCCGCTAGTATTGGGAAGGTCCTGATGGTTCAGGTCCCAGTTTGGTCACTGCATTTTTCCCTTTCTTGTTACATTTGGGGGCTCTTCCGTCCTGGGAAGTGGCCGTACTAACAGGTTGGTCCCAGGGTAGAACCTCGTAGTTTTGATTCAAAGTAGTTGAATTGAAAAAAGGAAGGGAGGCATGTGGAGGACCTGGCTTGATAGGTGGCTGGGTAGCTCAGTCATTAGAGCGTTGTGTTAGTATTAGGAAGGTCCCAGGGTTTGAGTCCCAGTTTGGTCGCTGCATTTTTCCCTTTCCTGTTACATTTACACACTGTAGTATAAGCCACCTTGGTGACTCGGTGATAGATCATCTAGACTAGTAAGCAGTGTAAAAAAAATAGATAACTTCTAATGATGATCAGTGAGATTCATTTTCTAAAATTTCATTCCTTTAAGCTGTAAATAAACGGAATCCTCTAACAGGTTGGTCAATGTTTAACGATGATAATTATTTGCTTGGAGCATGCGCAGGGACGTACGGAAATTCCAATGAATCGAAGGTAAAACCTGAAAAATTGTATTAATTGTCCGTCATTAATATCCAAATGTATTTGAAATGGTGTTATGTATCTCTTACAAAGTGACAAATGACAAATTTAATGGAATTCTCTGTTTGTTTTATCATATTTCACTATTTTGTAAGTTGTGTTTAAATGACCCATTTTTTTTATGACATAACCACATTTTAAAATTCGATCCCACAGGCTGCATCTGGCTGGAAAATTATTGTTATTTCTGTATTTATTCGAGCTTTTATCATTCAACCAATGTAACATTGTACATTAGGAACATCGTTAATTAGATCAGCACCATTTTAATTTTTTTCCTAGGAAAACTTAATGCAGCTTTAATTGTAAATCAATGTAATTTGTCTTTTGCAGATTTTACTATTAAATATACACTGACACAATGTTAAAAGCTGTCTGGAATGTTTTAAAAAAGATATTTGGTATAATATTCATTATTTTGTCACCACTGAAAAGACTTATATGTAGAAGAAAACGAAGAAATTCAGACACGTTGCTACCGTTGACCAACCATTACACAATACCAGACTGATTTTGGACAGGTTCCATCTGAGAGCCAGGTAAAGTTATCATATTATAACACAACATCATAAAACTCATGTTAGGATTAACCTTACAGTACCTTAGTTGGTAGAGTGCTTACTTAGTATATAGGAGTTGAGTTGAGTAATGGTGTTTAACATCCCAGTCAAGAATATTTCACTTAAATCTAGATGTCATCAGCTATAGGCGAAAGTGCAGAAAATTTGCCTGTGCATTGTGCAGAAGGCATTATACAGCAGGGTTCTTTATCGTGCCATGCCTACCGTGATATGAGACCTAATTTATTTTAAGTTCCCATCCGAAAAAACCGCGACTTTCATTTTGTAAAACAGAGTGATTGGCGACAGAACAGCCACTACCCATTTTTAAGTCTTGCGTCAGACCTGGTCGTTTTTTCGAACCCATGACCTTCCACTTACGGAGCAAGCACTCTACCATCTGAGCTACCGCAGTGGCCATATATAGGAGGTGGGGTCCAAACCCTGCAGGCAGGGTCTGACCAGGAATTGTTTGATTCCAGTGAGCATACAATACCTTTATTGTAGATTTTTAGATATAGCATCCTTAGCACAAGAAGTTACCCATTTGGGGCCCCAAAGACTGCATATTTAGATTAAGATTTGTATTCTTAGGTCAAGATAGTATTTGATTTGCCTTCAGAGGGGCCCATTTTATTTATAAATAATGTTTATTGCCTTACAAGAGATATTAAACATGATCTATTATGAGCAATAAAGCCCATGGGCTGCTTATTTTAATACCTTGATGAAATTAAAAAATGTTATAAGTTAATAACATATACATTGTATATCATTTTAAGGCACCATCCTAAAAATGCAAGCAAAAAAAAAATAAATTAATAAATAACTATGAATAAATAAAAAAAATAAAAATAAAAAATCTATCCTTTGTAAATTAGCCATTTGCTTTATGTCCAAATCAATTTCACTTTCATACAGAATTGAGAATATTTAAGTAAATTTTTATTTTATTCAGAATGAACTTGAGGCATGGGATAGTTGGGATACAGATAATCAGTCTTCAAATTCAAGAGGTTCAGGTTACCATGGCAACCAGTATTCAAGGCCAAGGACTACCTCACGACAAGAATCGGAATCAGAGCCTGATATAGATTTTTTTCAAGATATGGCACCAGATATTAAAAAACAGAAAAGGGTACGTCAAGAACATACTAGTGATCACTTTTGGAGATTATTATTGACTTTTTTTCATTACAAAATAATTATATATGACATACCATATTGAAGTGAGATTATATTGATCAATAAATCAGGATGAGGAATATCTTGCATTCAGTTTTACACATAATAATTTTCAAGAAGATAAAATTTTAGTGAAAATGTATTGAACTAATGATAGCTTTATCATTATATTATTATTTATTATTATTATTATTATTATTATCATTTATTATTATTTTACAACTGCTTTAGTTTTTGACCTTCCTTCAAGGTCACAATGACTGTCAAGTATTAAAAATTAAAATTAATAATAAAATAAATAAACTCTAATAGTACACTCTTTTTACACCCATTGTACTCATGCCCTAGGGTTCTGACAGTTAGGGCTTTTTAAAAAAAAAAAAAAACTTTTGGACCTACCTAAAACCCTTTCTACAAAATAAAAAAAAGTGCTGCACAAAATTTACTTTCTGCAGTTTTCTTTTTTTTTTTTTTTAAACAGATTTTAGTTAAAAAGAAACAAGATACTCAGACTATATCATCTAGTAAATTTGCAGTAACATCTGATGTACCGTTATCAACAGTAAGTATGTAAATTATCAACCCGGCTAAATACATGTGGTCAAATTGTTCAGGTGGTTCATGATTCAGAGGTCAGTATGGCTAAATAATTGTGGTCAAGTGGTTCAAGTCCTATGTTCATGATTCAGAGGTCAGCATGGCTAAATACATGTGGCCAAGTGGTTCAAGCCCTAGATTCATGATTCAGAGGTTATGGGTCTGAGCATCATCAATCAGAGCCAGGTTGCAAGCTATGTCCTAGAACAAGTATTTTCATTTGAAGTTTTACATTGCCAAAGTGCACCTTGCAGTTTAAGAAAAGGCTACTGGCTGATATGCTTGAGATAAATCACCCATTGGACTTGTGTCCTATCCAAGATTAAGTTTTCCTTCCAAACCTGACTTTTCTCACTACTGGAACCTGTGAATATATAGCCTCAGCATGTCAGAGCAGCTTAATATTGAAATAGACCAATTATGTGGGTTAATTTAAGAGCCATATGAATCAAAATATGTTATCATTTTGACTAAATTTCCATTAAAATACAAAAAAATTAGCAGGACAAATAAGTTGAGTTTTTGTTAGCACTTTGGCTTTATTTGTGCACTATGTCTTTTTTATACGCCCGTCATATGACGGGACGTATTATGTTACGGTGCTGTCCGTCTGGGCGGGCGGGCAGGCGTCTGTTTACAATTTGTATTCCGTTCAATGGAGACCACAAACATTTATGGATTCAAATGAAATTTGGTATACAGCTTTACCATGGTAATACCTTGTGCAAGTTCGAATTACAACTTTTTCGGATTATTTTTGGAGGAGTTATGCCCCTTTTTTAACTTAGAAATTTTTGTATGTATGACCATGTGGTTTCCGATCATCAGAGCCTACAACTATTTATGGATTCAAATGAAATTTAGTATACACATTTACGATGTTATTATCTGGTGCAAGTTCGAATTACAACTTTTTCAGATTATTTTTGGAGGAGTTATGCCCCTTTTTTAACTTAAAACACCTTTTTATCATACTGCACAGATCACGACAACAGTTCAAATTATAATTAAGCTTTATAGATATAAATTATTTCAGGTTGGTTAAAAAAAAGGTTCTCAAAACATTTCAGACAAAAAATGTATTTGTTTCCTAAAATCTTCCTGCATGCAATGCCTTAACACATGAAAACACTGCCATGACCTAACATTATATTTTAAACTTCTTCCTTCCTGGAAATGAATATGAATTATATAGCAGTCTACCACTATCCATTTAGCAATATATTTTTACATACATATATCCTAGTTGTACTTATACTTCTCAGTAAAGAATGGAACAATCTAGAGGATTAGTGACGAATTCATTCGGAACATCCTCTGGATGTGAAATGATAAAGGTGACAACTTTCTCCTTTTTAGCAGCATATATTTGCATCTTGGGGACCTTGAAAACTCCTCGATAGATTTTGCTAAAAATTTCTGAGCTTATAAAGTCTAATGCGATCTAGCTATCTAACTTGGTGAAATTTTTGGGAAAAATCGGTATTTTGGGGTCAAACATGCAAAAAATGAATTTTTCCAAAAAACAATTACGTTTAACGCACTCCTGTTCAATAACAGTTCATTGTACGAAAAAGTCGTCCATTGACCGAAAAATGTTTAAGATCTGACGGAAAAGACGGTATTTTTATATTTTTTCTATCTTTTACATAAAATCCACAATAACTGTTTAAAGTCGGCGCTATCATCCAAAGACAATTTAACGTACCGTTTTGAATTCGTACCCATATTAAAGTAACCAATTCTTTATCAAATTATTGGTAGGTTTGGCACTTATCCGTTAGGTCTGTGTCAAACTTTTGAAGTGGCAAGTTCTGTGGATGAGCTCTACTGATAGAAATCCTCTAGATTGTTCCATTCTTTCCCGTGAAACCCCTAAAGGTGTCGCCACACTAGTAAATAGTACTACTCGATCAATATAACACGGGCGTATAATGCTACGCTCGGCGGTGCTCTTGTTACAAATGTGAGAGGTCTCGTTCCAACCCTGGCTGGGTCTGACCAAGACTTGAAAATAGGAAGTGACTGTTCTTTTGCCAAGCACTCAGCATTTAGAAATGAAAGTCATTGGGTCGTTTTTAGGAGATCTTAAAAATTGATGTGCCATGTCACAGCAGATGTGGCAAGCTAAAGAACCCTCCTAGCACATTGCCCTAAGTGCATTGCAAAAGTCAACTTTTCTGTCACTTCACCTATAGCTGGTGACGTCTGGATATATGTAAAATATACTTGACTGGGACATAAAACTGCATTAAACAAAATCAAATCTAAACCAGATTTAACAGTACAAGGAATGTTCTGCTTGTGATGTAAAACCCCATTAAATCAATCAATCAATCTTTTATACAATTATGTAGTATTTTTAGCATCAGTGTTTTAACAAGAGAAATAGTATCATGATAATGTATTCTGACAATTGTATAGTTTGTATCAGTTATTTGCTAACTGGAAGTTCACTATTTGTTTTGGTTTCCTGGTGTGCTTAAGATAACATAATCAGGAACAAAAATAATGGTATTGAATTTAATTTGATATCAAATGTTTTCTAGAAAGAAAAAAATATCATAATATACAACGGTGGACTTTTTAGTGGCTGTATATGGTGTGATATTGACCCGAAATAATTATCACACCATATACAACCACTAAAAATCCATAATTGTTTTATTGTATAATTTTACCACTGTGACACTTGGGTTGACAATGTTATGTATGCTTTAATAATAATAATAATGTAAATGATGTAACAATTCTGTCATATTGTTTTGGTGGTGAAAGGGGAATTCCGAATTCTAAAATTGATTTTGATATTCAACAGATTTTCCGTTGTATATCATGTTTTCTCACATGGTCATGTGTTACCATTTTAGCCAATAATAAGTTGAGTTGAGTTAAGTAATGGTGTTTAACATCCCAGTCAAGAATACTTCACTTATATCGAGACGTTGTCAGCTATAGGCGAAAGTGCAGAAATTTTGCCTGTGCATTGCGCTGATGGCATTATACAGCAGGGTTCTTTATTATGCCATGCCTGCCATGACACGGGACCTAGTTTATTTTAAGTTCCCATCCGAAAGAACCGTGACTTTCATTTCGTAATGCAGAGTGCTTGGCGACAGAACAGCCACTACCCATTTTTAAGTCTTGCGTCAGACCTGGTCATTTTTCGAACCCACGACCTTCCACTTATGGAACGAGCACTCTATCAAATGAGCTACCGCAGTGGCTGCCAATCATAAGGATGGAATTGATAAATTATATCATAATAAATTATTGGATAACTGAAGTCGTACTGCATTGAACTATTGCTATGAATTAAAATATATGTACATGTTGTTGTTTTTAACCCAATAGACTTATTATGTCCAGCAGTTTTTTGTTACCGTTTCTCAACTTTCTGCACCAACGAGAAACTTATCTTCCCTTGTTGTTTGTTTGTAGGGTTCAGAATTAGAATCATGGGATGAAAAAGGCAGCGCCTGGGATGCTGTAGCTGAGGAGGATCTGTCTTGGCAGGCAGAGGCAGCATTAAAAGAAAAACGACGAATTGAAAGACAGGAAAGAAATCTTGAACAGCAAAAACGCAAACAAGAAAGAGAACTTCATAAAGCTACTAAAAGAGATGGACCATTTTCTGCTGTTAGATTATCATGATAATGAACCCCCGTCAGTTATAGTTTCAAAAAATAATGAGGGTTCTTCTTTTTAAGTGTGGGTCTTTTGTCATGAAATGGGATAGTTCAGTGTTCAGTTTAGACATGCAGTTAAAGGGTTCAACCTACTGAGCCGTAAAAAAAAAATGGACCAGGATAAGATCTTGGACCTAGACTATAGACAGTATTTTTGTGGGACAAGTGCATTTTTTGGAGCTAATGGCTCAAGTGTTCCTTCTAGAATGAACACTGATAGTGTAATGATTCCTTGGTACAATTATCAGGACTACCAATACTGGTAAACAAGGACCAAAGATTGAACAGACAAAAGTCTGATGTTCATTGTTCATTGATGTTTTTCTCATTTTGCTTGAAAATCATGGGAATGCCAAAATAAGTTGGCTTCATTGTCAATCATTTTGTAACTTATTTATCACCAATAAAGATATATATGAACAAAGAAATAGGATGTCATAAGCAGGCCTTCACAAACGCCGATTTTTGGCAAAAAACGCCGATTCAAACTTAAAAAAGCCGATTGAAAAATATCCGAATCGGCTTTTTCCCCCATAATAGTAAGATAAAATCTGATTTAAAATTCTTTAATGCCGTCTTGTTAACAATTAAAAGTACTCAGGACAGCGTCACGATTCACTGAACTTACCTATTCACAGGTAATTATACCTAATATCTTATAAGTTAATTGATAAGTAGTGGCTTCACCAATTCACATGGTTTCTACTAGAGTATACAAACACATACACGTGCCTGATCGATCCAGTTTATATTGTTAATAACCTCCCCTGAATTCTTTATACAAGAGCTGACTAGATTGATAACGACCGTTTTTAGGGTTAACAACAACATGATCACGGCATTACACGTGGTTTTTGTATCTGTTATATGTCGATCTACTTCAAGTTACCAGTGATGGGATTTTTGCAAGATATTAATAAGCGATATTTATGAACATTTGTCTATATATGCGACATTGTCAGATATCGACTTATAATTTATAATTAAAACGACAGATATCCCGATGTACCAAACAGAATCCAGTTTAACTGTTTATTGACGTCTTTTTGCATTGCCAATAACTGGACGGTTATGGAAATATAAAAAGCAGTATGTAAGCACCGTATTTTCAGATAAAAAATTTAATGTTTATTTCTTTACCTATCTGACGTGTTTTTATTAAAAAACAGAAACAGAAATTGTTCGGGGGCGGGGGGGGGGTGTCCCTTTGCCGATCGTTGGGGGGGGGGGGGGGGGGATTGATGTACCCTTTGCCTACAGCCGATTGACCTTACCGGCGTTTGTGGAGCCCTGGTCATAAGGTGTCCCATGCTGTTAGAATCAAAAAGTGAGAAATGTTTGATAATAAAGTGATTGAATAAATTGAATAAATAGACTAGTTAACCAGGTTTCTACGAAAACCTGGTTCTTAGATTACCGAATGTCGGCGGGCAGGCAGGCGGGTGGGCGGGCGTCAAAAAATGGTTTACGGATGATAACTTGAAAAGTAAATGACATTTTTGAAAGAAACTTGGCACATACATGTATTGTGATAAGATCTTGGTTGGGATTGCTTTTGGGATAAAAACATTAAAGGTCAAGGTCACAGTTGCTTGGTCATTTCACAAAATAATCAACCTTTAGCTATATCTTGGCGGCCATATGTAAAGATAATGACATGGGGGTTTCAGTTTTCATATTTTCTAGCATAGCTGATGAAAATAAAGCCAAAATGACCTACATTTTGACCTTTGTGTTTTTTGCACTTAATGGCTATATATGTAAAGATAATGACATTGGGTTTTCAGGTTTTTTTTATATTTTCTAGCAATGCTGATGAAAATAAAGCCAAAATCAAAGGTCAACGTAATGACCTACATTTTGACCTTTGTGTTTTTTGCACTAAAATGGTTATATATGTAAAGATAATGACATGGGGTTTTCAGTTTTCATATTTTCTAGCAATGCTAATGAAAATAAAGCGAAAATCAAAGGTCAAGGACATGACCTACTTTTTGACCTTTGTGTTTTTCTACACTAAAATGGCTATATGTAAAGATAATGACATGGAGTTTTCAGTTTTCATATTTTCTAGCAATGCTGATGAAAATACAGCCTTAATCAAAGGTCAAGGTCATGACCTACATTTTTACCTTTGTGTTTTCTGCACTAAAATGGCTATTGTTGCATGACATTTACAATTTTTGGCATGAAATTGGCTATTTTTGATGATATTTAGCCGTAGAATTCACTATTTATGGAATTTTAGTTTTGTAAAATGATTATGGTGGCAAAATATTTTGATGTTGACTATTCTTGCATTAAATTGGATATTTCCAAATATATTTTGGTGCAGATGCCACTATGGATCTTTTCTTAAATGAAATTATATTGCAATGAAAATATAACATTCAGATTTCTAAATAATTTGTCATAATTGCAATCTTTTAACACGTTCTGATGTATGATGCTATATGATCTTAACCCATTACGGGTTTCCCTTTACTATCAACCAGGTCCCTGTGAGACACATGATCACCCATAATTATTGTTAACTAGGTACCATTTCTCTCTGAAACCCCTGTCTCTGAAATACGAAAACCTGGTTTTCACGGAGATTCCGTGACTCTTGTTTTGCAGTTGAACTGTGCATTGTTCTTTTGAAAACTCTTTAATTAAAGATTCATGCCATCAAGCTTCAAAGATTTCTGAAAATTTAAATTAAAGAAAATCTGTGTATAGAACTGGATCCTATTGATAGCTTTAAAGATTGCTTAAAATTAAATGGAAGGAATTTCTTGGTCTGAAAATGGGGACTGGCATTGATTAAAAACATTTTATAGACATTATTTTCATCTCATAACTTTGATCTCATATTGCTTCATATAGTGCTCGTCACAGAGGGATTTTTGCTGCATGATGTCATTGAAGGATTGTTGCAACTAGTGCTTTCTCATGTAAATTCATTTTTGTGACTTATACAGAAATAAATCATTTTATCTCAATCTACAGATAATAAAATGAAGTGTTCTTCTTACTTTAGTCACTATGTTGTGGTTTAACCCAGTTAGCTATAGTTTAATTTACTGGCATTACATGACAGGTAGCATCTGTGTGTGTACCAATAAACTAAAAGCTGCATTAATTCTTCCAAAGAAAAAATTAAAACGGTGCTAATATAATTAACGATGTTCCTAATGAACAATGTTACATTTGGTTCAACGATAAAAGCTCGAATAAATACAGATATTACAGTATTTACCCAGCGAGATGCAGCATTTGGGATCTAATATTAGAACATGGTTACGTCATTAAAACCCGGGTCATTTAAACACAACTTTCAAAACGGATTAAAAACAGAACTTCGTTGACTTTGTCATTTGTGACTTGATAAGGGATACATAACACCATTTCAAATACATCCCGATATTAATGAAGGACAATTAATGCAATCTGTCATGTTTCATCTTCGATTCTAGGGTTTTTCCGTTCATCCGTGGGCATGCTCCAAGCTCATAATTACCATCGTAAAACACTGACCAACCGATTAGAGGATTCCGTTTATTTACAGCTAAAAGAAATGAAATTTTTTAGAAAATGAATGTTACAGATTGTGGTTAGAAGATACATTTTATTTTTAAAAAAATATATTTTTAGAAAAAAAAGAAAACCAGAAAATTGAAAAACTTAATGCAGCTTTAAACGTCTTCTCTAAAACCACTGGACCAATTTTAACAAAACCTGTTATGTGACATTGAGTATCTCCAGGAACATTGGCTCCATTTAACACATACGGGGACTGTTGAATATGTAACGTGTATTGTATGATATCTTAAAAGCATTTGACTCGGATAGTGAAATGAACATTACCACAGAGGGTGAGCTGATGATGTGACTGCAGTAACGGTCATCAGCTTACCCCATGTGTTTCAAAGTATTCTCCGCAGTTTGAAATACTAATACTTAATTTCAATCTCTGAATCTCTTTCTGAAATGCATGATAGTGGGCTGATTTAGGTAGACCTCTGAGGCACTGACTGATGGCTGAGCCAAGGACTTGTAACAACGACCAGATAAGATTTTTTTTTTAAGTTTTGAAAATGGGAAAAAAGTCGCAGGGCGCTAGATTTGGAGTGTGGGGGGAATGGCAAGACTATCCTTCTCCCATTTGAAAATAGCTTCACAAGCTCAGATGTTTGTGATGGAACATTATCATGAAGTAGAACATCCTAAATCCTGACACAGCACGTCGTTTAAGATAATATTTCTTGAACTTTTTAGTATAATCTTGATAACACTTTTGCCCTTCGGCACCGGAATATGTACGACAAAACTTTCACATGAGAAGAATTGCAATAAAGGACCCATGCTTCTTCTGCAACTACAGTCCTTCTATTGTGTTTTGTTAACATAATTTTGTTTCCAATTTTTCTTACTGGTTCGAAATAGTGAATCCATGTTTTGTCACCAGTAGCAAATTGTCTTTGATTTCTTTGCCTTTTAATGTTTTTGACCTATAGATAACCAGTTTGATGTCAAGATATAGATTGTATTTTACTTAATGGAATGAGAAGAACGCGTGTCCCATATACAGCTTAAATATGCTTATAACAATGACAGGGTTTTATAAAAAAGAGACTCGGATCAACAATCTCTTTTATTTATATTGTGAATAAAATTTTTATTTATTTTGTAGCAAAGAAAAAAGCAAACAAATGCGTGTTCACTTATACGATTCTCTTCAATAAGGTAGAATTTTGAAGAACTAAGGATGTTTTCAGCAGTCACTTATATCGAAGCGTTCGTGAATTCATACGGAATTAAATTGAAAAAGATAATAATTAGACTCGCCTCTTGCGTTAAATGAAAGAATCATGAGAGCGGCCTGAAAACACCTGTAATGTATTTTAAGGGTTTAATTTCTTTACAATTAGAGAAAGTTGTAAGTTTCTGACTGTAAGTGTATTAGATGTAACCCCTAGTTCATCAATCAAACTACATTTACATGTACATTATGATTTCCGTTTTAACTGGAGATGTTCATCTAGTCAGTCATAATGAAGACTTCAACATGGCATGAACAACTCTTCAACACACAACAACTACGGTAGCTCAGTTTGAAGAGTGCTAGCATCGTATGTGGCAGGTCGGAGTTCGAACCCCGGTCGGGTCTGACCAAGACTTGAAAATGGGTAGTAACTGCTCTTTAGCCATGCACTCAGCATTTAGAAACAAAAGCCACGGGATCAACAGAGGAGAACTAGAATGTTAAATTCGACCTTTATGCGCGTTGCTTAACGACAGACCATACATGTACTCGTACATCTCACGAAATTTGTTCTTCATACAAATACTAAGAGATTCATAATCTTGCTCTCCAATATATAGATATATTTTTTTTTCAGAATCTAATCGAATAAACTTACATTTTCAAAAAAAAAAAAAAAAAAAAAAGGAAAAAAGAAATAAAAAAATAAAAAAATAACAATAATAAAATAAAATAAAAAAATAAATTAAATTGCACTGGAATACATAATACATGGAATTTTTTATTTAAATAGAGGCTACCTTTCATCCAATGAAATCTTCAGAATTTTTTTTTTTTTTAAATTAACTAGATAAAACGTTTTAAATATCGCTGGTTATTATAATTTGTAAACAGAAAAAATGAAGCTTAGAGGCGAGATTTTTTTTTTTTTTTTTTTTAATGTTGTGCCCATGGTCTAGGCATTAAAACTAGTTGTCTTTTAAATAGTCTCCCTTGTTTAGATTATTTAGAATTCCTACTATTAATATAAAAAAAAATTATTCATGATAAAAAACATTTTGAATTTTAAATTAAGCATTTAAAAACAAAATAATGTTTGGCATAATAATTTTACAAATGAAAAAAAAAATTCTATCGTTTTGCAATAAAAAATATATTAAATCTCAGTACATAGAGTCGACCGAATTATTATCATAATCTTATTTTATACAGTTGAGAATCGATCAACAATTTCTCGAAGAAAGACGGGAGCTAGCCAATCAAATAGGGCAACAAAATCTCACATTAAAAGGGCTCCTCAACCCGCCCGCCAGATGCCGAACCTCAATCTACCAACAGCTAGGGAACTACATATCCCAGATCCAGTACACCAGTAAGGTCTAGCCTCTCAGTACATTCCTTCTTTTACTAACCACGCTTTAATGTTTATAGTAATTCCCCGTTCTACTAAAACATTTATTTTTAATTTTTCCGCACTATTAGAAAAAATTTTTTTTTTCGACCTTATCGCATTAAAACCTGAAAGTGGGGGCGCTAGCATGTAGATCCGATGTGCGACGGATCGACACTATCAGGTTAACTAAATTCACCCCAAAAACAAAGCCAGAAACGGTGAATTACTATAAACTACCACTAAATAATACTCTTTCTATCCCTCTCCAGGCGCATTATCTTACCTACTGCAAGCGGGGCCGCGGCCATAGTTATATGCGCATAACTAAGCGGCAGTAGGTTCCACTCATAATCTATCCAAATACTAACAAGCAAACTATCAAATTCAATCCATGGATTCACTGAAACTTCCATGGATAACTAAATACTTAGTTAAGGCTCCCGAAAACTCACAGACACGCACACAACTGTGAAAATGGCGAGTACAAGGCTGAGCAGATGTATCCCACTCCGAGGTGTATGCAAGCACGAAATAGAGAGAATGAGGCCGGGGGACAGTGACCGTCAAAAGTCGCTGATCCCTCATAAAACTTCTTACCCCAGTACACATGCTGAATGAAAGTCCCAACTTTTATATGTCAACCTACGGAATGAAAGGATGAAAGGAATAAGCGAAAATGAAAAAACCAAAAAAAACAACAATGTGGCGTCAACTCTGGTAATCTTAAACCATCGCATGCTGGTAGTCTTGTCTTATATGTGTTTGTTATTGCTATTTCATGTATTAATAATCCTGTTTTATTTTCAGATGGCCCGCTATATCCTATCGGCGCTCCTGTTCGACAACTCATAAACCGTCCTTTACGGTACCCACCCCCTTTCTACTTCTTTCTGTACCCGTGCAGTACCGGACAAGATACAATCAAGTATCTATAAGTATCTAAGAATAAAACAAAAAAACTGGTGCTGCACGGTGATACAAAATAAAAAAATAAACTGTACTATACAGTATTTCCGCTCTATTGTTGTTAGCTCTGTAAGTATATGTCAGAATGTGTCAGAAAGTGCTTGAATGTGTTAGTGTGAAGGGTGCGTCTCGCCTAAGACGTTAAGCCGGAGGCCCCGTGTACCCGACAGCCTGACGGGGCACGATAAAGATCCCCTATGTTTATCGAAAACAGAGTAGGCGTTTACGCCGGCATAAGGCCCCTTCACTTATATCTTCAAAATTAGACATCCATGCTTTTGATCCCCCATTAATAAAGATCCCCTTTTGGAACAGGCTTCAAATAACCCCACTCCCTTCTTTTTTATCAAAATTTCAAAATTTTTTTCTTGGCATGTTCTCGCGCCTGGTTAGGGATACCCTATTCTTACCACGGGGTACTTCACTCACAGCTGGGCCCCTCCTCTTCCTATGCACTCTCCTGCTCTGCTGCTGTCCTGGCACCTTCGTTTGTTAGGGAGTATAACGACCAAAAATATCAAATCATAAAAATTTATATTAAGTTAAACAGTCTGCACAATGGCCGCAAGGCCCCATCATGTCTACATGGCATGTAGACTATAAACTCGCCCAATGTGTGATATCGATCAACATGTTCTAATTGAGGTATGTTATATATAACGTATACCCTATTCTACATGCATAACAAAACATAAAACGCAAATATTCATTTGCCGACTAGCCCGCCATAGACGATAGCCATGGATTTATTACAAGTCATAATTAGTTTGGATTCGAATTAATTATATTGAAGAGAAAAAAATGGAAGGTGAGAAATATGGTTGACCGGTCTTGATGGGTGGCTGGCTGTTCAATCAGTTGACCGTCTCAATAGAATTGGAAAGGTCCGAGTTTTGGGTCTCGGTATGGCCTGTAACAAACATACGTCTGTGGTCACCTGTTAAAAAGGCATAAGCACCAGGGTTGACAAATATTATTTACTGTGATGTATAACCTTATCACCGGAATTTGATTTGTCATTTACCATGGTGAATGACCTTATCACCGGGGTTGATATGTCATTTATTAAGGTGTATACCCTTATCACTGGGCTTGATATGTCTCTAATTATGGTGTATACCCTTATCACCAGGGTGGATATGTCATTTATTATGGTGTATACCCTTATCACTGGGGTTAATATGTCATTTATTATCGTGTATACCCTTATCACGGGGGTTGATATGTCATTTATTATGGTGTATAACCCTATTAACAGGGTTGATATTTCATTTATATAGTATATAACCCTATCACCAGGGTTGATATTTCATTTGCTATAGTATGTAACCTATCACCAGAGTTGATATATCATAAGAGTTGATATGTCATCTACTTTGGTGTAAAATCTTAACACCAGGGTTGACATGTCATTTACTATGGTGTATAACATAACACCAAGGGTTGATATGTCATTTACTAAGGTGTATTACCTTAACACCGGGGTTCATATATCATTTACTGTGATGTATACCTTTATCACCGGGGTTGATATGTCATTTATTATTGAGTATACCCTTATCAACGGGGTTGATATGTCATTTATTATGGTGTATACCCTTATCACCAGGGTGGATATGTCATTTATTATTGAGTATACCTTTATCACCGGGGTTGATATGTCCTCAATTATGGTGTATACCCTTATCACCAGGGTGGATATGTCATTTATTATTGAGTATACCCTTATCACCGGGGTTGATATGTCTTTTATTATGGTGTATACCCTTATTACTGGGGTCAGTAAATCGTTCACTGTGATGTATGACCCTATCACCAGGGTTGATATTTCATTTACGATAGTATATAACCCTATATCAGAGTTGATATATCATAAGGGTTGATATGTCATTAACTTTGGTGTAAAACTTTAACACCAGGGTTGACGTGTCATTTACTATGCTGTTTAACCATAACACCAGGTTGATATGTCATTTACTAAGGTGTATAAGGTGTATAACCTTAACACCGGGGTTCATATATCATTTACTGTGAAATATAACCTTATCACCGGGGTTTATATGTCATTTACTTTGATGTATAACCCTATCACCAGGGTAAATATATCATTACTGTGATGTATAACCTTATCACCGTGGTTGACTATGGTGTATAACTTTAACACTGGAGTTGGTTATTACCGGGGTTAGTATATCATTTACTGTGAGGTAAAACTTTAACACTGGAGTTGCTATATCATTTTTTGTGATGTATAACCTTTTCACCAGGGTTGATATGTCATTTACTGTGGTGTATACCCTTAACACCGCGGTTGATGTGTCATTACTATGGTGTATAACCTTATCACCAGGGTTGATATGTCATTTACTGTGCTGTATACATTTAGCATTAATTTTTTTTAATCATTTACTGTTATGTATCAATCTATCATTGGTTTTATTATAATTATACTGTCACTCTACAATTTATATTACTTATTTTACAATTTGACATTTTTGAAGGTAAGGATTTTTTACTGACACATATACAATTAAGAGAGCATTACTATTCAACTTTTGTTTTTCTTTTTCTTGGTTTTTAGTGATAATACAGATTATTTTGATGTTAAAAGAGATAAACTACAAGTATTTCTATTTTGTTGATGTACTACATCTAGCTGGATTTGAAGAAGATGTGTTACAGTGTAACATAGGATCAGGTTTGTACTGACAGCTGTCATACCATATTTGGTTCAATAATGCCCTGTTAAGTTAAATCAACAATGTTTTTATCATATTTGAGATTGCCTTAGTGTGATTAGTCGGTAAAAGCTTCTGTGTACCATAAATATCGACTTTAGACCACTTGGCCACCTAGGCCTCAAAAAAAAAAAACAGGACATGTATTTTGCTAGTAAACACCTTTATAAAGTCAGTATAATACAGTATAATAATGAGGAATTGTTTAAAACACACTGTAGCAATTATCTTTTTTACCACATTAATTTTTATAATTAAAGTCAATGTAATTGGTCATAATAAAAGGAGTTCAGTTACCAGTAAGTACAATGAGTCTCTGATCATTATTTTTAAATATGTCTTTCTGTATATACATAAGTTTTTGGCATACTAAACATATTTTTACTTAAAATATATTTACACAATCCATACGTTAACAGCATAAAAACACGTACCCCCAGTACATTGAGGGATAATCTTTAAAAACAATAGATACAGGTACATGTACATGCATTGAAGATTCCATGCAACTGATCAGATGAACATCTCTATAACAATCAGAGATGGTAAAAAAATAAACTATCATATCCAGTTATTGTTCTTGTATATGCAATATTTTTACAGAATTAATTATAGGGTTTGGTTCTTTGTGGTTTCTTCTGATTAATTTTTTAGTGATATGGATAATCTTAGTGGTCTTGAGGGAAGAAAGAACAAAAGAAGCTGATCTCAAAGGCATAAAACAGTCAAGTATTTTAGTATTGTCACTTTCATTGACTTTTTAATTTTCTTTTAAATAAGTAGTTTTAAAATTTATTTACGCCATTTGCCAATGTTATAAGTTTAAAGATTATACTTTAATGTGAAAAACACATCATTCTAGTAATAATGGTGTGATGAACATCATTCAAGGTTTGATTGAAAAACAGTTTTGTGATATCACATAAAATGATTTGTTCAACCTTTAATATTGATGTGATAACAAAATAAATAATAAAAGCAAGAAGTTGTTTGTAAAAGATGAAGTTTTGATGACCTTGACGAAAGGTCACCTTAAACACAATATGTAATGTTTTGAGTATTCTTTTTCAGCATATATATACATGTATTTCACTATGAATCAGTTTAGGTTAAAGCTAAATTAAATTAGTTAAATAATTAGAGATCAGAAATTTCTTTTTCTTTTTCAGATTATTAGGATTACTACCACCATGACCATCATTGTGACTGTCTTCATTGTGTCTATTACAGTCTGTGAAAATAGAAGAATATATAAGAAGTGTGTGTGTGTGTGTGTGTGTGTGTGTGTGTGTGTAATAATTGTTTATACTTGTTAATGAAATATGACCAATATGAGTTGTGTTATTCAATATGTGACATTGACATTTTTGACGAGCCTGGCATTACCATAAGGCATAACTTAGATGTTACCTTTCTGGTGTCAGGGGCATTTCAAAATATCAAAGTTTATGTTAAAGTCCAAATATTTCATACAAACTAGTATTGAAACAAAAAAAAAATTGTATTTTATCTTTAGTATTGCAAATGATTACTCATATGAGTATGTAGTTTTGTTATCATTTGCATAAAATATTCAGTTTTTTTTTATTAAAAAGTGGATTTTGAGAAATACTTGTCTGTCAAAATGTGAAAGTTCATGTTTAAGTCAAAATATTTGATATTAACTTGCATTGAAATATTTCTTTGTATAAGTATTATTTATTTTTTATTTTTATTTTTATTTTTTTTTATTTTTATTATTATTATTTTTTTTTTTGAGAAATACTTCAGTTCACTTAGCAAAAATGTAGATTTTCAGAAAATGTGAAATTTAAATAATTAGATTAAAAAAAACTAAAGCCACTTTGTAAACTATCCAAAAGGTGAAATTGTCGACAATTTGGCTATCATCTCAATAATTTTTATTTAAAGTATACAGTGGATGTTTTGTAATGACCTATTTTGGAAAAAAAAGTGCATATTTTGAGAAAATACATTGAACATTTAGTTTTCAAATAATAGCATTTGAAATGTGGTATATAACATTATTTAATACAGTTTTTTTATTATTGCTGACCACTTTGTAAAGAAGTAAATTTGAAAAAATAATAAACAAACACCATATATATTGACTGATTCTGGTATATTTATTTTATAATGGTCTACCTTTTGCATTGAATGTGAAATATTGAGAAAAGTTGAGAAAATGAAAATTAGAATGGTATTTATAATTGTATTTAATATATGTATCAAGTTCAAGAATGGGTTCTGAAAATGAGCATAGCAGAACATGTCACAAGAACAATTGGTCAAAACTTTATAATATATTTGATTGGAGATGTTCCTTCATCTCTTGTCAGTCATAACAAAGTTTTTATTAAGACAGAAAATAAAAAGATTATTCAAGCCAAAACTTGAATTCATCTTTAACAAATATGAAATGACAGTAGAGACTGTAAAAAAATGATAAGGAACAATATATTGAAAAAATTGTTGAGACATTTTTTTTTACATTTATAGGTAATAACATAGTGTTGACAATATCAATTGTACTACACATGTTTCTGAAATTTTAAAAAATGTAGCAGATATTTTAAAAGAACTCTTTATTTGACATTGTTAAGCATAAAGATTCTTTAAGATAATTAGTATACATGCCTTTTTGCATATGAAGAAAATGCTGCAGTAAACAAATTACTATAGTGATATCAATAAATACAAATTCTCTAGATTCATTTTTCATTGTTCTTTTTGACATTCTTCTTAATGATTCACTATGTATAAATAAAAACAGCTAATGTATAACATCATGTATACTTAAATATTCAAGTTTGAAATGTTTTATAAAAGTTAAAACAAAAATAAGTTATATTATAAATTAAGAATTTAGTAATTTTTCAGAGTACCGGTATATGCTTGGTCAATTATGGTCACTAAAAACTTCATTTATTTATGATGTGAGGTAAAAATCATTGTTTAGTGTTAGTAACAAAATTGTGTTTATTTTAACAATAAAATTATATTTCATTCTTTTGGTTTAAGAGATAACATGAGTATATAGAGTAGTAAAACTTGGTTACTTTACTTACTGGTAATACTATGGAAAAAGACTATAAAGCCATTTGATTAAATTATAAAGGCAAATTATATTATATGGTTATTTAACTGATAATGTGAATTATTTTCTGAAGTTGACTCGACATTTGCACGAGCTTGTGAGTGCAAATGTGAAGTCAACCTCGGAAAATATTTCACATTATCAGTTAAATAACCCTATAATATATCAGTGCAAATATCAATATATATGCATGGTAACACCTCCGAATTTATCCTTTTATTTCTATGTGAAACATATATTGTTATATAATAAATATAAATATATACTTGAAATTATACACATGTATAAATATTTATTCCCCTCTATTTAATCATCAGTTGTAATATAAATACATAAAGGCTGATAATATACCATTGTTGTATTGGTTTAGAAATGTTTATAAAAAGACTTTGCATTTTATTATAATTTTTTTTAAATACTAGTTTTCATTTTTATAAATCAATATATTACTTTAAGCCAAAGTTTGTCTTAAAGAAAACATAGTTCATGTAGTGAATAAGTGTCTTTTTACCATATTGGTGTTAATAGGGCAAGAAACATGGTAAGAATACAATGAAAATTTACCAATAAAAATTCAAAACTAAAAATTTGTAGGACATCTTTTTGGATGGTCATATTACCAACAGATGGCAAGGTTCTGCCATTCTGTTACCATTTAAACAAACTTAAAGTTAATTCATTACCACAGATTACATAAAAGTGTTGCAAAAGTCATGTGTAGATAATTATGAAAACATTTTATTTTTGCCAATATGTCATCAATTAACACAAAGAATATCTCTTCGAGACTGAACTGTTTTATCTGTGGTTCCACACAGTGATAATAAAAAACACTTTTACTGTCAATGCTGAAAATATTTAAAATAGGAAAGTATGTTATTGTAATGTAATTTGTCATTCAATTATCCACTAAATTTCGAATATTTTTCTCAGTTGTTTCAAGTCTTTTGCTCCACTATTTTTCTATTTTTGTCAGCATCAGTATCATTTTATAATGCATAAAATTTTAAACATTAACCTGTTTGATAAGCAAATTTAGATAGTTCATGCTAAATTTGAGTCTTCTTAATTAGAATATATAAAATTGATCTCCAAAAATAGATTTCTATCATATGTCTCTGCCAAAATTTGAACATTTTACATATAATTGTATTTGACATTTATGCATGCATATATATATATATATATATATATATATATATATATATATATATATATATATATATATATATATATAACAATAAGTAAAATAATAACAGGAAAAGTTCAAAATTACATTTTCGCAAGTACTTTCATGCGTATGTTTCGCAATCTTCAGGCGAATAATTTATTGATAATTATACCATAGTAACGTTACTATGACGTGACAATGTTACAAGGGGAGATAATAATACAACGGGAGGTTATTTTGAAAAGCTTTGGAATTATCCATTTAATTTCGGTTTAAAAACCTCGATAAAATGTTGCTCTCTGGTTAACCTCTTAGTTTGATCTTCATCTAGACATTTGTAGAACGGGAAAATTTTGAAATCTTTGTTACCACAGATATCGATATGTTCACTGAGTGGTATTTTTCTCGTTCTCGGGTCTCTTATTTGCTGCTTGTGAACCCTTACACGTTCACATAGACTATTTCCCGTTTGACCAATGTAACTTTCCTTACATCCTTCACAATTAATGATGTAAACTAAATTCTTACTTTTACAAGTAAAATTCCAGTTTGGTCTAACGATTTTACCATTTACTAATTTTATGGAACTTCCAGTTTGAATATGCGCGCATGTACCGCAACGTGAGTCACCACATGTTTTTACTTCAAATGAATGAAGCTTATTTCCCGGCATGTCAAATTTGGCTCTGGTGATAAGCTTTTTTAAGTTTTTAGGTTGCCGTTTACTTTTTAATAGAGTGTGTTTATTCAGGACAGTCTTCATTCTTTGGCTACGCGTTAATGAAGGTGCATTTGTTCGGATTACCTTCATCATCTCTATGTGTCGAGGATTATATGTAGATACAAATGGGATGTTGTTTTCAGTAGTGGTTTGTTGTATCGTCGTTCTCAATTCCTCTATTGGGATGGATTTTGCCTTTTCGATTCCATTCTTTATGAGTTGTTGAGGGTAATCCTGAGCAAGTAAATATTTGTCCAATTCTTGAAGACGTTGGTTTCTTCTTGTGGTATCGGTGACTATGGTGCATATTCTTCGTGCAAGGCAATATGGGATGTTCCGTTTAATATGAGATGGGTGGCATGATTGAAAATTAAGGTACTGGTGTGTATCTGTAGACTTGTAGTAGATGTCTGTTGTTAGGTTTGTTCCTTCTTTACATACCAGTATATCTAGAAACGGAATTTTTTCGGAGTTACTTTCGATCGTGAATTGAATTGATTGGTGCTGGTTGTTTAGTATTCTGTGGAATTTTTCAAGATCGTCATCCGTGTTGTTCCATATGATGAAACAATCATCCAAATACCGTTTCCAGTTGTTTTTTATGTAGTCTGCTATATCTGGATTCATTTGAACAATTAATTCTTCATACAAGTTATTTTCAAGGAATCCCATTACTAATGTAGCATACGTTGGTGCGAATTTTGTACCCATTGCTGTTCCTTTTATTTGTAGGTAATTTTTTCCCGTTAAAGTAGAAGAAATTCCGAAGATAGTAGAATAATCGATCCAAAAATTATCAACTTATCTAAACGCAATCTTGATGAAAGTGAACTCAAAATTTTAAACAGAGGACTTAAATTCACCCCAACCCCAAGACAAAACCATGATGAGTTAAAGGATGACATAAACTCTTTTTGTCGAAGATTAAGGTTGGCTGAATTCTTTGTGGACACTGATTGCGAAGATGATAATTCTTTAATACGTAACAAATCAAACTTTACCCCGAACAAAGGGCGTGATATTCATCTTGATAAATATATCGATTTTTTGACTGGATTTCCATTGGAACAAAATAACAGTCAGATCAAAAGTAATATCTCCTCAAGTGAAAATGAGGCGATAAAACGATTAGGTAAAGATGATTCCATTGTAATCAAACAAGCAGACAAGGGTGGCGCACTGGTTATTATGGATTCAGAATATTATAAAAATAAAGTAGAAGAACAACTGAACGATGATTCTTTCTATCAAGAAATTCAAACAAATATGGACAAATCCACGATGAAGGAAATTAAAACACTGATAACTACTTTCTCATCGTCACTAACAGATAAAGAAAAAGAAGCATTGATCAAGTTTGAGACCAAAACAAGCAACTTTTATGGACTCCCAAAGATTCACAAATCAAGGGAAATTCAAGCACAAATTCAGCAACAAAATGATACATATGTGCAAATTCATCAACCGGAAGACCTTAAGTTGCGACCGATTATTGCCGGCCCTGCTTGTCCGACACACAGATTAAGTAACTTAATCGATATCATTCTTAAACCGTTATGTACATTAGTACCTAGTTACATCCGAGATGATCTGGACTTTCTTAACCACATTCCCAATTCGGTACAAGAAAATTCAAAACTCGTAACTTTTGATGTAACCAGTTTATATACCAACATACCGCATGATTTTGGGATAAAGGCGGTACAATTTTGGATTGAGAAACACCGGAACTTGATTGATAGCCGATTTAACACCGAATTTATTCTCCAAGCAATCAAATTAGTTCTCTACAATAATTACTTCTACTTTAACGGGAAAAATTACCTACAAATAAAAGGAACAGCAATGGGTACAAAATTCGCACCAACGTATGCTACATTAGTAATGGGATTCCTTGAAAATAACTTGTATGAAGAATTAATTGTTCAAATGAATCCAGATATAGCAGACTACATAAAAAACAACTGGAAACGGTATTTGGATGATTGTTTCATCATATGGAACAACACGGATGACGATCTTGAAAAATTCCACAGAATACTAAACAACCAGCACCAATCAATTCAATTCACGATCGAAAGTAACTCCGAAAAAATTCCGTTTCTAGATATACTGGTATGTAAAGAAGGAACAAACCTAACAACAGACATCTACTACAAGTCTACAGATACACACCAGTACCTTAATTTTCAATCATGCCACCCATCTCATATTAAACGGAACATCCCATATTGCCTTGCACGAAGAATATGCACCATAGTCACCGATACCACAAGAAGAAACCAACGTCTTCAAGAATTGGACAAATATTTACTTGCTCAGGATTACCCTCAACAACTCATAAAGAATGGAATCGAAAAGGCAAAATCCATCCCAATAGAGGAATTGAGAACGACGATACAACAAACCACTACTGAAAACAACATCCCATTTGTATCTACATATAATCCTCGACACATAGAGATGATGAAGGTAATCCGAACAAATGCACCTTCATTAACGCGTAGCCAAAGAATGAAGACTGTCCTGAATAAACACACTCTATTAAAAAGTAAACGGCAACCTAAAAACTTAAAAAAGCTTATCACCAGAGCCAAATTTGACATGCCGGGAAATAAGCTTCATTCATTTGAAGTAAAAACATGTGGTGACTCACGTTGCGGTACATGCGCGCATATTCAAACTGGAAGTTCCATAAAATTAGTAAATGGTAAAATCGTTAGACCAAACTGGAATTTTACTTGTAAAAGTAAGAATTTAGTTTACATCATTAATTGTGAAGGATGTAAGGAAAGTTACATTGGTCAAACGGGAAATAGTCTATGTGAACGTGTAAGGGTTCACAAGCAGCAAATAAGAGACCCGAGAACGAGAAAAATACCACTCAGTGAACATATCGATATCTGTGGTAACAAAGATTTCAAAATTTTCCCGTTCTACAAATGTCTAGATGAAGATCAAACTAAGAGGTTAACCAGAGAGCAACATTTTATCGAGGTTTTTAAACCGAAATTAAATGGATAATTCCAAAGCTTTTCAAAATAACCTCCCGTTGTATTATTATCTCCCCTTGTAACATTGTGACGTCATAGTAACGTTACTATGGTATAATTATCAATAAATTATTCGCCTGAAGATTGCGAAACATACGCATGAAAGTACTTGCGAAAATGTAATTTTGAACTTTTCCTGTTATTATTTTACTTATTGTTATATATATATATATATATATATATATATATATATATATATATATATATATATATATATATATATATATTTGTAATTCTGGTACAAAATGTAAAGTTTTTGTTAATGTCTATATTACAAGAACAAATATGGAAACAAATTAATTTTTTTCTTATTTTCAAACTGTATTCAGTTAAATATATAATAACAATAATATATCAGAGTGAAATTTTTGTACAATTTCAATAAAGATCAAATTTGAATCTGTTGCCTTTTGGATGATGATGTATACATAGTTCACATAAAATTTGAGTCGTTATAATTGAAAATTAAATTTTTTTTCTCCAAAATCTATTTTTTTCCTCTTGCTTCAGCCAAATTCACTATACCTTTTTTATACCTGAAGCCTATCAAGATGCCCAGTTTTCAGTTTATGTAATTTCTGTATTTTTTTATTTTTGTCATCAGACAAATTTCAGGTATATATTGTTTTATTAGCTGTCAACATTATATGATGAAGTGGTCTTACTTTTCGGTATTATGATAAAAAGTTGACAGTTCTTAACATCTTTTTGTAAGAAAGAGCAAACGTTTCAAGCTCACCATAAAAAGTAGAATATGGGTTATTTTTATGCATTTAAAAAATCAGGATTAATAAAAGATTATAAATAATAAGAGTCATTCAGTTTCAATGCCTTAGTTTCTAATCCCACTTTAGCAGCTTCTAGTGTGAGAAAGTTTTTCAGTCAACTTTCAAAATGTTGATGGTTTTGTAAGGGCACTCCTGTTTCCTGCACCATCCCAGAACTAACCATTTAGATATACATATAAATGATGTTCTTGGCTGGGAACTAACTATATATATATATATTATTGTTTCACATTACTTTACCTAGTGAATAAATTGACTTGATTCAAGTAATTATTTTACACAAGTTAATTTCTCAAGTATTTTTGCAAGATATATAAATATGTATCATTATTTTGCCATGTTTATCATATATATGTTTAATAACTTCAGCAAAAATACATAATTTAGACCTAAGGTTTTATAATATTTGATTTTATTTTTTCAAGCGTTTTGATTGGTCGGGACTTTTTTAATATTATTGAAGGAATTAATTAAATAAGTTGTCATGAATGACACACAGTAACATTTGATGTGTACATGTATTCCTAATCAATGCAATTTATTTTTGTTTTTTTACATATCACATTAACTGTAAAATTGTATAAAATATTATGATTTTTATGTAAAAATATATTTAGTAGAATTTTTAGAAAATTCATAATTTATACAGAGTTAAAAATTTTTAATTCTTTAATTTTTTCACAAATTTTTTCTTTAAAAATTTTGAGTAATGGGATTTAAAGTTCATTATAGTATTACTTTAGGTTTATTTTTAATGATATGGAGTGTGAAAAAATTCAAATAAAAAAACTGTGTGTCATTAATTATTGTTCTATACATGTATATACTTTCCTAAAAACGTGAAATTCGCCTAAGTCTCTTCATCACAAAATCATTTGTCATTGGATCAAATTTTTTCAAGAGAAATTTTGACCCAAAATATTTTTGTGTTTTGTATATTGAAACCATTACAGACACATAATTGTTAATAATAAAAAAGATTTCTAGTTTTTATTACTGTTAGAAACTTAATTTCAGAGATTGACTTGCATTTATACCTTATTATAAAAGTAGATAGTTATTATTTTACTTTATTTTTATTAGAAAAATAAAACTTTTAATAATGTTAAACTAGACTTTATTATTATATGTTTATGAGTTTGAATGGTATACATGTATGTGGCTGAAATCATCTCCGAGGTCAAGATATGATCCTTTTACCATATAAAACTATCATCCAGTGTGAGAAGATCATATACAATGTATACAGCTATAATTCATCAACCCTTATCTCTAAAGAATATGTGCAATATGTCCAGTGGTTACCTATTTTTAGCTCGCTTCCATGTAAGTGCAAAGAGCTTATGTCATACCCCCAGGGTGAGCGTTAGCATCCAATGTTAAAATTTTGTAATGTTTGAAGTTTTTCATGTTATAATTATCACATACTTGGTGCAGATGATATCTTAGGCCATAAAGGATGTGTGATGAGTTGCAGAGGCTGAAAGCCAAAGGTCAAGGCCAAACAGTCACATTGTTAAAGTTTAATGTTAAAGTTTTTAAATGTTGAAGGTTTCATATTATAAGTTATGAATATCACATACTTGGAGCAGATGATATCTTAAGTCATATAGAATTTACGATAAAGTTGCAGAAGCTGAAGACCAAAGGTCAAGGTCAAATTGTCATATTGTTAAAGTTTTATGTTAAAGTTTTTTAATGATGATGATGATGATGATAAACAGTGTTGATGATAGTGATGATGATGATGAAATAGGATCATGTTGATGGTTGTAGTGGTGATGATGATGAAATAAGATCATGTTGATGGTTGTGGTGATGATAAACAGTGATGATGATGATGATGATGATGGTGGTGATGGTTGGCTTTTTTAACACGTATGTTGATTGGTTGTGGTGGTGATGATGAATAAATAAGATCATGTTGATGGCTGTGGTGATGATGATAAACAGTGATAATGATGATGATGATGATGATGATGATGACGATTGGCTTTTTTAAGAAGTATGTTGATAATTTTAAAGGAATTGCAACATAAACATAAAAAATGAATAAAATCTGCCATGACTATTTGTATGTTAGAATGTAAGCCAGCATTGTTGTATTCTGACCACTCTTGTTTTTTGAATGCCATGTACATCATATACAATTATAGCGTCCCACATCTTCTATCAACATGAGAAATAATAATGACCGACATCTGCCCACATCTGATCAATGAAGGACATAGAAGCATTTAGTTATAATTCCACATATCTGATCTCTAAAGGGCATGTACGTCATATATAGTTATAATGCCCCACATTTAATCTGTAAAGGTTATGTGCAGTAGAAAGTAAAATGCCCCACAACTGGTCTTAAAATGCATGTACGTCATATGATGCCCCGCAAACAATAATAAAGGAAAATAATGTCATTTACAGTTATAATGTTCCATAACTAATCTCTAACTGTCATACACGTCATATAATGCCGCACAATCTTAAAAAGGACATGTATGCAATATAGCCAAAATGTCTTATAATAGGTCTCTAAAAGGCATTTATGTCATATGATGCCCAACAATTCATCTCTGAAAGACAAGTATGCCATATACGGTTATAATGCCCCATAACTGATCTCAAAGGGCAAATATTTCATATTATGCCCCGTCACCTAGCATATGATATCCAGTATTTCATTATTACCCGACATATACATGATGTATGGATATGATATCCGGTATTTGATTATTACCCGACAGATACATGATGTATGGATATGATATCCAGTATTTGATCATTACCCGACATATACATGATGTATGGATATGATATCCAGTATTCGATGATTTCTCGACATATACATGATGTATGGATACGATATCCAGTATTCGATGATTTCTCGACATATACATGATGTATGGATATGATATCCGGTATTTGATTATTACCCGACAGATACATGATGTATAGATATGATATCCAGTTTTTGATCATTACCCGACATATACATGATATATTGATATGATATCCAGTATTTGATCATTACCCGACATATACATGATATATTGATATGATATCCAGTATTCGATGTTTTATCGACATATACATAATGTATAGATATGATATCCAGTATTTGATCATTACCCGACATATACATGATATATTGATATGATATCCAGTATTTGATGATTTCTCGACATATACATAATGTATAGATATGATATCCAGTATTTGATGATTTCTCGACATATACATAATGTATGGATATGGTTTCCAGTATTTGATCATTACCCGACATATACATGATGTATGGATATGATATCCAGTATTTGATCATTACCCTATATAAACATGATATATGGATATGATATCCAGTATTTCATTATTTCTCGACATATACACGATATATTGATAAAATATCCAGTATTTGATCATTACCCGACATATACATGATGTATGGATATGATATCCAGTATTTGATGATTTCTCGACATATACATAATGTATGGATAAGATATCCAGTATTTCATTTTTTCTCGATATATACATGATGTATAGATATGGTTTCCAGTATTTGATCATTACCCGACATATACATGATATATTGATATGATATCCAGTATTTGATCATTACCCGACATATACATGATGTATGGATATGATATCCAGTATTTGATCATTACCCTATATAAACATGATATATGGATATGATATCCAGTATTTCATTATTTCTCGACATATACACGATATATTGATAAAATATCCAGTATTTGATCATTACCCGACATATACATGATGTATGGATATGATATCCAGTATTTCATTATTTCTCGACATATACATGATGTATGGATATGATATCCAGTGTTTGATGATTTCTTGACATATACATGATGTATGGATATGATATCCAATATCGATTATTATCTGACATATACAGATATGATATCCACTATTTGGTCTTTATTTGATATTCAGTGCCAAATAACTTATCTCAGAAGTGTATTTGTATGACCCTTTCTATAAATTGATTTGATGTTTAGTATAAGATCATAACCCGACTTATTGAAATAACCCGTATTTGACCATTTCCCGAAATATACAAAATATGTCACCACTCATCATGTAAATAGATGAATGCAAAATATAACTTTTTTACTTTTATAGACACCAATGTACGCAAGCCGAGTTGCAAGTTCATATTCTATATGTTAGGTAAGTCCAAGTCCCATAACTTTGTCGAAAATCATTGAACCGGAACCAAACTCAAAGTTGTTCTGTACCTTATGATGGTAGACTCACATACCAACTTTGAATTCAATATCTGCAGGCGTTAAAAAAAGTCCGGAAAATTAATGATGCCAAGGTTTGTGCAAATAACTCTTATTCTAAGGTTGCTGAATGAATGTCAAGGAAACACAACTTTATAAACTTGATAGGATGTCTTGCACTTATGCTTTATATGATGCTTTAATTTTGCAGAAATTTTGAGTATAACGAGATGTTAAAAAGTTTTAATGTTTAAGGCCACCTAGATCTTAAATGAAGGTCAGGATCAGCAAGCTTTAAAAACTTGGCAAAGCTCCACATATAAACGCCATATATGATGTTTCAAGCTTCTAAGCATTTAAATTCATTGAAGATATTTGAGTATTTTACTATTTAAAGTCACTGTGACTTTGAATAAAGCTCAAGGTCAAGCTGCTTTGCAAACCTGAAAGTGCTCAAACCAAAGAACATTTCTGTCAAGTTTCATTGTCATAGTTCACTGGTTCTGGACAGGTAGTCATTTGTGTGATAGGCTTAGAAGTAGAAAACAGATGTCTTGTCCCAGATGATGCTCGTCAGAATCTTTGGCTCAGGTCAGCCAAAAAGCAGACCACCTTCAGTTTTATTGGATATGTTTAAATAGTCATTCAATATGAAATCTTCAATAAAGTGTATTCCACAGTAGAAATCTCTATAGTCTGTATGGTGATATGAACAAAAATGCAGACTACAGAATATGCTCAATGTAATTTAAACACTATATGTTTATGCAGACTACTGCTTCATGTGTTTGTCCACAATGGACCAACTTAAACTCTCATTAGCAGTATCAAAATTGTAATGTTGAGAGGACAAACTATTTTATAAAGTTGCATACAATACATGTATGTATGAAGTTGTGCAGAATAGTGTAGCCCCTTAATGATTCTGATTATGAAACTTTCTGTAATAATCATGTTACTTTGTTTTGTAAAATAAATGTTGTTGTAGTAAGTCTTAAATAAGAGTTTTTATCAAAGTAAATATTCTTGACTTAAATGATATTGAAGACCAACATTGAGAGAATGATTAACCCATTATAGCCTTCTTAATAACAATAATGGAATACTGATTACAATTTCATAATATATATTTATTTAATATTTCACCGTCTTTCATACAATCCTTTCATATAAAATGACCCCATGTTACAAAAGCAGTATTAAATATAATGTGACTGATAACAGAATTAATGCATGAGTATAGTAATCTTTGTGTTGATTAATGACTACAGTGATCATGATAACCGATAAGCTAGTTTGACAAAAAAATGATCTTACACTGGTAATGATCTCACAATGATAAAGTCTAATAAAAATACACTGACTGAAATTCTCCATGAAGATAACTGATTGTGAATTTATATAAACAGATCAACATGAATGATAAGTTAAAATTTCAGATAAGCAATAATCATGACTTACTTTTAAACTAAACAATTAGTATATTGTGAAGAATGGGAAAGAACAATGAACAACTCTAGCATGTACAATAAAATATTGAATGCTGCTGTGTCTTATTTTAAAAACATAACAAAAATACCATGGATTTAAATGTCTCGCCCTGTTAGTTTTTGATCAAGTTAAAAAAATTACTTTAAACATAAACTTTCACATTTTGACACGCCACTGCCTCTGCTTACGACGAAACCAGAAAAGAAACACCTAAGTCTTGCCTTATGGCAATGCCAGGCTCAACAAAAAGCAGGTAAAGATGTTAAATACTGAAAAAATAACAGTAGTTGAAAATAAAGATGATTTCAGTCTGATGGACTAATGGTGGATCTTTAGTCTGAATTGATATTTAACACTATTTTGTAATTGAACAAAACAATATAATGTTTAAACTCTGTTATACTCCATATTCTTAAAAAGTAAGTGTACATTATATGTTAAAAAACATCTTAATGTTTTATTAAAGATTTTACAATATGACTAATAAAATAAAAATACCTAAGATAATATTTATCTTCTTCCAAAGTCAACTTCACATAAATCATCTGTTTCTTTGCATTAAAATAGGAATGAACAGAAATGTACCAATAATCATGTAAATTGAGATTGTTAACAACTATTAATACCAATAACTTATCTTCAGAATATTCTGTCGGAAAACAATTTGATTAGAAAGAAATTAAAATAAATCAAAGGATATTGAAAAATTTAATTAATATAGAGCCTAAACTTAAATATTCAACTCTTTAGTATTCCTATGCATGAGTTCTTAATAATTGATTAATACAGTTTTTATCACCTTAGACATATTTTAGTCTTAATATTTGCAGTATAAAATGAGAATATTGATGCTACTATTGTCATGGTAAAAGATTATGGTACATATTAAACCTAGTCATTCAAGAAATAAATTTTGATGATTTCTAACATAATATTTAATAGCAAAAGAATCCTATCATTTGTAAACAAAAACTTTCAGAAAACATCAAACAAAAATCTTCATTTTTGCTTTCAAATACAAATAATTATAATAAATATCATATATAATGTGGGTTAGAGAAGTGAAAACGCCCTAAAGTTAAGAATTTACATGTTACAAGTACATAAATTATTAAAAAAATTGTATATAAATAAATAAATAAATAAATAAATAAATAAATAAATAAAGTTGGTAGACAGAAATTTTTGTATTTTACTTCCATTTTTATTAATAAAGATGGATTATTTTGATTACTCAATTTTGACATGATTTGAAAAAACTCTCTTCACTACTAATGTATTTAACTTTGTACACATATATAAAGACATGTTTAGAATCATAAATGTTTTTTAAAACTAAACTTATATTTGTATTTTCCTCTAAAAATTAGGATTAACATGTATTAGCAATGATGTTATTTATCCCTTACAAAGTTACAAATGACAAATCTAATGAAATTCTCTATTTAATTTATCCTATTTCACCATTTTGTAATATGTGTTTACATGATATTTTTTATGATGTAACCATGTTCTGAAACTAGATCCTCCAGATTACATCTTGCTAAGAAATTACTGCTATTTTTTCTTATTTATTCCAGCTTTTATCATTGAACCAAAATTAATGTAACATTGTTCTTTAAGAATATCACAAAGTAATTCAGGACTGTTTTATTTTTTCCTAGGAAAACTTAATGCAGCTTTAACAACATTTACATCTAAAATCTAAGTGATAATATCACAAGTAATATATTAAGTCAGTGTTGGAAATAACAGCCAGTCTAATAGTTAAGACGGATTACTTTTGGAAAGGGCAGGATGCTTTTTCAATAGTCTCCTATATATCACCACAGAAAATGTTGAAATATAAGACTAGGACTGTGTAAAATTTATAACTTATTTCCAAGACTGTTGAATTACACGTATATGTATTTTTTTGAGTAATCAGTAAATAGCATATTTCTGTCACTTTACATAGGGTCATCTGCTGAATTTACTATCAAAACTTCTGCTTTTCTTAGCTTAGGACTAAGCTTTAATTCAACAAAAAGTGGTGACTGGTACTTGTTCTCCTGTAAGATAATTGGTGTTCATTGGTTCAGAGGTCAGCCACAATAGTTTTCCCTAACATAATCTGAAAGTAAAGATATAATGATGTTGTAATAGATACAATACTTGCACACACAGTCTGTTTTTATTATCTCAAAATATAGCCACCCTTTATATATTTTGGAAATATTATGTCAAATCTCAACTCTCCATTGACCATTTCTGCTATAGTTTGTTGATCTCAACACAGTAAAGAGTGCATGACATAAGTTAGCTAGCAAATAGATATACTTGATGAATATTTTTAATCATTACACATATTACTACTATTTCATGTAAATTTCATTGTATTGGAAATCATATTGCTTTCTGCCATCCTAACATTAAGAATTATTTCAGCCATCTTTGGAATGATCTGTATATTACACTTAAGTGTCCAAGCTATAGCAATAAACTATAACAATATCAGATACAATCAAAATTGTGTTATATAAAGCTTTTAATAACAATTAATTATCAATCCATGGTGTCTTTTTCAAAAGTTTCAAATGTGGCACTCAATTTGTTAGTTATTTTTTAAACATTTTTCACCCTTTTATTAAACGTGATGAGTCGGACCAAAAAAAAAAAAAAAAAAAAAAATACAAATACTGATGAAATAAAAATAATAAAACACGAAAAGCTTGGTAAAAATTTCATTGCATAGACTGCATTTCCACATGGGGCTATCTAAACAAAGTCTCATAAAAGTATTCAAGTGTTCTAGGTGGGCCTCCTTGAGGACTTTTGTAAGAATGTTTCATAAACTGGGCAGTCTTAATCATGCCTAAATGACTTATCAAAGCATTGTTGCATTTGTCTGTGGTACATTAACTTGCTGACAAAAAATTAAAACATATAATTCAATTTTTTAACATATTTATTACCTGTTAACATTTGAGGATGTAAGAAAACAATGACCGTTTGTGGGAAATGGTTCAGCAAACTGAGGAAACCATTTACATCTGATGTTTGGTAAGTGACCTGGAGATTTTTTATTCACATCTCATTAAAGCTGGTGGCCTGGTAACATCTCAAAACTTTTTCTAAAAATGAAAAAGAAATTAAAAAAAATGAAGTTAATCAAATTCTTGCTGTTCCACTGTTACTTTTCATACTAAATGAAAAACCATAGAATTTTCAAATATCGTACTTAGACATTGTAAAAAGGAATGTTTGATTTACTGTTTAAAGGATTGTTTGATTTTTAATTTAATAAATGATATTAGAAGTAATTCCACTTTTATCAAATCATCTTTAATAAGAAATAAATTGCAGACCAAACAAAATCACTTGGCTTTACAGCAAATAAAAGAAATTAGAAATGAGTGAAGACAGAAATTTAGAAAACGAATACAAAAATCTCTGATTGAAAAAACTGCAGACACTAGACATAAAATTAAACATAATGACAAAATGTGGTATGGTTAAATATTTCCAAATATTTGGTGGCCCCTAAAAATTTACAAGTAAAAGTCTGTCCTGAGTCAACAGACTGATCAGTTCACTGCTTATCCAGGTTTTTAATGACAGTAATGGATGGTAAGCAAGCCAATTATAACAATTCATTTGGAAGCTGGGTAGACTGGAACAATGTGACATGTCTTACTCAATGACACACAACACAACCTGCCGAAGTCTTATTCACAGGACTCTTGGTTCATAACTTTGTTACTTTACTAAATTTATTTGTCTCCGCAATGATGGTACCTTAAACCATATATTTATATATTTGGTGTAATATTTTAAACAGTGTACAAACTACCCAACAGGAGTGTCACAGCAGTCATGCCCATTTAACAAATCTTACAGTAAATCGTAGCATAAGGGATGTCCAACATTTGTTTTCATTTTGGCATGCACTCATAAATGTATTGGAAAATTGCAAAAATCCTTGCACACACCTCCCAGAAAAAACACAGAAAAAACAAATTAAGAATTTGGGGAACAAAATTATGTGCATTTGTATTCACTGTAAAATATAAATTCTTTTTCAAGTCATTTGTGATTGCCCAATTGAAGTTATTAACATATGTAACTGTACTTAAAATGCTTTCATATTCACTTGGTTTTCAAAAATTTTGCTGCTATATGTTTTGAAATTAGGACCCAGTTATTTAAAGGCGAAAATATACAGCAAACATAAAACAGTTTGCAAAAGCACTCAACTCATAATTTAATTAAACTTTAAAGCTTTCATAATTGCTTCTGTTTGCAACTTTTAATTTGTTTTAAGATTGTGTTAGAACTAGCTCAAAAGACATTTTTACAATTAATATACTTCAATTTATTTTCACTATCTTTGTTTTATTATTAAGAGCTATAGCAGTGGCAGAAACCTTAATTTATCTAATTTTGACACTGGTGTCTTGTGTACATAGTTGTTAAACTTACTAACAGACTTAAATGAAATCACCATGTTCCAACTACTAGCAAGAATAAAAACAATTTTGAGATGGATTGATTGGGAACTACGGGGGAATTTCAAGGCTTGCAAAATATTTGTCTTGGACATTTTTAAATTTCTGCGGTGCACTTTTGTGCACCAGTATTCCTATTTGGTGATCATTTAGTCTCTGCAATTTTAAAGCTTAAGATAAAAATAATAATTTTTTTTTTTGCAAAAATGAATGCATGGCATTGGATAATTGGATAGACCTATTTTGGAGTCAAACATATGATCCAACAGTGACAAAGAAAGGATTCAGATACTGATGTTCCAGTTACATTTTACATTTTTAAGTTACAAGATTCTATTTATTTATTGTTGGAGAACTAAAGATAGCTAGTTATCACAGGTAATACCTTCTGTGGATATTCTAGACAAGTTTTCTCACGGATTCTCATTTGACAATAATCAAAGAACCATTTTCACTCTGTGTTAAGGCAGAAAATCAGTACATCCATTAAATGTTATGTTTGGTTTGTTTCTTTTGCCACTGGCAACATCCTGTTGATTTAAATCCTGTTAAATAAATAAAAAATATTGTTAACTTTACATGACTTGTTTTATACATATAACTGGTTTTAATTGCCATGTTTATCTTAAATTTGTGAAATGTATGTTTAACATTTAAACCCATCATAAATGACCTTGGAAATGATGTCAAATGCTGTCTTTTATATGAGAATTTATATAAATTATTATAAATGTCACATAAACAAATTGGGTGTTGCCATCAATAAACTTTAATGATCTCTAGATAAGTATGAAGAAATATACAAGAACTTTCAAGACTAGGTGTTACTTCCTGGTCAATATTATTTCATTTATAATGCATCTTGACCAGTTTTGCTTAAGGCTGAACAAATAGCTCTGGGTTTTAATAGCCAATTTACTTTGCAACTAGGTCTTGCTTGTCACATTACAATATTATAAACATATAAGAAACTATTGTCTTTTTTACTGAGCACATTAAAGTAGTTTTCAATTAGGGTAAAATGTCTTTTATCCATTTTCCAATCTCAATATCTCAATCTATTGCAGTATACCACAAACAATCAAAAATTTGTTACTGGCTCTCTTTCTTTCTATGGATTCTTTATTTTACTTCATTACTCTATAAATATAAGACAGAAAATAAATTGGTACATCACTGTTGCCTGCATCTTTTTATAAAGTCTCATTGCTATAACAACCAAGTTGTTAAGATAACAAAACACAGTAAATGACACTGACATCAATCCTGGTGATAGGGTTATACACCATAATAAATGACATATCAATCATGGTGATAGGGTTATACATCAAAGTAAATGGTATATCAACCCTGGTGATAGCGTTATTCATCACAGTAAATGATAAGGTTGTACACCATAATAAATGATATATCAACCCTGGTGATAAGGTCATTAACCATAATAAATGACAAATCAATCCTGGTGATAAGGTCATACACCATGGTAAATGACTTATCAAATTTTGGTGATAAGGTTATACACCATAGTAAATGATATATCAACCCTGGTGATAAGGCTATACATAGCAGTAAATGATATATCAACCCTGTGATAAGGTTATACACTTTGGTAATTGCAATATCATCTCTAGTGATAAGGTTATACACCATAATAAATGACAAATAAATCCTGGTGATAGGGATATACATCACAGTAAATGATATATCTATCCTTGTGATAAGGTTATAGATCACAATAAATGATATATCAACCCCGGTGATAAGGTTATACACCATGGTAAATGACAAATCAAATTTTGGTGATAAGGCAATACATAGCAGTAAATGATAAATCAACCCTGTGATGAGGTTATACACTATGGTAATTGCAATATCATCCCTGGTGTTAAGGTTATACACAATAATAAATGACATATAAATCCTGGTGATAGGGTTATACATCATAGTAAATGATATATCAACCCCGGTGATAAGGTTATAAATCACAGTAAATGATATATCAACCCTGGTGATAAGGTCTTACACCATAATAAATGACATATCAACCCCGGTGATAAAAGTATGCATCATCATAAATGACATATCAACCCCGGTAATAAGGTCATACACCATGGTAAATGACAAATAAAATTTTGGTGATAAGGTTATACACCATAGTAAATGATATATCAACCCTGATGATAAGGTTAAACATCACAGTAAATGATATATCAACCCCGGTGTTAACGTTATACACAATAATAAATGACATATAAATCCTGGTAATAGGGTTATACATATCAGTAAATGACATATAAAACCCGGTGATAGGGTTATACATATCAGTAAATGATATATCACCCCTGGTGTTAAGGTTATACACCATAACCAAATGACATATCAATCCTGGTGATAGGGTTTTACATCACAGTAAATGATATATTACCCCCGATGATAAAGTTATACATCACAGTAAATGATATATCAACCCTGGTGATAAGGTTATATAGATCACAGTAAATGATATATTAACCCCCGTGATATGTTTATACATCACAGTAAATGATATATCAACCCTGGTGATAGGGTTATTTATCACAGTAAATGATATATCAACCCCGGTAATAAGGTTATACACCATGATAAATGACAAATAAATCCTGTTGATAGGGTTATACATCACAGTAAATGATATATAAACCCCGGTGATAGGGTTATTCATCACAGTAAATGATATATCATCCCCGGTGATAAGGGTTTACACCATAATTAAAGACATATCAACCCTGGTGATAAGGTCATTCACCATAATAAATGACAAATAAATCCTGGTGATAAGGTCATACACCATAATAAATGACATATCAATCCTGGTAATAGGGTTATACATCACAGTAAAGATATATCAACCCCGGTGATAAGGTCCTACACTAAGGTAAATGGCAAATCAAATTTTGGTGATAAGGTTATACACCATAGTAAATGATATATCAACCCTGGTGATAAGGCTATAGATAGCAGTAAATGATATATCAACCCTGTGATAAGGTTATACACTATGGTAATTGCAATATTATCCCTGGTGTTAAGGTTATACACCATAATAAATGACATATAAATCATGGTGATAGGGTTATACATCACAGTAAATGATATATCAATCTCGTTGATAAGGTTATAGATCACAGTAAATGATATATCAACCCCGGTGATAGGGTTATACATCATAGTAAATGATATATCAACCCTGGTGATAAGGCTATAGATAGCAGTAAATGATATATCAACCCTGTGATAAGGTTATACACTATGGTAATTGCAATATTATCCCTGGTGTTAAGGTTATACACCATAATAAATGACATATAAATCATGGTGATAGGGTTATACATCACAGTAAATGATATATCAATCTCGTTGATAAGGTTATAGATCACAGTAAATGATATATCAACCCCGGTGATAGGGTTATACATCATAGTAAATGATATATCAACCCTGGTGATAAGGCTATACTGAAAGTAAATGATATATCAACCTTGTGATCAGGTTATTCACTATTATAATAGTAATTGCAATATCAACCCCGGTGTTAAGGTTATACACCATAATAAATGACATATCAATTCTGGTGATAGGGTTATACATCACAGTAAATGATATATCAACCCCTGTGATAAGGGTTTACACCATAATTAATAATATATCAACCCAGTGATAAATTTATACATCACAGTAAATGATATATCAACCATGCTGAGAAGGTTATATACCATAGTAATTGCAATATCAACCCCGGTGTTAAGGTTATACACAGTAATAAATGACATATGAATCCTGGTGATAGGGTTATACATCAAAGCAAATAACATATAAACCCTGGTGATAGGGTAATACATCACAGTAAATGATATATCAATCCTGGAGATAGGGTTATACATTAAAGTAAATGATATATCAACCCTGGTGAAAAGGTTATATATATCACAATAAATGATATATCAACCCTGGTGAAAAGGATATATATATCACAGTAAATGATATATCAACCCTGGTGAAAAGGTTATATATATCACAGTAAATGATATATCAACCCCGGTAATATGTTTATACATCACCCCGGTAATAAGGGTATACAGCATAATAAATGACATATCAACCCCCATGATAAGGTCATACACCATGGTAAATGACAAATCAAATTCCGGTGATAAGGTTATATATCACAGTAAATAATATCTGTCAACCCTGGTGCTAATGCCTTTTTAACAAGTAACCACAGATATATGTTTGTTACAGGCCATACCGAGACTCGAAACTCGGACCTTTCCAATTCTATTGAGACGGTCAACTGATTGAACAGCCAGCCACCTATCAAGACTGGAGACCATATTTCTCACCTTCCGTTTTTTTTTTCAATATAACTATACTTCGAATCCAAACTCCCAGGAGGAAAAGAAAGGAGTACCATTCAGTAACAACTGGTTAATTCGAAGCATAGACTAAAATTGCATCCACATTAAGAAACAGATAAATATATAAATCCTAAATTTACGTTTACATTATCTGTTTCATAATGTGGATGCAATTTTAGTCTATGCTTCGAATTAGCCAGTTGTTACTGAAAGGTACTCCTTTCCAAACTTTAGGCTGGATTTACTGTTTCGTTTCGCTTACCAAATCTGTAATTTATAGTTGCTTCCAAAGATGGATACGATACAAACTAAAATTTCTGCTATACATGGATTATCATTTGCTGTAAGTCGGTTACACTGGTCTGCAGAAAACAGTTTAAGGCAATTGTGTATAATAAAAACCTCAAAGAATCGGCAGGCGATAACATATCTGTGCGAATCAGGGTTCAACTGTGAAAAAACAGTTGGAAATGTTCCGCACAAATTTCGGGCGGAATTTGCCACGCAGATTTTTGATTCAATTATAAGAGTCCGACGTTGGCACAATATCAAAAAACGTCTTGCCAGCGTCTCGGACTCTTATTTAATAGGAGTAATCTATCCATAATCTGCCTTTCAAATTCCCGTGAACTTGGAAATAGAGTACTTCGATTTAGGAGGGAACTATGAGAGAACAAGTCGATTGCCCTTTCTTGTAAGGGACAGCGTTTTTCGATATTTTGGACTAAATATTTCCTTTAAAATTCTAGAAAATGAGAACAAGTACTTGCGGATAGAAGAGGGAGTTTTGTAAACGACCTTTACTAAATAAAGTGGATATATTTTACCAGAACAAAAGAAAATGTCGTTTTAAGTTTTAAGTTTTAAGGTTTGAAAGTTTCGAGTGTCCGTCCTTGTTGTTTTTTGGTGAAGTGTATGGTTATATAATATACATATTTTTCTTAAAGTTACAATAACAAGTTCTTGTGAATCAACCATCGTGCAGATCACTCGTCTATTCCAAATGGAACCAAACATATTAAAAACCGGTTCATCATCTAGATAAAAATAAATGACCTCTAAATAAATGTAATATTATATAACAATTTTATGGAATTTCTAAATTCTCTTATATCTTACTGAAATTGAAAATAAACGTATAAAACTCGCGCGATCGTTTCTCAGGTTATAGTCCAATAAACTATGCAACCATAGTAACGCTAAACGTAAAGGGCGTGGCACATTCCTTGTCCGATTTCATTTGCTAAAATTGTTCGTTGATGACAGTTCTGAAGCGGAGGAAATTTAACTTCAATTATAAAAAATTAAGAAAATTGAAACAAAACATGGTTTTATGTTTGAGTCTAGTTTTAAAAATTAAATTATAAGGAATAGTTTGTGTTTTAATAAGTTCATTGAGACCGTAACCTGAAAAAACGGTATACACTTTTTCATACCTCATTACGCTATTCCTTTAATAAAATGAGCTGAAATTTATAATTATCTTCAATTTAAACACCAAAATTTTTATCAGATTAAAAATAATTTTTTTAAAGGTTCTTATCTGGTCGTCATTACAAGTCCCGGCAAATCATTGGCTCAGCCATCAGTCAGTTCCTCAGAGGTCAACCTAAATCACTGTACTGTAACGCATTTTAGAAAGAGATTCAGAGATTGAAATTATGTATTTCAAATCGGCAATGCTCTAGGATTCCCGTACCAAGTGAATTTTGGTCACGGGAAAGTGATAATTATTTGCTTTCTTCTCCGTTGGGAAGTGAAATTTAATACAAAAAATGAATATTATCCATTATCAAATGCAGTTGTTTTTTTTTTTACATTTTCACCGTTCAACATTCATAATGCAACCCTGCCAGTTGAAATAAAAACTTTTTTTCTAATTAAAACCTGCTCTTGGAATACCATTCTTTCCCAGTAAAGGGAGATAACTTGTATAGCATCTATAGTTTCATACCTGGCTTAAGAATCAAGTAGCGTTTTTTTTTTTTTTTTTTTTTTTTTTTTTTTTTTTTTTTTTTTTTACAGATAACATTTATCGTAAATAAATTGATTTGACCTATGCATGGTTTTTGAATTTTAATTTACTCACAATCTATATTTTTCTCGCCAAGATATGGGAAGTGAAATTTTTCTGTGAGAAATTGGATTATCTGTTGTGATTTTCCCGTGGAAAGTTAGTGTCAAGGAAAAATCCTAGAGCACTGTTTAACCGCGGAGAATACTTTGAAGGGACGTAATGTTCATTTTACTACTTCATTCGAATGCTTTTGAGATATCCTACAATGCACATTGCATATTGAACAGCCCTCGTATGAGTTTTTTAGTCTAATCAACCTATATTAATCGGCTTTTACTTCTAAAGGCAGATCCTAGTGTTAAAATGTTTGTCTGTTCGCTTACAGGTGGTTTTCTCAGATGCACTCCGTTTTCATACACCATAAATTAACTGACCGCCATCATATAAGTGAAAAAAATCTTGACTGGAGAGTAAAAAACTTTAATTTAATCCAATCAAATCCGATTAAGATTCGGTTTTGTTTTGTAGTTTTCAGAACTGATCAGTAACATGTTAATAGTACTGTATCATTTGTATTATGCTTAAACATCAGCCTTAACAAATTTTAATATCTGATCATTAGCCTAATTACCAGCAAATTTACACACACACACACACACACACACACACACACACACACACACACACACACCATTAATCATGTTTTTATCAAAAACGTTTTAAACGAAACATGTTTATCCATTATATCGTAACTGTAATATAACTATAAATATTTTGGTCAGGCATTTATGTACTTCTTGAAATTTGAATTTGTAATGCATTTAAAGTTGACATGAATTTGAATTACTTACATCTTGAGAAATTTTACTTATATCAAAAGTTTTACCGGCTTGTGTAATTGACAACAGGATGACGGTTAGATAAACTGTAACATGCATATATATATAAATATATATATATATATATATATATATATATATATATATATATATATATATGTGTGTGTGTGTGTGTGTGTGTGTGTGTGTGTGTGTGTGTGTGGTTTATTTTTTGTCTTTTTTTCTAAACCGTATTTCTATAGAGAACATGTTTTTTTTGTTGAATAAAATATCTTAGGCCTCTTTTAGAAGTACTTTAACCACATCCCTGGACTCCATTCTCTTATAAATGTGATTCCTGTCAAAAACCAAGAGTTCATTAAACTGTGGTCCCTATATTTAATTATTCTTTCCTTTTCTTCTTTATATATATATATATATATATATATATATATATATATATATATATATATATATATATATATATATATATATATATATAAATTTGTTTTTAATTTTTTTTATTTATTAATCTTTTTTTTTTTTAAAATATTTATTTACTTATTTATTTATTATTTTCATTTCCGCTGATAGATTGGTTACTGCGAATTACAATTAGGTACTCTATAGCTTGGGATGATCGTCAAAACTAAGCCTGAAATTACTGAATATGTCAACAATAAACCAAATTATTAACATTTTAAATTTACCAGATTTAAGTTAAGGAAAATCTTAGTTAGATTTGAGTCGAATAATGGTGTTTAACGTCCCAGTCAAGGATATTTCACTTATATTGAGACGTCGCCAGCTATAGACGAAAGTGCAGAAATTTTGCCTGTGCGTTGTGCTGATGGCATTATACAGCAGCAGGGTTTTTTTTTCGTGCCACGCCTTCCTTGACACGGGACCTCGTTTTATTTTAAGTTCCCATCCGAAAGAACCGTGGCTTTTATTTCGCAATGCCGAGTGCTTGGCGGAAGAACAGTCATTACCCACTTTCAAGTCTTGGGTCAGACCCGGCCGGGGTACGAACCCACGACCTTCCATTTACGGAACGAGCACTCTACCAACTGAGCTACCGCAGTGCTTAAAAAATAATCTTAGTTAGGGAATGATTGTGAAACCGAGGTCAGTTCGCTTATATGGTTAGTGGTTTCTCATGATACTCCAATTTCCTCCAACATTTCAAAAATGAACAATTCGAAATAAATTAAAATTTCTTGGCTGGGGTGTAAAACCAGCTTACTTCACTACAATTCACTTAACTAGATTGTAACCCTTCAATTTTAATTAAACAAGAATGATAATGTGTTTGCTAAGCAGTGAATTCCGAAAACACATAAAAATCTTTATCATGATAATAAAAATTTTTTAAAATTGGAATGTCCTATATTTTGTAAACGTGACATTTTGTACGTAACTGCACATGCACATAAATGAACAAGGGATATGCATCACGATGTTTAAATCAATTTTAGATTGTAACTAGGGGGGATTCCTTTCAGAAATGACAGTTTGAGATGTGACCTTTTACAAGACGTTTTAAAACCATAATTATTTCTTTTACTCATTTTTTATCTTTTTGCTAAGTACTTTAGTTAATATTTTTCTGGTCCAATAATTTTTTTGTTAACTTCAATTTTTGAATTAATCGACAGAGTTTTGGTCCATCAAACAATTTTTAAAACCCTTTTTAATTTCAATATTACTTAATTTAAACTTAAATTTAAATGCATCAGTATTTTGAAACTGGTTACAATTATCTGTGATATATCTAACTTGGCGATATTACATCTTTTCCCCGTATTCGATTAAACCAACCAGATATTTGTAAATAAAAGTTTTCAAGATTTTGGATTAAATTATATTGTGAATGCATTACATAATACAACGCCTCACTATACGTGCTTGTATTTTAATTTTTCTTTACAGTGATGACATCTGTAAAAGCTTTAAAAAATTAAATTCGTTCGTATTTCAATCAAAAAATGAAACTAATTTCACAAGACTGGTTTCTTTCTAGATAAATTTTGAAAATATTGAGAATAATTTTACAAAAGTGAGTGCGCTGTTAAGAAAACATGGAGGGATTTGTGAATCACGTTGCATATAAACTAAATGAAGTTAGATTTGGCTGTGACGATTCAGTTAACTGTTCATCGTTTAAAGAACTCAAAACGAAAAGTTATTGGAAAGGTGTTTTGGCAGAACTGGTAGCTACACTTCTTTTTGTGTATATGGGAGTTTCCTCAACTATTGTGCTGACAGACACACCTGATATTGACGTTGTGCAGGTAAGTAGTTTCGTTGAAAGAAAATTCAAAGTAAGAAATTCAAAACTTGAAATTAAAAAAAAATTAAGCAAAACACAAATTAAGCAAAATTCAAAGCAACCGATAACGGATCTGTCATGTAATGATTTTTCATTTCTATTAAAATGATGCATTCAAAATCAGCACATGAAAGATAAAAATAAATCAATAAATTACACACACACACACACACACACACACACACACGTACGTTTCACTCAGCAGAATGGGAACCAACGCGACAAAACAAAACAGAACAACTCTCTCTCTCTCTCTCTCTCTCTCTCTCTCTCTCTCTCTCTCTCTCTCTCTATATATATATATATATATATATGAACTCCTTCCTTTAAAGAAAATAAATGTGCACTGTAGAACCCAATTATCAAATGCGAAAAAAAATTTCCCTGTCAAAAAGAATAAAATTGAACCAAGATTCATGTCTGATTGTGAAAATACATGTAAAACGATGTTTTTAATTGTCGTTTAACGTCGCATCATCACTTTTTCAACTATTCGCGGCGAGCCCGAGAGTAAGCTTATTGTCATGTGCAGAATTTTGAATATGTTTCTTTGTAAAAATTCAAAATTCTGCACATGACATTATTATTAATCTGTATGGATTGATCTAAGAGCAATTTCGAGTATGCTTTAATTGTGCAAGTATGTATTATGGCCTGCTGTGTACAAATTTTACGTTGTGTCACGTGGTACTCCAATGAAGCTGACTACATGAAATTTGTAAGTGGAGTGACTCGCATTGTTTGATATGTAGGGTACTTTATGCACTATATAGAATGTATCTTGGGGCCTTAATTTATTTTTAAAACACCGTTTTTGAGAAAAAAAGTTTTTTTTTATATTTATAAAACATTTTCATGATAAGAAGTTTTTATGGTCTGTGACGGAATGTTCTTAAGCGCGCAAACGAAGTTTTAGTAACTCTTATCGAATAGGACCAGATTAAAAAAAGTGTGTCAGTTCGCCGCTTGCCGAAGGTTGCTGGTTCTCTTCGGTTTCAACTTTTACCGCATGAGGCTTCGGCGTCTCGGTGATATAAGCGTGTGATTACGGACCAAAATGCCCCCACCGTCATAGCTCGAATAACACTCGGAGAGTTAAACGTATGAGAAATTTTGGCGGTTCGCTTTCCGAAAGGCGGTCGTTTTCTACGTTTACTCCGGTTTCCTCCACCACTTCAAAACTGACACCCTCGATCGATGTAAATTCTTGAGATGGGCGTGAAACATCACTTTTTTTTAAATTTAACTCTGCTTGATGTAAAATAATATACTCGATGAGTGTGTACAAATCTTCTCCACTTACTTATATAATAATAGCGCACAGTAAAGACAGTGTATCCGTCGCTTTGTAAATCATTCATTGTGCAGCTTTTAATTATACAGCATACTCACTTCATAAAAAATGTTCTATATAATTTTGAAGAGCCTTATATTATAAAATTATGAGGAACCTGTTCTCCGTTTGAAAAGTTTCGATGGTAAAATATGAGAATTTACTGCGGTTGGGATCCAATAGAAATTATGTTCAGGCCACACTAAATTAAATTTTAGGTCTACGGATTTTTTGGGGAAAAAAGGCGAGCGAGCGATTGAAAATTGTATGTATTATTTTTCTAAAACACATTTTTCTTCAGGCGAACAAAATTTGATCTTGGCGAGCGTTTAAATATGCACAAAAAGATAACTATTACAGGAAAATATTTTAAATTCTAAATGTGTCCGACGAAGTACAAATTACTTTGTGATGGCCTTACATAATGTTTGCATTAGAATGAATATCGTTGTTACAAACGTCACAAGCAGAATATTCCCTGCACTTTAAAACCTGGTTTAAATATGATTTGATTTAATGGGGTTTAATGTCCAAGTCAAGAATATATAGCTTATATCGAGACGTCACCAGCTATGGGCCAATTACGACCGTTGCAGTGCTCTTGGGTCATTGTTCAGGTAGGGTTCTTTAACCTGCTACGCCTGTCGTGACACGGGTAATCGGGTTTTAAGTCTCCCCCGAAAGACCCCGTGATTTTTTATTTATAAATGTCGAGTTCTTGGTGAAAAAAAAACCAGTCACAGTTAATAACCTCTATGGGTGCTATACTGTGCTATGCATAAAATGCAGAATATTGAATAAAGATGTGTATCATTTCATTTAACATCAAGATTTTCGCGTTTGCACATTGGTAGATCGTCCGCTTCAAGAGCAGGAGTATGCGGTTTCGAACCCTAGACTGTCATGCATAAGACTTCAAAACTTGAGAAACTGCTTCCGCGCCTTGCGCTCGGCATCAACTGGTTCACCAGGTGTCATGACAATTGACTTTGTGAGTGATATTATTATCTACGGTATACTGACCCGGTATGCCAGCACCTTACCAAAAAGATATAGTTACAAATATCAAACATACATGAACTTGCTATTAGGTTAACCCATAGAGGTTATTAACCTCTCTCTCGTCTCGAACAGCTGAGAAATTGCTGACGCATCGCCCAAAGTTACATATCACACATACATGAACTTGTTATAAGGTTAACCCATAGAGGTTATTAATCTCTCTCTCTCTCTCTCTCTCTCTCTCTCTCTCTCTCTCTCTCTCTCTCTCTCTCGTCTCGAACAGCTGAGAAATTGCTGACGCATCGCCCCAAGTTACATATCACACATACATGAACTTGTTATAAGGTTAACCCATAGAGGTTATTAATCTCTCTCTCTCTCTCTCTCTCTCTCTCTCTCGTCTCGAACAGCTGAGAAATTGCTGACGCATCGCCCCAAGTTACATATCACACATACATGAACTTGTTATAAGGTTAACCCATAGAGGTTATTAATCTCTCTCTCTCTCTCTCTCTCTCTCTCTCTCTCTCTCTCTCTCTCTCTCTCTCTCTCGTCTCGAACAGCTTAGAAATTGCTGACGCATCGCCCCAAGTTACATATCACACATACATGAACTTGTTATTAGGTTAACCCATAGAGGTTATTAACCTCTCTCTCGTCTCGAACAGCTGAAAAATTGCTGACGCAACGATAAAATGCATAATAACAACATCATCATATTACATTGTTTTGGGTATATTTATTTAAAGAGACAAAATATAACCATCCAAAACAATGCTTTTGAAGGGCAATTTAAGATTTGACCTCGTGGTGACCTTAATCTTTTATTACACACAAGATGCACTGAGAATTGTTATTGCTTCAGAAGTGTGCAAACTATGTCAGTAATGTGGAAAAAATAGGTCATGGTCAATGAAAACAGTTGTAGATAACTCTAAAAAGCCCATACTTAGGTCTAGCAGATCTGATCTCAATCTGTGATTTAAAAAAAGCTTGAAAAGGCAAACTTTACCTTGACACGTTAACCCCAATTACCTCTGTCTGTCATAAAAAGTTATAAGTTATTACGATATTCCATGAGATTATAAGAATCCATTATGAGTACCCAAGGGGTTGAATATTTCAGTCAGAGACGAGGCTTGCCGACAAGTTTACGTTACCGCTTACATGCGCCAAAAGTAATCCTGCTGAAATATTAAAAGTAAACAATAGTCTGTCCGCAGCTACAAAAACAAAACAAACATTTTCAATTTAAATACAATATATCTCCTTTTTAGAAAAAAAGTACAAAAGTATTAGTTTAAATTATGAATCAACAAACAGTGTGCCACTGTGAACTAGGTGAATTGTGTGACGTCATAGCGCGCGCACTCTGGAATGTCAACAACCTGGACAAGGATTTACAGGCACGTGTTACTCGGAATCGCTATCCATGATTATTCTGGCCCGTTTTTAAGAAGTGGTGATTTGTTTTGATAAGTATGTTTTTGAATGTTTCCTCCGGGACTGTTCCTGCAAAAATGCTTTGGAATCCACCGTGTAAATACCCGTGCGTAGTGCGTAAGGATATAACCTGATTCACACGCTTTTATGACGTCACACTCATTCAATACGATTTTTATTGTATGACCGTATTACATGGATTATTAATTAGATTATATAATAAACACATTTCTCACAGAGAGGAAAACCCTATCTCACATGAGCAGATACGGAAGAAAAATTTATTGCAGCTCGTTTTTTAAACTTACATTAATGTAGGTGTGCATTCAGGCAGGAAAGCACCATAGAAAAATATGTACATAGCGTGGATCTTTTTTAGATACATGTATATACTAGGATACGGTGACACAGTGACATGAACTTTGTCCTCAAAGCAGTTCATGCATTGAAAGTTAACATAGGTTTATAATTACAAACTACACGTTGTTAAACGATTTAGAGCAATTTCATTGGTCGTTTTTCTGTCAAATGACGTTGTTATTTTCCAATGACAACGTTTTCTACCGGAACTACTTTCGACCAGTTTCGGGATTTTCCATCTTTGAGTTCTATTAATAGAAGTTATTTTAAAATTGTAAAACAAATGGGAATGTCGTCTAGATCGGCAAATATTCCACCTAGAAACATTAAAATATTTCAATTTTTTTAGATTAAAATTTTGCAAAATATTGTTCAAACATATTCTGATATTTTTTTCACCAAAATATTCAAAATGTATTTATGAAATATTTTTATCTCTGAAATCAAAATGTATTGTACACCCCTTAAAAATCTAAAGTCAAAAGTTTTGTACACACCTAAACCAATTTCTAAACGCATGTTTTCCGATTTCATGCAAAAAAAAAAAAAAATAATAATAATAATTGTAGTCAGGTATACATTGCACATCGCCCGAGAGCCACAGCCATATCAATGCTGAGTAGTGCTTAATTTCAGTTGCGCCAGATCATGCTTATGTCAGACCACAGAAATGAGGCCTCAGTTTACAGCTACAGTAGGGACTCCGGCTGTTCAATTCACAGAAGAAACTTTCAGTGATAACCTCTCGTGTAACAACCAGTCTAATGCATCCCCTTCGTTTGCTTTACCTCCACATGTCTCTGATCAGCAATTACAGCCACCACCGGTGTCATCCTTAAACGACATCCCTTCGTCACACTCCCAGCCCATAGTTGGCAAAAACATCGGTTTCATTCAAGAAAACATTAATTCCATTTCATTAGTTGATTCCACGTTTTTTAACACTCAGTTCATTCAGTTTTCTTTTGTTAGGCCTATAAGACGTCAACCTGTATGTTGACCCGCGTGTCCTACAAACGTATGATAGTCGTACGTTGTTGTTGGTAAATGTGTTGTCACGAGACATAATATAGTACCTTTTTTTCTCCAAAGATTTAATTGTAATATCATTTATATGTTGGCTGAAATCAACAAGAAAATTAATAAAAAGATATCAATTTAAACCTTTTTAAGTTTTATACAAGACATTTTACTGTCTTTTAAAGGTGACATTTAATGTATTATTACGCCGCGACGTTGTAACATCGATTTTCGGAAAATCAGCTTATCAGTGCAGAAATGTAGGTAAGCTAAACTGTATAACTTCGGGTTTGTAATTATAGAATTGAAGTTTCATTTTTTTAACGTTGTTATCGGGGTGTAAAACTGCGTAGCGTAGCGAAGCGGTTTTACGCATAATTTGTTATAATTTTCACGTTGTTACACCCCGATAACAACGTAAAAAAATGAAATGCAATTCTTAAGTAAATCCTTAAATTGCACATTATCAATATCATACATGTGGTGGGGGGGGGGGGGGGGGGGCAACGCTGATATTTGTGACAATGTAAAAACATCGTATCACACACGGCCCTCATCCGAGTAAAGTAATACTGGATATTTGTGATGAAGTATACGCACTGTAACATGTTTAATCGAACATTATTCCAATAATAATAATAATAATAATAATAATAATAATAATAATAACTATAATTGCGAATTGCAGGTGTGGCAAGCTCAATGACTAAAGTCTTCAACCACTCCAACATTTTGAATCTCCCCACTCCAGTTTGCACCTTTGGTTGGTTAAAATGTATATCATATAGTGTCACTTCAGCAATTTTTCAGCTTTATGCGAGTTTTATTACTTACTTAGAATTTTTTTTAGAAAAGTTTGTGTTTGCGTGAATGCGTGTTTGTAATTTAATCCGTCTTGTACTATATTGCACTCAAGCTGACTTGAAGTTTGCTAATGTGCTAGGTCACTGAGATGGTATTTTACAGACAAGCATCTTTACCTCACATTATCTTCTCAGGAGGTGAACCAGACAATTCTCGGATCTTTTATAAGGAAGCAGTATTGTTAAGTCTGAGGTATGAATAAATAAATAAACACTGATTATATTAGCTTTAACTTAATGTCATGTGCATAATTTTGAATTTCTACAAAAAGTATATTGGAAATTCTTCACATGACGATTAAAAATCACAATTTAAAATTCTGCACATGACAGTAATATCGGAAATCTGAATGAAACAATTTTTTTATTTTAAGTGTTATTCAGGGCTTTTGAAAGTTCAAACAACTACAGTTGATCATTTTTACGGTAGGTGTAGAATTTTGCATTCCAAAGTCATCTCGGACTTTTAAAGGTTGATCTTGGTATTACGTCAACACAACATAAAATAATAAAAGACTGAAAAATTGATAAATTAGTACGTTACTTTTTATTATGACAACACTGTAATAGGAGACAAACTTTAACGAGCCGAATATGGAAGGGATAAGAATTGAATCATAAAACCAGTGTTTTAAAAAAGGACTTAAGCAAGCCAAAATTTTGTAAAAATATGTTTATTTTGTTATAAAATATATTTATTTGCGAATTTAAATATTAAAATTTTAACGTTTGCGAATATCGCATTAGTTTCATACCCTTCCCCTTTTTCATTTTCTTCTTCTTCTTCTTCTTCTTCTTCTTCTTCTTTTTTTCTTCTTCTATTTTTCTATATTTCTTTAAGTTTTTTCAAAAATGTTTGTTTCATTTTATAATTTTGAGCATTGAGGTACATTACATGTTTGAAACTCTGTTTTATGTAGACACAATCCATTTCTCTTTTGTTTCAAGGATTTTGATTGGCTGGACGTTTTTTGTATGAAACGAATGGCTTTTGACGTCATATCATCACGCATTTGTATTCATGCGCTATGCATAATATATATATATATATATATATATATATATATATATATATATATATATATATATATATATATATATATATTAGTTATTTAAGTCAATTATCAATATATTTTTGCTTTACCAGTTATAAATATTTTTAAAAAATTAATAAATTAAAAAATAATAATTAAAAAAATAATAATAATAAAATATTAAAAAAAAAAAAAAAAAAAAAAAAAAAAAAAAAAAAAAAGGCAACCTGAGGGTTCTCATGGCCTGATTATATTATACATCTATATGGTATCACGTATTTACACAGGTCATGACCTCAATCTTATTTAGTTTAAACATATTTGTTGTTCTAATATGTACAATACAAGATTAGATATATAAAGGAGGAAAGAGGAAAAAATGAATAAAAATAGAGATTTGTTCTACAGAGAAAACTTTCTAAGTTCGTCTGTCGTGGGGTGTTATGGAAATGAATTTCAGAAATTGTATTTGGTAATATGTCATAAAGATAATTAGATGTCAGTTTATGATAGATTTTATAAAAAAAGAGTTTTAATTTGTGATTTTTACGTCTATTTTGCATAGTTTTCCACCCAGTTTCAGCGTACAGTAAAGATATACTTGTCAGTTATATACCACCAGTTACTATCCTGGCCGCTTCAATCATAATTTGCATATTTATCCAGAAAACGTTATTAAACTTTCACCTTGTTTACAAACATCCAATACCTAGTTTTGAAGACTAATGCTTCAACCAATATTTAAAATGAATCCTCACGGTCTCTGTCTGAATAGAAAAACCACTACAATTCTTAGGGTCAGTGAATTTCTCTGAAGACCCCGGTATTCTTTACATCTCAGAACGACTCTTTACACATCCGGGCACTCCAAAAGTTCACCCGCAAGTGCTAGCAATGATCATTTCTAAAAAAAAACATTAGTGTTAATGCCTGATTCAGTTGATTTTTTTAGTATCTCAATCTTTGTTGTACACCCATCCGTCTAAAAGAGCTAGCATTGGTAAATTTAGATATATTTCTAAATCTAGGACAAAAGAATATAAATTCAAAACGAAATAAGTGTTGTTGACGCCGATATCAGAACTGACCTCTTCGAACACATCTTGGCACTCCACCAATTCGTCAGAAGAGCTACTAGCAATGGTACTCCTGGCACTCCACCATTTTTCCGAAAGAGCTACTAGCAGTGTACTCCTGGCACTCCACCAATTTTCCGAAAGAGCTACTAGCAGTGTACTCCTGGCACTCCACCAATTTTTCCGAAAGAGCTACTAGCAATGTACAAAAGAATATAAATTCAAAACGAAATAAGTGTTGTTGACGCCGATATCAGAACTGACCTCTTCGAACACATCTTGGCACTCCACCAATTCGTCAGAAGAGCTACTAGCAATGGTACTCCTGGCACTCCACCATTTTTCCGAAAGAGCTACTAGCAGTGTACTCCTGGCACTCCACCAATTTTCCGAAAGAGCTACTAGCAGTGTACTCCTGGCACTCCACCAATTTTTCCGAAAGAGCTACTAGCAATGTACTCCTGGCACTCCACCATTTTTCCGAAAGAGCTACTAGCAATGGAACTCCACAATTTTTCCTAAAGAGCTACTAGCAATGGTACTCCTGGCACTCCACCATTTTTCCGAAAAAGCTACTAGCAATGGTACTCCTGGCACTCCACCATTTTTCCGAAAGAACTATTAGCAATGGTACTCTTGGCACTCCACCATTTTGAAACTACTAGCAAGAGTAAATTAAGATATTTACCTGAATATCGGACATTAGTATACAACTTTATGATGAAATAAGTGTTATTAATACGGATACAACCCCCATCCCCACCCCCGCAATCTCAGTAATGACCACTTCGAATACAACGTTCCATTCCAACAATTCCGTAAAAGACTATAAGCAACAGTAAATCAATTTTTTTCTAATATGGAACAAAAGTATGTAAATTTAAGATGAAATAGGAGTTGTCGACACCGGTATCCCCTACCATCTCAGAAATGACCACTTCTGTGGCATCCCGACATTCCACCAGTTCTTCCAAAAGAGCTTTTAGCAATGGTACGTTAAGTTATTTTCCTACATCAGGGACAACAGTATACATATTTATAATGAAATAAGTGTTGTACCCCCAAAATCTCAAATCTGATCACTTCGACTACATCTCTGCAATTTACCTATTCTTTCGTATGAGCTTTTAGCAATAGTAAATTAAGATATTTTCCTAAATCGGGGACAATAGTACATACTTATTATCAAGTACATCTTGGCAGTCCAAACATTCGTCCAGCTAAGAGCTAAGATATTTTCTTTTTTAAATCTGGGACAAGAGTATACAAATTTATGATGAAATAAGTGTTGTTAATATCGGTACCACACCACCCACCATCTCAGAACTGACAACTCGGACATATCCTGGCACTACATCAATTCGTCCAAAAGAGCTACTAGAAATGGTAATTTATGATATTTATCTAAAACTAGGACAAGTGTATATAAATTTATAAAGTGATTACTGATCTATCTTTAACCAATGTACTCAGTCATAAATATCTCCCACATATTGATTTACAAGTTCAACTTCAAATCAAATCATTGCTCAGATTATATTTGCTCTATTTATGATCAACCATAAAATAATTATCATCTTTTAAATAAACTCAATCGTAAGTTTATTTTCATTAATCAAGGTCAAATCTTTATTACTCTTTACTATTTAAATTTAAGATAATTAAGCGCGACAAGTCAAACTTGTGTTCCATAAAATCAATGCCGGTATATAGACGAATCTTGCGAAATTATTCGAATACGCATCTAGAAATGTCGCTTGGAGTGAAGTCGGGGTGTTCTATGTCAAACAAGACTTTTTCACCTACCATTTGTTAATCAAGTTACATGTGCAGAATGCTGAACTTTTACAGATAAGAAATATTCAACATTCTGCACTGCACACGACAATTGCAGAAATTTAAATTATTTATTATTATTTTTTTTTCTTTTTGTTTTTGTTTTTGTTTGTTTGTTTGTATTTTGTTTTTATTTATTTATTTATTTGTTTTTGTTTTGTAAAAATTCGAAATTCTGAACACGGCACAAGCTTTTATTTGTTTAAAGGAGATTAGATAATTCAGTGCATTTACGCTTCGTTGCGTCTAGGTAAAAGTTTGCTTAAAAGCTTAAATGCATTATTTAATCCGCCTCAAAACATTCATTACTATAAGTTAAAGATACAATTTCGTCTTGTATATATTGGTACGGTCATTAAGAGGTTGGTTGAGAAAACCGGAGCGCCCCAAGAAACGATCGATCTTCGACTGGAAATAGTGTAAGGTCTTTTTTCTTTAGTTCAAATTATTTTAATCTTGCCTATAAAGATAATTGTTTAATAATAATTGGACTTTTAGATTATACCATATTGTACAGAATTAACAACTACATGTATCTTTAATACGTTTGCTATGCGCGTGCCAAACAAATGTGAATTTAGTGTACAAAAGTGTATAATTTTGCGTGTAATAATACCTATACATGTATCTACATCTGATGTTTGTTTTTTCCGATATTTAATAATAATAATAATAATTATAATAATAATAATGTTGGTAATAATAATAATAATAATAATAATAATAATAATAATAATAATGATGATGATGATGATGATGATGTTGTTGATAATAATAACAATAATAATAATAATAATAATAATAATAGTCCATGCCATTTGTGTAGTTTATAAAATTTTCAATATAATTTTAAATTAAGAATTTCAAGGACGACATCTTGACACTATATATATATAGTGGGTTACTCCTTTGAAAAATAACCTTCCATTTTTTAAACACACAAGTTAGTTGACATATGGTATATTTTACAGTATAATTACATAGAAATAATCTGATGCAATTTTTACTCTTCTCCCATTTGAAACAGATGAAAAGTTTTATGTGCAACGTCACATGGTTGTGTGTATATATATATATATATAATGTACATGTATATAATATCAGCTGTACATTCAATGTGTCAAACTTACGAAGGCCGAAATCAGCAATGTCAGCCTACATAAATTTTTAGCTTCCGATTGAATAAGAAAACGTGGTTTTTTAAAAATCCCTTGTCATCCCCGAAGCAATTAAATAATCAAACTATGTATATTCCGCTGAGAAGTTTATAAATTTTGGACGTACAAGACATCATAAATTATTCCATCTCGCAAATATCGTGTTGGTAGATTTAGTTTTTAAGAACTTGAAAAATGGAGGGTTATGTAAACCATTTAGTCAAAAAATTACAAGAAATCCAATTTGGACAAGATCCAGAAATTCCACAGCTATCCTTTGTGGAATTAAGATCCTGGAATTTCTGGAAAGGAGTAATTGGGGAGTTTGTTGCGACGTTGTTATTTGTCTACATGGGAGTTTCCTCCACCGTGGTGTTAGTCGGAAGTCCAGATGTGGACATCGTTCAGGTAAGTTCATTACTAATCATTTATTGATTGATTGAATGGTTTCACGATTCTTCAGATAGTTCATGATTTTTTAAAGGTCGGTTTATTGAATTAAACTGCGGACTGAATTAAATTAATTTTTACAGTATTTGGCATAAATTTTAAACCATTTCCAGTAGAAATTTACTGTTAATTCGATCTGCGCCAGATCTGTTAGCAGAAAATTTTAAAATTCCTTTTTTATGACTGTTACAGGCAAAAATGAAAAAAAAACCCTTGTTTAAGAACAGGTACTTAATGTAAATAAATAAATAAATAAATAAAATAAATAAATAAATAAATAAATAAATAAATAAATAAATAATCATTAGTTAAAAAAAACCACATGTTTAAGAATAGCATATGAACTTTACATGAATAAATAAATAAATAAATAAATAAATTAGTGTAACGGAAAAATCATGTTATCTGTACAAAATTACAAAACTGAATTCCACGAAAATTTCTACGATAGAATTGCAAAACCACGAAATTTTAACCCAACAAATATTAATGATTCTACAGTATACTATGGTCGAGTACATTAGAGTCCGATGTTCAGCTTTGAAGATGTTGAAGACAGCGATTCTTACTTTTTCTTTTAGTACACTCATTTCAAATGATCATAAAATGTTTAACATAATAATTATTGTATTTTCTAATCTTATAATGCTGTCACCTGACCAGCTACATATAACTAACGATTAAATATGTTTACAAAGCAAGCGCAGGGGCTTGTGGGATGCACGTGGACAAAGTTCGGTTTTTAGGCGAGACATATTATTTATTGACATTTTGTAAATAATGAACGTGCATGTATTTACAATGTAACTAAACAAAACAATAACAAATTCAGATTATATTCCATCATGTTTCAAAGTTAATTACTTTATGTTAAGTGTTTTATTACACGCTAAGGCCTAGAAAGATGATAAAACACCGCGATAATTAGCATTTGTCTGCAATAAACTAATTTTATCTCAATTATTTATAGGTAACACAAATTTAACGTCGCGGATTTTAAGCTGGGGTCATGTTTTAAGTCAGAGTCTGAATCTACACTTAATTAATTAATACCCAATCGATCTTAGTTAACTTACTTCCGTAATGCGGCCTTGGTCGCTCAGAGGTAGAGCGTGCGCTTTGAAAGCATTAGATCTTGAGTTCGAATTGCGGTCGAGTAAAGCATGGAGTGGAGTGTTGGTGTTTTACGCCCCAGTCAAGAATCTTTCACTTATTTCGAGACGGTCAGTTCTTGGATGGTGGAGGAAATCGGAGTGCCCGGAGAAAACCACCGACCTTCGGCAAGAGAACTGACAAACTTTCTCACACTAGGATCTGTCCCGAGTGGGATTCGAACCCAGGCGGTCAGAGGACACTGTGACCCGTAAGCCGGTCGAGTAAAGACTTTGTAGTTTAAGATAATGCTCCCTTGCCTTGCGCTCGGTATAAGGAGATTGGTTATAATATCGACTGGTTCATCCGATGTTAGGATAATGCTACCTGGGGAGCGATGTGCTTGTTTGCGGCGTATTGACTCTGTGAGCTAGCACGTTAAAATCAACCCAAGTGTTTGCCCGTACAAGGCAGATTATTATAAAACAAACTCGAACGTCTCTTACATACATATACTTGTTCTAAAATTATTGCTTAGAGCTTTTTAAATTTATTATCGTCGCGGTAAGCTAAAAAAATGTTGATGCGACGTTAAACAACATTACAACAAACAATCACTTTTGTAAAATTCTAAACCATGTTAATATGCATGTAATGCTTCACTAAATAGAGTCATTTATATATATATAAATATATATATATATATATATATATATATATATATATATATATATATATATATATATATATATATATATATATTAAATCTACCTGCTACTGTATCTTATACTAGACAATAGCTATACTTATACATTACAATTTCAAATTGTTGGTTAAGAAACATGAAAGTGAAAATTAAAGAAGATTTGCCAAAATATATACTGTTTGTTTCCTCTCTTCTTTACAAAGTTTTCCTAGGAAAAAAATAAAACGATGCTGATCTACTTAATAGTGTTCCTAATGAACAATGTTACATTTAGTTCATCGTTAAAAGCTCGAATAAATATAGAAATAGCAGTAATTTCCTAGTGAGATGTAGCCTGTGAGATATAATTTTAGAACATGATAACGTCTCATTTAAACACAATTTACAAAACGGTGAAATACGATAAATTAAACACAAAATTTCATTAAATTTATCATTTTTGACTTTGTAAGGGATGAATAACACCATTGTCAATACACTTGGATAATAATGCATTATGTCAGGTTTCCCCAAAGATTCACTCGAGTTTCTGCACACCCATGCGCATGCTCCAAGTTTATAATAATCATCGTGAAACAAGTTATCAACCCGTTAGAGGATTACGTTTATTTACAACTAATAAGAATGAAGTTTTAGAAAATGAATCTCATGGATCCTCAAGATTATAGAAACTATCTTTGTTAAAACATATTTATATATATTTAGAAAATTAAAAAAAAATCAGAAAAGTGAAAAACTTAATGCAGCTTTAAAGTGGCCTAAGGCGTTTAATAATCAAAGTGCCTCTCATTGTCTAGGTTCGAATCTCGTTCGGGCAGATTTTATTGTGAGAACGTTGCATGGTCACTTGTTGTAGGTCAATGTTTTTTCCAGGTGTTGTGGTTTCCTCTACCATCCAAGAACTGACCCGATCAATTAAAGTGAAAGAATTTTAACTGGAGCGTTAAACAACAAGTCCACTCATCTTTCAACTTCGTTACGGGGCCTCGGTGTCCGAGTGGTCTAAAGCAGCGCGCGCTTACGGATCACAACGATTCTCACCGCCTGGGTTCGAACCCAATTCGGGACAGATCCTAGTGTGAGAAAGTTTGTGAGGTCGGAGGTTTTCTCCGGGGACTCCGGTTTCCCCCACCATCCCATAACTGTCCGCCTCGAAATAAGTGAAAATCTCTCGTTTGGGGCGTTAAACACTATTTCTCCACTAAACTCTCCACCCTGTTTTATCATGATACGTTTATGCATCACTTAAAACACGATACAAGATCATCATCATATTTATGCAAAACCGTTATCTGATATAAAACGTTCTTACTTACTATATATGAGGGAATGTATGTTTTAAATAGAAAGAGGTCTGTTTAAAAAGTCAAATAAAATCTTAATACAAACATTACAACTTATTCGTAATGATGGCAATCGTGCAGAACAAACACATCGGTTTTAATTTATATCGTCTTCATAAACCCTAACTGTTTATATAGTCATACAAAAATCA